>OX155647.1:600000-1045000 GCA_944567765.1 Carterocephalus palaemon | reverse complement strand
TGCGCGTCGACGGCGCGGCTGAACTCGAGGATGTTGCACCACTGGTCGCGGTTCACCACCCGGTAGCGGCGCTCGCGCGCGAGGAACTCCCCGAGCGCCGGCCGCAGCGCCCAGCAGTGTGTGTGTGTGTGTGTGTGTGTGTTGCTCACAGGCTCCGTCCGCGTCGTACGCGGCGAGGTGCGCGTCGACGGCGCGGCTGAACTCGAGGATGTTGCACCACTGGTCGCGGTTCACCACCCGGTAGCGGCGCTCGCGCGCGAGGAACTCCCCGAGCGCGGGCCGCAGCGCCCAGCAGTGTGTGTGTGTGTGTGTGTGTGTGTTGCTCACAGGCTCCGTCCGCGTCGTACGCGGCGAGGTGCACGTCGACGGCGCGGCTG
Organism: Carterocephalus palaemon; assembly: GCA_944567765.1. Lineage (NCBI taxonomy): Eukaryota > Metazoa > Arthropoda > Insecta > Lepidoptera > Hesperiidae > Carterocephalus > Carterocephalus palaemon. The sequence continues at coordinate 1,044,623 of OX155647.1, read as the reverse complement.
AACTCGAGGATGTTGCACCACTGGTCGCGGTTCACCACCCGGTAGCGGCGCTCGCGCGCGAGGAACTCCCCGAGCGCCGGCCGGAGCGCCCAGCAGTGTGTGTGTGTGTGTGTGTGTTGCTCACAGGCGCCGTCCGCGTCGTACGCGGCGAGGTGCACGTCGACGGCGCGGCTGAACTCGAGGATGTTGCACCACTGGTCGCGGTTCACCACCCGGTAGCGGCGCTCGCGCGCGAGGAACTCCCCGAGCGCGGGCCGCAGCGCCCAGCAGTGTGTGTGTGTGTGTGTGTGTGTGTGTGTGTGTGTGTGTGTGTGTGTGTGTGTGTGTGTGTGTTGCTCACAGGCTCCGTCCGCGTCGTACGCGGCGAGGTGCACGTCGACGGCGCGGCTGAACTCGAGGATGTTGCACCACTGGTCGCGGTTCACCACCCGGTAGCGGCGCTCGCGCGCGAGGAACTCCCCGAGCGCCGGCCGGAGCGCCCAGCAGTGTGTGTGTGTGTGTGTGTGTTGCTCACAGGCGCCGTCCGCGTCGTACGCGGCGAGGTGCACGTCGACGGCGCGGCTGAACTCGAGGATGTTGCACCACTGGTCGCGGTTCACCACCCGGTAGCGGCGCTCGCGCGCGAGGAACTCCCCGAGCGCCGGCCGGAGCGCCCAGCAGTGTGTGTGTGTGTGTGTGTGTGTTGCTCACAGGCGCCGTCCGCGTCGTACGCGGCGAGGTGCACGTCGACGGCGCGGCTGAACTCGAGGATGTTGCACCACTGGTCGCGGTTCACCACCCGGTAGCGGCGCTCGCGCGCGAGGAACTCCCCGAGCGCCGGTCGCAGCGCCCAGCAGTGTGTGTGTGTGTGTGTGTGTGTGTGTGTGTGTGTGTGTGTGTGTGTGTGTGTGTGTGTGTGTGTGTGTGTGTGTGTGTGTGTTGCTCACAGGCGCCGTCCGCGTCGTACGCGGCGAGGTGCACGTCGACGGCGCGGCTGAACTCGAGGATGTTGCACCACTGGTCGCGGTTCACCACCCGGTAGCGGCGCTCGCGCGCGAGGAACTCCCCGAGCGCCGGCCGCAGCGCCCAGCAGTGTGTGTGTGTGTGTGTGTGTGTGTGTGTGTGTGTGTGTGTGTTGCTCACAGGCTCCGTCCGCGTCGTACGCGGCGAGGTGCGCGTCGACGGCGCGGCTGAACTCGAGGATGTTGCACCACTGGTCGCGGTTCACCACCCGGTAGCGGCGCTCGCGCGCGAGGAACTCCCCGAGCGCCGGCCGCAGCGCCCAGCAGTGTGTGTGTGTGTGTGTGTGTGTGTGTTGCTCACAGGCTCCGTCCGCGTCGTACGCGGCGAGGTGCGCGTCGACGGCGCGGCTGAACTCGAGGATGTTGCACCACTGGTCGCGGTTCACCACCCGGTAGCGGCGCTCGCGCGCGAGGAACTCCCCGAGCGCCGGCCGCAGCGCCCAGCAGTGTGTGTGTGTGTGTGTGTGTGTGTGTGTGTGTGTGTGTGTGTGTGTGTTGCTCACAGGCTCCGTCCGCGTCGTACGCGGCGAGGTGCGCGTCGACGGCGCGGCTGAACTCGAGGATGTTGCACCACTGGTCGCGGTTCACCACCCGGTAGCGGCGCTCGCGCGCGAGGAACTCCCCGAGCGCCGGCCGCAGCGCCCAGCAGTGTGTGTGTGTGTGTGTGTGTGTGTGTGTGTGTGTGTGTGTGTGTGTGTGTGTGTGTGTGTGTGTGTGTTGCTCACAGGCGCCGTCCGCGTCGTACGCGGCGAGGTGCACGTCGACGGCGCGGCTGAACTCGAGGATGTTGCACCACTGGTCGCGGTTCACCACCCGGTAGCGGCGCTCGCGCGCGAGGAACTCCCCGAGCGCCGGCCGCAGCGCCCAGCAGTGTGTGTGTGTGTGTGTGTGTGTGTGTTGCTCACAGGCTCCGTCCGCGTCGTACGCGGCGAGGTGCGCGTCGACGGCGCGGCTGAACTCGAGGATGTTGCACCACTGGTCGCGGTTCACCACCCGGTAGCGGCGCTCGCGCGCGAGGAACTCCCCGAGCGCCGGCCGCAGCGCCCAGCAGTGTGTGTGTGTGTGTGTGTGTGTGTGTGTGTGTGTGTGTGTGTGTGTGTGTGTTGCTCACAGGCTCCGTCCGCGTCGTACGCGGCGAGGTGCGCGTCGACGGCGCGGCTGAACTCGAGGATGTTGCACCACTGGTCGCGGTTCACCACCCGGTAGCGGCGCTCGCGCGCGAGGAACTCCCCGAGCGCCGGCCGCAGCGCCCAGCAGTGTGTGTGTGTGTGTGTGTGTGTGTGTGTGTGTGTGTGTGTGTGTGTGTGTGTGTGTGTGTGTGTGTGTGTGTGTGTGTGTGTTGCTCACAGGCGCCGTCCGCGTCGTACGCGGCGAGGTGCGCGTCGACGGCGCGGCTGAACTCGAGGATGTTGCACCACTGGTCGCGGTTCACCACCCGGTAGCGGCGCTCGCGCGCGAGGAACTCCCCGAGCGCCGGCCGCAGCGCCCAGCAGTGTGTGTGTGTGTGTGTGTGTGTGTGTTGCTCACAGGCTCCGTCCGCGTCGTACGCGGCGAGGTGCGCGTCGACGGCGCGGCTGAACTCGAGGATGTTGCACCACTGGTCGCGGTTCACCACCCGGTAGCGGCGCTCGCGCGCGAGGAACTCCCCGAGCGCCGGCCGCAGCGCCCAGCAGTGTGTGTGTGTGTGTGTGTGTGTGTGTGTGTGTTGCTCACAGGCGCCGTCCGCGTCGTACGCGGCGAGGTGCGCGTCGACGGCGCGGCTGAACTCGAGGATGTTGCACCACTGGTCGCGGTTCACCACCCGGTAGCGGCGCTCGCGCGCGAGGAACTCCCCGAGCGCCGGCCGCAGCGCCCAGCAGTGTGTGTGTGTGTGTGTGTGTGTGTGTTGCTCACAGGCTCCGTCCGCGTCGTACGCGGCGAGGTGCGCGTCGACGGCGCGGCTGAACTCGAGGATGTTGCACCACTGGTCGCGGTTCACCACCCGGTAGCGGCGCTCGCGCGCGAGGAACTCCCCGAGCGCCGGCCGCAGCGCCCAGCAGTGTGTGTGTGTGTGTGTGTGTGTGTGTGTTGCTCACAGGCTCCGTCCGCGTCGTACGCGGCGAGGTGCGCGTCGACGGCGCGGCTGAACTCGAGGATGTTGCACCACTGGTCGCGGTTCACCACCCGGTAGCGGCGCTCGCGCGCGAGGAACTCCCCGAGCGCCGGCCGCAGCGCCCAGCAGTGTGTGTGTGTGTGTGTGTGTGTGTGTTGCTCACAGGCTCCGTCCGCGTCGTACGCGGCGAGGTGCACGTCGACGGCGCGGCTGAACTCGAGGATGTTGCACCACTGGTCGCGGTTCACCACCCGGTAGCGGCGCTCGCGCGCGTGAACTCCCCGAGCGCGGGCCGCAGCGCCCAGCAGTGTGTGTGTGTGTGTGTGTGTTGCTCACAGGCACCGTCCGCGTCGTACGCGGCGAGGTGCACGTCGACGGCGCGGCTGAACTCGAGGATGTTGCACCACTGGTCGCGGTTCACCACCCGGTAGCGGCGCTCGCGCGCGAGGAACTCCCCGAGCGCCGGCCGCAGCGCCCAGCAGTGTGTGTGTGTGTGTGTGTGTGTGTGTGTGTGTGTGTCGCTCACAGGCGCCGTCCGCGTCGTACGCGGCGAGGTGCACGTCGACGGCGCGGCTGAACTCGAGGATGTTGCACCACTGGTCGCGGTTCACCACCCGGTAGCGGCGCTCGCGCGCGAGGAACTCCCCGAGCGCCGGCCGCAGCGCCCAGCAGTGTGTGTGTGTGTGTGTGTGTGTGTGTGTGTGTGTGTCGCTCACAGGCGCCGTCCGCGTCGTACGCGGCGAGGTGCACGTCGACGGCGCGGCTGAACTCGAGGATGTTGCACCACTGGTCGCGGTTCACCACCCGGTAGCGGCGCTCGCGCGCGAGGAACTCCCCGAGCGCCGGCCGCAGCGCCCAGCAGTGTGTGTGTGTGTGTGTGTGTGTGTGTGTGTGTGTGTCGCTCACAGGCGCCGTCCGCGTCGTACGCGGCGAGGTGCACGTCGACGGCGCGGCTGAACTCGAGGATGTTGCACCACTGGTCGCGGTTCACCACCCGGTAGCGGCGCTCGCGCGCGAGGAACTCCCCGAGCGCCGGCCGCAGCGCCCAGCAGTGTGTGTGTGTGTGTGTGTGTGTGTGTGTGTGTGTGTCGCTCACAGGCGCCGTCCGCGTCGTACGCGGCGAGGTGCACGTCGACGGCGCGGCTGAACTCGAGGATGTTGCACCACTGGTCGCGGTTCACCACCCGGTAGCGGCGCTCGCGCGCGAGGAACTCCCCGAGCGCCGGCCGCAGCGCCCAGCAGTGTGTGTGTGTGTGTGTGTGTGTGTGTGTGTGTGTGTGTCGCTCACAGGCGCCGTCCGCGTCGTACGCGGCGAGGTGCACGTCGACGGCGCGGCTGAACTCGAGGATGTTGCACCACTGGTCGCGGTTCACCACCCGGTAGCGGCGCTCGCGCGCGAGGAACTCCCCGAGCGCCGGCCGCAGCGCCCAGCGCGGCAGCAGCACGCCGAGCAGGGCGCGCGCCGTCGCCGTGTCCAGCGACCGCTGCTCCTTGTCCTGACAGTTGTTTATGGTGTTATCACAATGACAGCGGTGACAGGACACTGGCTATCTAACTCGGCTGCCACTCTAACGGTCCGTGTTCAAACCATTGAATTTTTTCAACCGAAATAGTATATTTCGCTACAAGTGCGGAAAGCCTGTCATTGCAAAGAGTTCCGACAAATGTCTACCCGAGCCGAAGGCGAGGGTTGACAGTCGGAACAAGTTGCAATGTCGGTTCCGCACGTGTACTGAACAACTATTTTTAATACAGTTGCGAAAAAATGAAGCAATTTAATAAAATAATAAAAACACAAACTAAACTCGCAAAGAACATATATTATTTGGAAAATGGCGCCAACCGTAAAAGAATACAGAGTATTGCAGAGATTTTTTTTTGTTTTCTTCACCCATTCTGGGTAGGCAAAGGGAACTATGCCCATACAGCCAAGTCTTCAGTAGAATTTTTTTATTGACATGAAATTTAATGAGATGAAATGAAGTGAAATCTAACCTAACTCATTAAATCAAATCATTATGTGTGATATTTAAACAAATTAGTAGCTTCTTTTTAGAAATATTTGCATGAATCATAAAAACTTTTATGAATTTTTTTTTAGTAAAAACTTCGTGGTTGGTTTTTTCTTTTTAATAGACATTATTTTGACAGTTGGGAAAGAGAACGCACGAGTTCGGAAAAGGTAAAGAAAAAGCACGAGTGTGTAATAGCTCACTTCCCGAACGCTATCGCTGCGACCCATAGACGTCCCACTGTTGGGCACGGGTCTCCTCTCAGAACGCTATACGTCCCTGTAATATGCCACTTTTTGAGCAACTGTATTAAGAGGATATCACAAGCGAACAGGTCGACACTTTTTCCATACAAACGTAGTACCCTGTTTCCTCCTAGGATAAAGAAGTTACAGAAGAGAAAAAAAATACCATACGATTTATACGTACCTCTGCCATGACTGTACGTTTTGTTTTTTTTCATAATTTGATTAATAGAAGAGAAAAAAAATCATTTAAAATAAAAAAAATCGACTTTTTTTACATACATTTTCAAACATCAAGCAAACTGGTAATTACTAACATATCCCAAAAAAGCAAAACGTACGGGCATAGCTTAGACCCTGTTCTACATTTTAACTGAAAGAAATATTGAAATCGGTCTAGATTTCGAGGAGGAAACAGGGGATTACGAAAGGACGATTTTCTTAATTTTACGTAGGTAAAATCAGTTCGAGACTGTACTTCTCTCTATCGAACGCTAAGGGGCTCAGCGCGACGGCAATATTTTTGGTAAAAACCTATTCTTCAAAAGTGACGGTCGACTGATATCCTCTTAAAAAAGTATTTTTTTTGCTGCGTTTTATGGTTGCGGTATATAGATGGGTCATGGCGTTATTTTACAGCCAAATTTTGGGATTGTCAATCATACGCTTTGTATGGATCTGACATATTTTTAACATTAGTTCCATTTATCCATACTGAACAATTATTGTATTTAAAAAAAAAAACTTTTTATTACTTTTTATTTTATTTTCGTGCATTGTCATCGGAACCAAATATGTGTGCCAAATTTCAGCTCGATAGCTTCAGTGGAAGTGGGTGAAATATTGATTGCAAAATTCCAGGACATACATAGATGCATATGAGTGAAGTTAAATAAAAGCTTTTATAAATTAAATACACTATTGACTGCCTGTTCAGAGCCGAGCAGGCTTATGTATGAAGAAGATGCGACCCATATACGTCCCACTGCTGGGCACGGCTCTCCCCCACAGACACAGCTACAGAAGGTCTAGACTAGAGCATAGTCTACCACGCTGCTCCAATGTGGATTAGTGGAGTGGTAAGTGACCAACCCAGTGTCGAATTTTCTCAAGCAACCCGAAGGTCTTCGACAAGGCTTACCGACTGTTTCCACCACTGAAATCAACCGGGACCGACGGCTTAACGTACCCTCTGAAGTACGGTAGTGTCCATGAAATGTTGTCTCTAGCGGTCACCCATCAACAAAACGACGGTGCCCGTCGTTGCTTAACTCTTTCATATTAGTATTTAAATAGCACAAGTGCTATGTCAAATTGAAGAAAACACTGGTGAGCTAATGTACAAATGCACCCTCAACGCTCTCGCAGTCTGATCTGGTCTAGTCGAATGGCAGATGCCAGTAGCAACATTTCTTGGAGTGCCTTCAAGAATTTAGAGGAATTTCAGGCTCTTTGCTTATACGCATTTGGCTAACTTTATAGATATAATAAAAAGATTTAAACTTACCCGTGCAAAATCATATGAGTATCTGTATACAGATTTGAACACGTAAGGGTCATTTAGTAGGTTGCGGAGATAGTCCAGCTTGTTCTGCAGCTTGTGGGCTGTGTCGCACTGGAGCTCCGTTAGGCCTGCAAAGCAATTTACACATTATATAAAGGGGACTGATTTTTTATTGCCTACAGTAGTATTTCGGTATTAAAAAAATTTAGACTAATACTGACACCAAAGGCAAGGCAACCTTGTTATTATGTGGATAAAAAGTAAACTATTACCATCTCAGAGATGCAATTCATGTTATACCAAGTTAGATAATGTGAGGATTTGTCTCTACAAACAAACATTGATTACATACAAGTTAGAGTTATTGATAAAGTTTACCAAAACATGATTGGTTTGTAAAACAACAGCAATACAGAATACACCTCATATACAACATTGGTTACAAGTGCATCTATTACAGTCATTAGAAGTGCATCATTCACCAAAATCCTTTCTTTGTCCCACTGTTGGGCATGGGTCTCCTCTCAGAATTAGAGGGATTGGGCCTTAGTCCACCACTCTGGCCAGACAACAAGCTGGTGTGGAATGGCAGGCAGAAGTGAATCCTATACATGTTAAACCATTTTATAAAGCTTTTTAATTTTATGACACTGTTTAGTAGTTTAGTTGTTTAAAGAGTTCTAGTGTAGTTGTTAATTTGTAAGTATTGTTTGTTAACACTATTTATTGTAATCCAGTTTTATTCTCATTAAATAAAAAAATTGTACCTTTTAACCATTCTTCTTGTGTGAAATATCCCATTTGTTTGGCTCCCATTTTGTAGGCAATGACCAGCATCACCACATTCTCCGGGTCTACTCCAATGTTTTCACAGAATTTTTCCATTCCTTCAGGACCTGGCAATTTTATAATTTATATATAAAATTATACAATATTTTTATCATATTTAAACTATTACAAGGTTTATGAAGATACTAATAAATGTCAACATTGACCTGAACTATATTAAATGGCATATCAAAAATCGCTACTCAAAGCCGCACTGAACTCCTCAGTGAAAAATGTAGGTTGAATAAACACTTAAATACAATAGGAAAAGCCAGCAATGGTGCCTGTAGGTTCTACAATAAGGCGGAGGAATCACCTATTCATATCCTATGCAACTGTCCTGCAGTCACTCATAACATAGTGGCATAGGGTGAAAGCCTAGTCTGACCTTGTACGATCAAGGAACTTGACCCCAAAGGTATCCTAGGATATATTCAAGTGATTGGCCTTTGGGATTAGGTTTGAAGTTTTGGGGCTGGCTACAATAGATATTTATAGGTGGCAGTGGCTTGTGGGCTTAACTTTCCTTCAAATAATAGAAATAAAGCTTACCTAAAACATCTGGCTCTGTGGCAGTAGTGTACTCTTTGAACCATGCTATACATTTCCTTGTGCTGAAACTTGTCTCTTCTGATTTGGAATGTCTTCGAGAGCTAAAGAATTAATAAATTATTAGTTATTTATGTATTAAACATTACTTTTTTGTTACTTGACTGTATGCGGGATATGTCCATTATTTGGCTATTGCCAATTTTTTTTTCCCATTTGGTAGGAAAGTAGTAAAACAAAGCCCAAAAACTCATATTATTGCTTGTTGAATAAAAAAGACCAAGATAAAAAGCAAGAGATTCATGTTAGATCTTTTCTCTTCTCAGTTTCTACTCTTGCAATGGCATCACTTTTTGCTAATATTTGTAGTAGAAACACTCAGAAATCACCATAATAAAGATCAAGTAGGTCCAAGATTTGACCTTTATTGTGGTCTAGGTTTGGTCCATCAATATCAGATAATATATCCTGAAATGATATCACCTGAGAGCACATGAAGCTAAACACTAGATAGTGAAAACTCGCCCTGAGCCCTCCTACATATAAACAAACAAAGTATTTGGATATGAACACTGAAACTTTTAACGAATACTAAAATTTTTTTGAAAATTCAGTTTTGTTAGCCACTTGATTGGGTTGGCCACCAATTCGCATTGGAGCAGCGTGGTGGAGTATGCTCTAGACCTCCCGCAACTTTATCTGTGGGAGAGACCCGTTCCCAGCAGTGGGACGTCTATGGGTTGCAGCAGCAGCCGCTTGATGAGTGCACGCCAGGTACAATCAATGGGTCATCATAGACATGGTCTTGTTCAAAATCTGTCTCAGTTGTCATGGTCTGCAGCAGATGGGTGGTGCTGCATGTCACTTGCTATCTCGTATCCGTAAAAAGCATCATCTGGTCTATCCATAGATCTAACACTGGGCCCACTGCTTGTCAGTCCGACCGACTGATAGAAGTACCAGTGGTCCCTGTCACTCGTCTATGGATTTCGGGCCAATGATAGATACAACCTGGCGTTCCGTGAGCGCTTGTGGTGGTGGGTTTCCTCGATGGATGTGGCTCCGGGTACCACATCGTTCGCGGGCGCGCCGCTGCGCGTACGCTTGCTGCAGCGCGGCATTGCTCCACCACCCTTAAACAAACATCCAATAATTGAAGTCTTCTGAGAACAGAACTTTATTTGCATACAGTACACTGCCACTTACACATTTATTAAATTAATAAGTTGTACTAAGTGTGTCCATCTTACATAAGAATAATTTATGCATTGTTAGTTACAAAACAAGATTAGAAGTAATTCTGGTTATTCCACGAAATAGACCTAAAATTCAATAACTCCAGCAGAAAAAAATCTGCCGGTAAATGGATTCGAATTTGGGCCCAACAGTTCAGCAGGCAGGCTCACTCAGCACTAAAACAATACCACAGATACAATAAATCTATTCATTTACTCAAGCTCTATACTGATTACATTAAATAAATAAATATCATGGGCATTTTTACACATGGCCAACTGACATAAGACTGCGCTATGAGTATCTAACTGATATATAATTAAATAACATCCAGATATTATTGCATAGGTTGACTTGGTGGGACGTTTTCTTTAATTATAACATACATAATATCTTTGTATTTAACTTTGAAAGCTGAAAAGAAAGGAGGTTTCCCATGAATTGAATTTGAAGACACTTCACTCCAATTTTAAAGTGTATTATAGAAAGTTGGGTGTGGAATAACCACATCAAAACAAATCACAAGCAAATAAACAGTGACTAGGTCATGGTTTAGTCATCACTTTTACATTGTATAACCCAGTGATTACCTTGCTCCTTATGTGATATTTTGTCTAACTTTCAGACAGCTTAAAGGTTAGAGCTCGCCTCAATCATACATGATAACACCCACGCGAAGGAATCCACGGGAACGTACTAGTAAAACCGAAAATTCCCTACGCACTTACACAAAATCTATAACTTCTAGAACATTGATTAAATTGACGGAATTATAAACTTACGATAGGTGGCAGATTCGATATGAAATTTGTAAACTTAAAAGGGTTTTCGTCTCCTATTTTGCGAATTTGCGGAGACAGCTTGACGAAAAAATGTCTTCTTGACAGGTCGATATTAACCTGAAATAAAAAAATCAATGTGGAGAAAAAAAGAAAGAATGATACCGCACTAACAGGGAATCCGTCGCCGTAGAAGGAATTGAGTTGTAATAAGTAATTCTCGAAATTTCTCTAGAATCAAAGTGAAACAATTTGCCTGCTTTTGTAAGAGGATTGTTCGTCTACTGTATGAAATTTTTATTGCTACGCAACGTTACAAAGAAAACACACATTAATTACCGTTAATATGAAAATTAAATTGGTTGTTTTATCCGTCTTGTTTAGTACTTTAATTAAAAATCATTTCGTTCAAAATAAAATATTATCATTAAAAATCAAGCTAACACAGCACAGCGGCTGAATGCTCAAATCGAAAACATTAATTTTATTATCTTCACAGACTATATAGGGTAACAGAACAGCCTTTGTACAGCATAGAATACACATCCAAGACACACAGATAAAACTAAATAGCGATAAAATAATGTGTTTTCCTTGCATTGCATTGCATGATATTTTCATGTTCGTATTTCATTGCTTTGCTTTAAGGAATTACTAGATATTCACGCTGTACTGCAATATTAATTAAATTTAGCTGTCAAGCTTGACTTTATTTTACGCTAAATAGAAAGTAATGGATACGCCTTGCGATAATGACCTGACATACATTACGAAGAGCAACGCCTACGCTCGAGACACACTATTAGATAAATTATTTTACAGGGGGCTTAGACACGTGGCGATCTTTGTAGCGATACGATATCTAAATTCGCCATCGTCTCTGACGCAAGCAAAGAAATTAGAGCTGGTAAACTCGATTGACGCATCACGCAGGTGTTCTCAAGAGGTGTAGCCATTGACTTTAGTTATATTAAGTCAATGGGTGTAGCCCACAATAAACGCAAACAAACGAATGCATTTTAAACATTAGAATGTGTACTAGCACAACTCAGCTGACAAATAGAATTTGTCATATTGCTTCGTTATCAACACCGTCACAGCGTTCGCTTCGTCATCGTGTTGACGAATCGATAGCGAAGCGAAGAACATTAAAGTGCCGCTTGGCTACACATTTGTTATATACAAATAAAATTTTGCTCTATTTATTGATAATTGTCTAGGCAAAACACCATCGGTATGTCATAATTACAATAAAAATATACGAATATGTTACTCTTTGGGTTAACAATATTACTTGTTTGCTATGGCCTGTCTATGCCGTAGGTATAATAAGTTTAATGTCACTGGGCGCAGATTACGAATTAAGTAGTTGTATTTCTATATACTTATTGGTTGCATTTCTATATTGGTATAGGCGTACCCTAACTGATTTCACTGGAACCCTATCTTCTTTCCTCTGTTGGGCACGTGGCAAGAGGGGCAAGTATGAGTTTAGTCCACTCCTAGACAAAAAGCGGATTGACTTCACATACATTCTAAAGCAAAGGAGAACTATCAGGCATGCAGGTTTCCTCGCGATGTTTCCTTCATCGTTAGAGAGGGTGATATTTATAACATAACATAACATCACGCCTTTTTTTTACCGAAGGGGCAGGCAAAGGTGTGTAGTACCCACTTTTCACCAGTTATATTTAGGTCCCATGTAATAAATAGGTGGTGAGCCTATTGCCATACAAGGGGCACAAATCCAAACCCCGAGCTGCTACCGGGTATTTCGAGTTAGAAAAACCCGGTAGTTGTTGGCTGACCCGGGGATCGACCTCAGAAACTAAATACTCGTATTTCTTAAATATATGCTTTCAGATTCTAGTCGCTGCCTAGGTACGGTCTTTAGCATGTCGGAGCCGGAACCGCTGTATTAAACATCTTGATAAATTTAATCGGACCGTCTGTTTGGAGTTCTCTCACGCGGTCCTAAGGGAACTCACCGTTAGAGGATTTATCCTTTAACAAGCTAGATGTTAGAGGATTTATCCTATAACAAGAGAGAAAACAAGTTTTTGAGGCAAACCTCAACTGGTCTAGATATTATGAACAAAGTATTTTACTTTTTATTTTATTTTATTTGGAAAGCATACAGTTACATATCAAGTTAACATGTACAAATATAAAGCTTTAAACCATTTAATTGCTTTCACATATTACATGTACAGCTCTAACGCCTTTATAGCTTACACAAATGACTAAAAAAGAAAATAATAAATAAGTTGGCAGTATTCTCTGTAGTATCTAGCCAGATTCCTGACCATGAATGGTCGTTCGTATATTTAATGGAGGTTTTAAAATCCATAATTACTAATCGTTATTCAGTTTTACATCACATAATCACAAGTAAACCACCCTTAAATATATTAGAAAATATATTAAAGCCTCACTATTCAAGTCTCTGCTTATGAGTGGTAAGATCGACCGTAACAGTCTACCACGGTGACCAATCGCGGATGGACAGACTTAACCTGACTGCGTGACGCCCTTTGAGCAAGAGTCCAGAAAACTAGATAGGTACATACTTACCTATTGATAAACGCAGTACCTACATACTTAGTAACCGTGCTTCGGAGGGCACGTAAAGCCGTAGGTCCCGGTTGTTTTTAATACCGTGCTTCGGAGGGCACGTAAAGCCGTCGGTCCCGTTTTTTTTCAATGCTGGAAACAGTCGTTAAACCTTGTCGAAGACCTTCGGGTGGCTTGAGAACATTCGACACTGGGTTGGCCACTAACTGGAGGGGTTAGTGGCCAATCCGCATTGGAGCAGCGTGGTGGAGTATGCTCAGCAGTGTCTGTGGGGGAGACCCGTGCCCAGCAGACGTCTATGGGTCGCAGCGATACTTAGTAAAGATATGTGTACGAAAAACGACAAAATCTACTAAGGTTTATTCGGTACTTAACAGGCGTCGCGAATAAGCGAATTATCTTACCGAAAGCGAGCGGACAAAACAACTTATCCCCTAAACGAGGCCATAGTTTACCGAGGGACCGACCCTGGGGCTCGCCCCGCCCTAAGGGTCCACATTTAGTGAATACATTATAGATCGAGCTCAATTCGCAGTAGGAATTAAACCGCATTGTACGATCTTCGCTCTTTGATGTGCCAGATTTCTATAGAAAGGCATGTTACCTATTCCGATATATAATATCGGTATTTTTCCGATTTATAGATTAAGTTTCTTTGTTTACTCAGGCTCTGCTCTGCTGTATACGAGTATGTAGTTTAAGTATAGTTATAGTATAATGTAGTGTGTGATAGATAGTTATGACATGGATATTTTAAATATTTTTAAAACAAAGTCAAATGAGTAGGATTGTTATCAAAAAGTGTGTTAATGTCAAGTCAATGTCAATAAAAATAATCGTTCAATGAAATGATTAATTAATTTTACTTGTAGGATAATTAATATGATTAAATAAGGAGCAAGCTATACAGTATTTTACATGCATACCTGTACAGTAAGCAGTTAGTACAGTAGCAGTATAAGTAGTTAAGGTTATTTATCTAAAACCCTCAGACCAACAAAAAATGGTCTGAGGGTTTTAGATAACAAGTGGTTTGGCAGATTCTAAATACAAAATTGTCTTTGTATATACCTACTTACTTTTATCGGAAAATACACGTTTAGGCACTGAGTTAAATAAACATATTATATCAATGCGTATAGGTATACAAGGTTTTCCAAAAGAGCGTTTCTATGAAGTGAATGAGTGAGTCCAGCGAGTAGAACTCAACGTTTATTTCCTTCGATCACATTAGGAGATTTATTTCCTTTAATTTTAGTTAAAAATAGAACATTTTTTGTCTCTGGTTCAATTAAAACCTAAGTGAATTTTACGCAAACACTAGTTACTTACCATTAAGTAGGTACAATTTTATTAAATCGTTTCTAAAAATCTGAGATTACTTATGTACTGTTTGCGTCCGTACCCGGATAAGCCAAAGCGTACCCAATAGCCGGTGGAAAATCACTTTAATTCCGCAGAATTATTTCGAATATGAAATCTGTGAGAATATGAAAAAGCTGGGAAAATTAAGATTTTCTTTCCACTTTACATCCGTTTTCTTTTGTTGAGACAAACGTCTTCAGCTTCCCCTGTTATGAATAGGAGTTTTTGTATAAATTTGAATATTTTGAACTAGCTGTGCGAGCGACTTCAACACCCTATAGTTAAACGGACAAACGCGGTCAAACTAATTGGATCTCTTGTATTTATTACATTTCTTTCTTTTATTGAGTCAAATTTTTGCTAATTTTGGATTTTTTAAATGTATCCAATGTACATAATATAGTGTACAAGAGGACGCCCGCAGCTTCGCACGGATGGAATTATACAATGCGGCCGCTTGATTTATTGTTGCAAGCTATCCTCCTCATGGGCATTACTGGACAAACTCTACCCAATGAAGTCTTAGATAACCTTCCTCATTTTCGTCATGTTAACCCGAATAAAATGGCATTTAAGTAATAACGTTAATGGGTTTTCACGTTAAGCCTTGACAATAAATCTTTCTTTTATCAGAACTTTCATTCCCCTTTCCAGCTCACTGTAGATTAATGAAGACCACATCAAAGTACCTACTCTTAAATTTAAAACAAAAAAATAGTCGCCCAGTAGCGAGTTTTAATTTTTTTTTAAATATCTATATTCATTTGACTATTTTATCCAAATTTAAATGCAAAACGCGTATTTCGTTAATTTATGTATGGAACGTTTGTTGCAAATTTAAAATGAAACGGGTCGGAAAAAGTTCCTTAAAACGAAACCAACACTAATGATTCTACTGACACCCATTACTTATAACCTGCTGTATCTCAGTCTTGTTTGAAGTTTGTCACAGTCTGCCACTCTGCTTCTGCCGTTCAGACAGGACGGCAGAAGCACAGTGGCGCTGCAGGCTCGTTTGGTATGATAATATTCATAAAAAATTGAGCCCAAGCCAAGCACGAAGGTCTCATAAATTCTGTCTAAGCACGCTTAGATCACTGAGCGGTAAAACGCCGGGCAAACTACTTAAATTGCATGTTTTACAACTTCATTATAGTTCTGTAGCCATGCGACCGGCGCACGGTTAACAATTTAGCGTAAACTTAATAATGTAAGGCCGTTCATTACGCTGCGCTCGTGGTTGTACAAAAATTCTGTATGACGCGTCGCTTGCTCCCATTCAGTCCGTCTGAACCACTGAACCACCCCCGCACACCCTAAGCCACCCCCAGTAGAGTTCGGACCCCACATAACACCCAAGTCTCAGTTTGCCGTCTATCCGCATAGAGGGCATACGCATCGCGCGTTCCGAATTCGAAAAACACGCGATGTCTTCCGAAATAGTGCAATAACAAACTATTCGAATTTCAAATTGTGTTCACTGTTATCTCTTTTTTGTTAAGTATATGGATTTTCAGTGCCAGTTTTCAGTTCGGTGTTGCCATTATGTTTTAATTGGATTTGTTTAGGCAGTGATAGTGAAGATTTGGACGTCCGCATTTAGCTAACTTACGTAAGTGTATTTACTGCATTGCGATAGTAGTTTTAATATTTTTTACAGATTTATTATATTATTAAGTTACTGTATCACACTGTCGGTCGGTATTTGTACGGCTGCTTGTTAATTACGAGCCGGTTTTTTGGCGTGGAAGCTTCGACAGCCGTGTGTTTGATGAATAATTGAGTTGTCGGAATCGGGAATAATTTAATTCTTTATGTGCCAATACCTTTTGATTATCACACTCTTTATAGCAACAGTAAATACTACTAAAATATTTGAACCGTAATAAATAAATAAAAATTAATTATAATTTTTTTTTTTTTAAAAAAGCTTCTTATAGGAACTTTTTTTTTATTTTCATGCATCAATCGGAACCAAATATGTGTGCCAAATTTCAGCTCGATAGCTTCAGTGGAAGTAGGTGAACTATTGATTGCATGATTCCAGGACATACATACATACGAGTCAAGTTAAATAAAAGCTTTTTATTTTAATTATCAATTTTCAATATTTTTCCAATTTTTTGACTACTGTATTAATAAGAATTATGAGATCTGTCCTAATGTAGTTAAGATACCTAATTGACAGATATACATAGTCATTCTGGATATTCGCTGGATGTTTTGCGAACAAAATAAAATCTATCATTTTTGTTAAGTATAGACGAGAGTTTCATCATAATGAATTGCTTCTAATTAAAAGTTTTATTTTTAAAATAGCTCCTTTAGAAGATTAAGGTGTTGACTTCTTCAGTAGAAAAAAAACATCACGCCTTTATTACACCGAAGGGGTAGTATATAGAGGTGAGCATACCCACTGTTAACCAGTTATGTTTAGGTACATGCTGCTACGAAAAACCCAACAGTTGTTGTCCGAACTGGGGTTCGAACCCAGGAACTCTAGCTAAGCAGTCGTGCTTGCGGCCACTAGACCAACGGGAGTTTCTCCACAATACATTTCGGTATATATTGAAGGTAACAATCATTATCTGCAGGCGTAATCGTATGAAAATCCGTTTACACAGGCTAATCTAACAGGCTTATCTTTACTAATATTATAAAGAGGAAACATTTTTTTGTAATGTTTTCACACAAAAACTACTGGAGCGATTTCAAAAATTCTTTCACCGCTAAAAAGCTGCATCGTCACTGAGCAACATAGGCTATATAATATTACAAGGTGTAAACGAAACTATTGTTATGTCTAATTCCACGCGAGCGAAGCGAAGCGTCCACTAGTATTAAATTATATCTTGAAGGAATGTATTTGGAAAGTATTTGCT
Source organism: Carterocephalus palaemon (assembly GCA_944567765.1). Classification (NCBI taxonomy): domain Eukaryota; kingdom Metazoa; phylum Arthropoda; class Insecta; order Lepidoptera; family Hesperiidae; genus Carterocephalus; species Carterocephalus palaemon. The sequence continues at coordinate 1,027,556 of OX155647.1, read as the reverse complement.
ACGGAATGTCGTAGCTGTTATCTCGTAGCACCACTTGAGATGTTCGTAGTACATTTTTATATATAGCACTGATAGCAATCACTACACTGTAAGTATTATCACGTATTATGTAGAAAACAGCGACATAACATCACGCTAGCTTTTTCTAAAAAGGGTAGGTCCACTTTTCACCATAGCCCTATGTAAGTGGTGAGCCTATTGTATACCGGACATAGATCCGAGATATTTCTAGGAAATTTAACATAGAAAATCCCAATACTGTTTTGCCCGTCACGTGGATCAGTTATTTTTATTTAAGATTTTATTTAAACTGCGTTGCATATTTCTCTACTCGATTGTAAACCAACTCTGCTACCAAAAATATTCGAAATTGTATTGTATTGTTCGTTTTTAATTTATTAATTTTTATTTTATCATTAAGATTAATCCACTTCGTCATCATTACGATCATACAATTCAGTACTTATAGATGGTCATTAGAGAGAGACGTAACTTTTTTGTCCTGGATTCGAATCCCGGCCGAGACAGATATCTTTGGACAGATGGCTTGAGAACATTCGACACTGGGTTGGCCAAAAACCCCTCCACCAATCCGCATTGGAGCAGCGTGGTGGAGTATGCTCTAGACCTCCCGCAGCAGTATCTGTGGGGGAGACCCGTGCCCAGCAGTGGGACGTCTATGGGTCGTAGCGATTACGTCTAATGTTTTATTAACACTCTGATATGCCTATGTTAAGCAATGGATCTAAAAAACTGTTGGTTGAAAAAAGTCTGTAAAAACGACGAAATTTTCCTTTCGTCGTTCGACAAAGACCAGCTACAAGTCAAACACTTGAGTATTGAACAATGGATCTACGGAATCGTAAGCAAAATACCAATTAAAAATGTATATGCACTCATTTTGATTAATAAAACGCACGCACGTAATAATGAAAACGCACAGTTTGACTTGGGGTGACTTTGGGTTAAAACTGCATGCTTGTTAGGGCGTTTCGTAGCATGACGTAATTGGTAGCGAGTTTGAAAAGGACGGTGGTTCAGTTTCTCCACACCTTTCCAACTCTAGAATGCCATAGACTCTAGAGTGCCATAGACTCTATGGCATTCTAGAGATCAAACGGATGAGGCGATTTTAATCATTCTTACGTCAAATAATTCGTATTATCCTTGCGACTATAGGATTCTAAGGACCTGAGAGTAACCATGATTCATAGAGGAACAATAATACTCGTATAGAAACTGATAAACAGGGGTATTCCCCTTATTTTCGTCACGCAGTCGAGTAAAAGAAATAAATACAAAGTAGAAATGGCAATTGGTACCTTATGTTGCAGTGGTACGCCGGGCAAACTCTATTATAGACTCTATCATCAACATTTCTAAAATGCCTGGACTGCCTGGGTTTTAGTAGATTTACTTGCAAATTCCTATAGCATTCAGTTTTTTTATACAAATTTTTCAGAGTTTAAAATTCCAGAGTTCCTTTTGCTTTTCAAAGTGAAGAGTAACTCTCTGAAGCTCTTAATTGAATTGCAATTGCAATTAAATTAAAATAACTACCTTAAAGGAAATATCCTGAGGCCTTAATGTCTGCTAGTTTCCCGAACTCCTCTCACCAGCATTATGGCACTATATTTCCTATAACCTAATTGAAATAAAACGGGTTAGGCCATAGTCCTCCACGCTGGTTAATGTCTCAAACTAAATTCTAAAACTCTCAGGCATGCAGTTTTTCTTACGGTGTTTTCCTGCACTGTTGGAGCAAATGTTATATAATTTCTTAAATCTATCTATATATATAAAAATGTTATGTTGGTTTGTGTACGCTTCAAAAACTCAAAAAGTTCTGCACCGATCGAGCTGAAATTATAGCATGATATATAATCCGCATCAAGGATTGTTTTTATCTAATTTTTGCATCAGTCTTCATCCCCTAAGGGGGTAAAACGGGGGTGCAAAGTTAGTATGAAACTTTGCCGTTTTTGAAGTCATGTGAGCAACCCGAACGCGGGCAGACTACGTTAATGGGTCTAATTCTATGCGAGCGAAGCTGCGGGCATCCACTAGTTACACTTAATTTAGAACAGTACGTGCCACTTGTATTTGAACCCGGTCACCCACGAAGGATAGCTATTCTATAGCCACTGGGCTGTCAGACGTTGTTAAGTATGCTCGAACCGTTCTTAATAATAGGCTGCCTTATGTTGGATTTTGTTGGTACTTGTTATTTTTTTACAGCCGTAAAAAATAACATTCTCGGATTAAATGTTATCCAATTAGGTAGCTCCCACACTAAACGGATAACATGCTCCACGTCACAGTCGAGCGACAGACAGTTCAATTAACGTGCCATCATCTGCTATGAAATAGAAATATATCTAATTATCTTTCTTTAATAACGTCTCTCTGTACCGTCGCTTTATTATTTTTTATAAATTCTATTCCACCTTTTTCTCGGTTCCTAGTTTTGTCTATACCGAAATTATGCGCGATATTCATCTACTGAATATCGTAGCCTTTTTATCCATTGTAAAATACACTACGGGTTAGTATAGAATCAGTGATACCCTCGAATTAGCGTCTATGATAGGCAAGATACAGAAGACTTCCTCCTTCCAGCTAAAACCCATAGAGGTTGAGCATACTCCACCGCATTGCTGCAATGCTGATTGGTGGAGCGGTCAATGGCTAAGGTAAGGCATGTCACGCGAAGGTCTTCGACAAGGCTTAACGATTGTTTTTACCTTTGAAAAGAACCGGGAGCGACGGCTTAACGTACCCTCTGAAGCACGTTGGCGTTCAAAATGTTGCTACGGTCACTCATTTCGAACTCCAACTAAGGAAAGGATATTCACCCTTATTTAAAATTTATTTAAAATTCTAGCAAAGTGAGTCAGCCAAAAAAAAGTCTTCATCACACCAAATTCTTTGTTATACTACAATAGAAGTATGGTTAACAACATTCAATTGAAACAGCTTTGTAATTCCGCAGCTCGCACGGAAGGACCACAGACAATGATTGTAAACCTAAATACCCGGTGTTGTGTTGAATTCCAAATTCGATTCAGACAATGTAGTTAGATAAGTCCTTATGTTGATTTTGTGTCGTACCGTTTGTAGCGATGCCTCTGCTTGCTTAACATATAGATTACGTTTATAATCTGTGTTTTCATAAGTAAGTACATAGATTATAAAAGTTATATGTATGGTTATAAACCGAGCAATCTATATCGACTTAGATTTTTAGCGGAGGGGGATTTCTCGCCAGGCAGGGTGGTCATGCATGAAGAGAGGTCATGCTCCAATTGTTCTAGTTCAGAGCTAGTTTATATGCCAGATATTTACCAAAAATCCGATAGCGTTCATTAGCGATATTTTTTGTCAGGTATTGAGAGATGAGACAAGTACATTTGGCAGACAATGACCATGTTATTATCATGGTTCTTCAATATATCTTTCTTTATAAGGTAATAGTAACCACTTGTATTAAACAGCTAAAAAATGTTTCTACTTGTAACTGTCAAGTATCTTACGTCTGACAATGCTCACACACTCACCCCCACGGTGAGGCTAGGCGGGTGGCGGACGCACACAGAAAAAAACACAATTTTACATCTATGACCCGTGTACAAATATTTATCTGCGAAACGCGGTTCGGTAGACACTATCACTATCAGTACTATCACCCCGTATTCATAATATTCATTTGCAAAGATATTCATAAGAAACATGTCAGTAAAGTCAGTAAAGCTTGCGTCTATGCACCAAATTTAGAAAACGATATTGCAGAAGTTGCACCCGCAATACCGAGTAGACTGCATATGCTGTAATTATACGATGAAATGAGAACTGTTCTGACCTAATATGAGTTCAGGTGATCTTGTTTTTATGTGTTTGTACACTGGTTGGTTAATTTTATGGTAGTATACGTTCTATGTTGATGCTACAGGAACATAACTTCACTCTTCTTTTTCTCCGAAGGTGTAATCAGAGGTTGTAATATACTAACTTTTTCATAGAGAGCCCCAGTGTAATCTTCACTTATTTTATTAACAGCTAGCAGAGCACGAAATGTGCTCTGCTTACGTATTTGTAATTAACCAAAACATTGCCACATTTAAGCCTACGTTTCGTAGTACGCAGTTGGTAGCGTGGTACTAACATAATGAAACCTGAATCTTGATAAGCATATCCGAATTGCGTGTGACCTTGCACGCCCTTGTGGCAGCGACCTCATCAAGCCCATGGTACTTTTTATTCCAGGAACAAAAGTCGTGTCAGGTTGATTATAACGGCAAATGTTTTAAGGGTACGTAGGAGATTTTAATGAAGCGCGGTGAAGGGTTGGGGATCAGGGGATGAAGGATAGACTGCCTGGGGTGACTGGGAGTGGGATTTAAGTGTGATGCAATGAATAGGGATGGGTACAGGGGTACATGTCGGTTCTTATAGCTAAAATAGGATTGTACATGTTTTTATTCAGCGTATTGTTTAATATTGGTAATTCAAGGTAATAAAATTCGTGAATGATAAACAGTATAAATAATACTGATCTGTAGAAAAACGCTAGTTGGATTGTTAAGACATTATCTTGTTTAATTTTATTTGTAAAGTAATCAATGGCAGGGTTTTGATATACGTCTCTATTAAGAGTTATCAATAGTGATATGTTTTTATTATGGAGTAAAAAAAATTTGCGGCCGTCGCTAATACGAATAGTATTTGTGGAGATTTGTATTATTGAGGGTTAAACTAATCTAAATTAACATTTGGTTAGTTTCAGTTCGATATAATTACAACTGTACAGTTTACTGTTAACTCTACACATGATACGATTTAAATAAACATTCCAATTAAACCGTCATCACGTTTCTCTTTAGCTAGTCACTATTTCTTGGTACAAAAATACCGGTAATTACCGGGCGAAAACTTTTGACCTCGCACGCCAGAGACGTCAAAGTCCAAAGTGTGTGCGAGACAGCACAATTTACTTGTTCAGATTATGACGGGACTGAAATCAAATATCTTTTTCGGCTTTGATTTTGATGGAGTGACGTTTGTATCGTGCTAATGCTTATTTCACCTTGGCCTGTTGGGTGCCTATCATATTATAAATGCCATACTATTGCTATGGATCTAGCTCTGTCTAAGTCTAGAGCATCCTAGCACAAGCTATTATATAAGTATTCTTTGATACAGTCGGCTATAGGACAATTCAAGGCAGTGTGATCATGCGTGGTTCGGGGCGAGAAGGGGTTAGCCGTAGCGAAATACCTAACACTCATTCGGTACTATCACGTCGAATGAGAAGTTTCATATGGCTTAATGGTCCAAGATCCCAGTGCCGCCAGACGTTACTTATTTTCTCACAAACAATTTATATGGGATAAGCTAGTGTTAGTACATACTTTGAGCGTGTGCATACTCGCTAGCTTGGGTAGACGGCCAATTCATTGGTATCAGATGCTGAAAATCGAAAATTTCAGTACCAACTTTTCTTATTTTCTCATGGCTGATTTTCACATATGTTTTAGTTAGTTATGTTACAAATTAATAATAACTATTGCCAGACACCTTCCGTCGGCCCTTACCCTTGCCAGACGCCTTAAAGATCCAGAAAAAATGATGTAAGTTTACTTATTTTCTCAAGCTTGATTTTTATGCACGACACTTGGGGAACTATTTCAACACTGTTAGTCAGCAGCCAGACCAATTGGATGGGCCAAACATCCAGCCAGACACACATAAAGTGTCGCTAGTAGTCCGGTCAATTTAGAAAATTGAAATAAAGAAAATTCCGACAGAGCCAAATCTTCGTAGAGACCTTAGGTTTACCACAAGGAATAAAGTGTCAAAAGTCCCAATCAGTCCCGTGCGCTTAGGGACTTATTCGGGGCCCAAGGTCAAAATTTTAGGTATTTTGGATTTTTCTCGAAAACGGTAAGTTTTATCGAAAAAGTACCTTAGAGCAAAGTTGTAGATCTTAAAATTCTCTATAAAAATGGTCTCTACGTTTTTTTTTCTAAGACCCACTATTTTCCAGATATTGCGCTTGTAAGAATCATGTTCTACATAGTATGCACACATATGCCACGTATATACATATTTACGTACTCAAACAAGTAAAAATGCCTACTCGTGTCTCTTTTATGTATACATTATACTATTCTAAGAAAATTTACTCTAAAATGACCGCCGGTCCCTTACCGAATCCCCTCTACTTGAATAACAGATATTTAACATTTGTAAAAAATACACGAAACAAAAAGCTATCTTGTCTTCCTCCAACATCGGCATCTGCTACTCAACATTTGTTTCGAGTATACTATCAAGTTCAGACATGGCAAGGCAATGAAGAAGACTGGGGTTGGAAATTGATAAATAATACTTTGGAACCGATTCGAAATTTACTGCCCCCTGCTCTCCTCTCTTGTTTATGTGGCATATGTGTGCATACTATGTAGAACATGATTCTTACAAACGCAATATCTGGAAAATAGTGGGTCTTAGAGAAAAAATCATAAAGACCATTTTTATAGAGAATTTTAAGATCTACAACTTTGCTCAAAGGTACTTTTTCGATAAAACTTACCATTTTCGAGAAAAATCCAAAATACCTAAAATTTTGACCTTGGGCCCCGAATAAGTCCCTAAGCGCACGGGACTGATTGGGACTTTTGACACTTTATTCCTTGCGGTAAACCTAAGGTCTCTACGAAGATTTGGCTCTGTCGGCATTTTCTTTATTTCAATTTTCTAAATTGACCGGACTACTAGCGACACTTTATGTGTGTCTGGCTGGATGTTTGGCCCATCCAATTGGTCTGGCTGCTGACTAACAGTGTTGAAATAGTTCCCCAAGTGTCGTGCATAAAAATCAAGCTTGAGAAAATAAGTAAACTTACATCATTTTTTCTGGATCTTTAAAGCGTCTGGCAAGGGTAACCGCCGACGGAAGGTGTCTGGCAATAGTTATTATTAATTTGTAACATAACTAACTAAAACATATGTGAAAATCAGTACTGAGACTTTAATTTGTCACTCTCAATCGTACAAATAATGACATCACGCTCTATACCTAGCGGCACTTTATATGTGTCTGGCTGGATGTTTGGCCCATCCAATTGGTCTGGCTGCTGACTAACAGTGTTGAAATAGTTCCCCAAGTGTCGTGCATAAAAATCAAGCTTGAGAAAATAAGTAAACTTACATCATTTTTTCTGGATCTTTAAGGCGTCTGGCAAGGGTAAGGGCCGACGGAAGGTGTCTGGCAATAGTTATTATTAATTTGTAACATAACTAACTAAAACATATGTGAAAATCAGTACTGAGACTTTAATTTGTCACTCTCAATCGTACAAATAATGACCTCACGCTCTATACCTAGCGGCACTTTATATGTGTCTGGCTGGACGTTTGGCCCATCCAATTGGTCTGGCTGCTGACTAACAGTGTTGAAATAGTTCCCCAAGTGTCGTGCATAAAAATCAAGCTTGAGAAAATAAGTAAACTTACATCATTTTTTCTGGATCTTTAAGGCGTCTGGCTAGGGTAAGGGCCGACGGAAGGTGTCTGGCAACAGCTATTATTAATTTGTAACATAACTAACTAAAACATATGTGAAAATCAGCCATGAGAAAATAAGAAAAGTTGGTACTGAAATTTTCGATTTTCAGCATCTGATACCAATGAATTGGCCGTCTATCCAAGCTAGCGAGTATGCACACGCTCAAAGTATGTACTAACACTAGCTTATCCCATATAAATTGTTTGTGAGAAAATAAGTAACGTCTGGCGGCACTGGGATCTTGCTCTATAACTATTTAGGCCCTATGAAACTTTGCGTCACTCAAATGTGATACTAGATAGTCTATAGATAATTGTGGGGTGTACGCTTCTAGCTTCTTTATAGAGATGAAGCTATGTACAAATTGTACCTACAAGGTGTAAGTCTGCTTCCTGCAGTGCGTTTATACCCTAAGTTATTTATTGAAGCAATCAAAAGTTCATGATCTGTGTATGAGCCAGGATCAACTGAATTTGTGAGCTACAAATAGTATCTTTCTTATTTCGTCATTCGTTCGCGGTTGTTTCGAGGTTGATTTATGTGGTTTACCTTCACGCATTGTGCGGAGGCGTGTTCTTGTGTGATATCTCACGTAAGTGAAGATTATTCCGCAAGTATTTTTCTTTGAATCTTGCACAGACTGGTTTTATAATCATCAAATTCAGACTTTTTGCCTCATAACACTCGTTTGCACTTTGTAAAATAGACTAGTAGCTTTATATTTTACTATTTTGTAAGGTGGTAGAGCCTATATAGGCCTATAGGATTCGCCTGGAGCAGTACCACCATCCGCTACGGTACCTAGTACCATTTCTGCCGTGTAATAATTTGTTTTTGAAGCAATTGTGGTCCGGTTGAAAAGGTGTGGTTTCCGGTTACACTTCTTCAGCGGCGACTATCTTAGTCGACATACATAATATCCCCGCGGATGGCAGACACACAGAAACCACAATCCATGATCCGAATACAAATAAACTGCCCCAGTCGGGATTTGAACCCGGCAACCGCGGGTCGGCAGTCACGGTCATTGTTCTCTAATTAGTGAAGCCTTATTACTAAGTAGATATAATAAATAAATGGAAAAATATTTATTTATTTCCCGCCCAAAACAGATTGAACCTGTCATGTCACACTAAAATTAATTAAAACTAAATTTCACTTCAAATCAATTCTTGAAAATACTGTCGCCTTTGAAACGTTTTTCATCATGTTTAAATCTTACAACACTGATTTTGATACTAACGAAGTCGGAACATAATTTTGTTGGCGTTAATTATTAACTGTCGTCAACATTTGCAACACAATTTCGCTACAAGCCGTCGCGCACCGAAGCGAACTCTGCTTAAAAGAGCAAATCAAACATCCCCCAGTTTTACAACAATGGCCAAAGATTTTACGTCTCGTAACGTCGACAAACAGACGTATTCAAAGCAAGCATACGGCGGCGACACAACCAATAACTAAGTGGATTCTACATTAGCTCATGCTTCACCAAGTCGACTCTTCACAGAGGTCGTGTGTACCGGACTGTGATACTCAATAATATTTACCTACATACAGATACGCTATATTTGCACAATGATGGCGCCGAGTGGCTATCGCATACCTCTCTATATCTCTACGCTCCGTAAAGTTCTGTGTAATTTTCTCGTCGTCACATGAAGTCTGCCCATCCGTTTTTGGACAGCGTGGTAGAATATGATCGCCTCATTTCGAGAGGACACTCGAGCTCAATCCGTGGGTCTATAAAAGGGCTGTGATTGTAATGCTGATGCTGCCAACATAGAATACCTATTGACCTACCTATTGATTTTCACTATTCTTCCTATAAGTCAAAGTGAAGTCAAAAACATAATTTATTTCGCTATGAGATAAATGGACACGCTTAATGAAAGTCTAGGTAACAAGCTACAAAAAGAAAAAGAGAAGCTCCCCTAAATAGACTAAAATATAGCAACTAACAATTCATTAACTCATAAACGCACTAACGTGAAATGTTATATAGGATTAGTTTGATCATTAGATGAATAGTAAGTAATGATTAGTAGATAGAGTAAAATGGGTGTTAATACGGCATCGATGGCTCTTCCGGTTCAAGAACCAGCTTCTCAAACGCCGTGTGTACCAGACTGTGACTCTCAATAATATTTACATAAGCGCTGTTTGCCGTGTGCGAACAAGCATGGCCGTTCCGTGTATTGCTATGGTGACGTGATAGATTCAAATATATCGTTGATCTCAGTAGTAAAGTGCTCTGAGTCTCAGCCACAAAGACACAACTCATTTTCACACCAGACAATTAAAATAAATAATAAATATCATGAACATTCTCGCACACGGCCATCTGACCCCAAACTACGCGAGCCTGTACGAGCGGTGTGAGACTAATATAATATGCACCATATAGTATAGATATTTTTAAATACATACCATTAACATCCAGACACAGAACAAACACAAGTATTCGTCACACGAATGTTTGAACTTTTTCTACATCAAAACACAGAATCTATACTTATACTAATATTATAAAGAGGAAAGATTTGTTTGTAATGTTTTCACACAAAAACTACTGGACCGATTTCAAAAATTCTTTCACCATTAGAAAGCTGCATCTTCACTGGGTGACATAGGCTATATAATATTACTAGGTGTAAACGAAACTATTGTTATGTCTAATTCCACGCGAGTGAAGCTGCGGGAGTCCACTAGTATACAGATAATTTTCAAGGATACAGACACAATCTCCTTTTACTGATACACCATCTTCAAAATCGTCGGATTTGTCGGTAGGTAATGTAGGTATGAGATGGCCCTCGATTCACCCTTTAGGCAGACGAGTCCTCTTCAGTGGCTACTGCCGGGGTGACAATTCACCCTCGAGCTCGTAATTGGGATCTTTGCTGCTTGACGAATAAGCCGTTACGATTTGAAAGTATTTGAACCTACCCACCTACCCGCTGCGATGTGCGAAATTAATGGAAGGTGATTCTGTCTGCATGCTTGGTGTTCTGCGAGAAGTCAGTGTGTAGTTGATTAGTTGTTTGGAGTTGTAGTGTAGTTGTTAATTTGAAAGTATTATTCGATATTGTTAAGTTCAATTAGAGTATTGGCTTGCGGTTGTACTAAATGAACTACTACTACTTTACTCACATGTGATTTAAGTCGGAAATAGGCCAACTAGTTTCGATCTACTTCTTCAGGAGTGAACGCGCTCGCTGCGAGCGAGCAACTTCAATTATGAATATAGACACTCACGAATCGTTCAGTAATAAAATAAATAAAATTGTATATATTTATTTTAAATAAATAAAACCAGTTAGGTACGTTTGGTTCTCATGTTGTTGTAGGCTGTGAGCCTATTGCCACGCCATACACCGGGCACAAATCCAAGCTCCGATCTGCTACCGGGCATTTCAAGCTAGAAAAACCCAACAGGGATTAATCTGACTTGAATCTAACGAAGATTAAAATGTTGCGGTGTTCATTTAAAAGAACTTGTTACCTCAACGGCGAGCGACAGCACGCATAGATGCTTTTTCATTAACGAAACAGGAAAAATGTTGACAAAGAATAAAGACATTCTTTTACATTAATGGGTAAGAATACAGTCGCGCTTGTCAAAAGTAGGGTACTGGCACCAATTACGAATGGGAAAGAACAATAGTAAACTGTAATCTCGGTTATGCCAATCTCGGTATTGCCGATGATTATCCATAGGATCATTCACTTGGACTAGTCTAAAGAAATAATGAGATAACATCACTTTTCGAAGGGGAAAATGGGCATTTATTTGCACTATATTGTTTATTCCGATTGCACCTTATTAAATAAATATACATGCTTGACATATTTTATATCATACAATAATCTTTATAGGTAACAAAATCCGTATTTTCCTGCTGAGAGCGTCGATAATTGGCGCCATCACCCTACAATAACGAGTGCGGACGGCGGCGTTAAGTATGAATATACTATTTATGCGTCTTTTATGTAAATCTGAAATGAAAACGCGGGCATCGCTTGATGAAAAGCTGTTTCGTATACATTTTACGGCCAGTCGTACGATCTGGTATTTTATAGCGAGAGCCCTCAAGTCTAGATGGCGTATTAAAGTTATTTTGTAACATTACCTGATTTTATGGAAGGCTTTCAGGCGCTGTCCTAAAAGTAGTGCTCAGAAGAAAATTATAACGATTAGTAAGTGATATCAAAGCCACTCATTCGAGGGACGACGGTCCTACTTCAAATACCAGACTTGCACCAATTGTAATATGGTTAGTATGTTTGGTTAACCTTGTCCTGAATGGTAGCAATGCACTTCTGACTGACTTGAAACGAGACTCTTACAAGTCTTCTTCAGCGGATAGGTTGTACGTAATGCTGGCTAGTTTCTATACGATCCCCAGAATATCGTGTCCAATTAAAATAGAAAATGCGAATAAAATGGAGCATCGGAAGATTAAGAGCTTACTTCTAATACTACTTAACGCAGGCAAAATTTCTTCTTTAGATACACAGGGCTTAGTCGAGTCTAATTTATAAGGCAAATTGGGGTGAGAGGGATTTTCGCGAACTTACAAATGAAATGAAAAAAGTCTCGAACTAAAAGCGGAATTAGCGAGAGTTTTAAAACACCTGTTACTGCTCTCTTCGGAGCTGTTGGGTTAAATTATAGCTACGTCTATATAAATTACACCTACCTTTTGACAGGTCCGTTGGCGCAATCGGTAGTAACCCTGTCTGTTCCATCCATCCACTCAGGACAAATATTCGTGTGACGAACACTTGTGTTTGTTCTGTGTCTGGATGTTAATATTATCTATTTAAGTATGTATTTAAAATAAATTTTTATACAGTAAATAAATGGAGATGTTTTTTAAATAATGGGTAAGATAGATATCCGTCCTTCTCTGTCTATTAGATAAATAACGATGTTTGTAGTTATGCAAGAGATGAATTAGTTTATGCATAAAGGAGTCCAATACATGTGAAGATGGCTTGAAAATAATTTGATGCTCTGTCTTTAGTTTCTCCGCTCGCTATAAAGCTGAAATTTTTGGGTGAGCAATATAATTAAAATCGACATTTAGCGAATGGTTTCTTGTGCAACAAATTATTTTATTGCGTGTTGTTCATAATTTTCCTTTGCACCTGTGATCATTAGTTTTGTGAACGGGGTTATTTTTTTAACATTAAAAAAATAACCCCGTTCACAAAATAGAATATCTAAGAACACTCTCCTTAGATATTTTATTTGATGTCATATTTTATGTTTATCAGGTTTAAATTAAACTTAAATACAATGCCGTGCCGGTTCTAGATTTTTTTCGATGGTTCTGTGCTGGGAATTCTATCTTTTGAGAAATATATGAAAATATAACAAATCCCCCGTTTCCGATGACGGCATCTGCAAGTTTGTTATAAAATCAGAAAAGTTTTAGAAATCGACAAGAGAGACCTCGTTTATCTGCGGGGGAACTGTAAAAGAAAATCAATATTGGTACATATTCCCAATGGCTCCGTTCTCTCTAATGCAATATAGCACTGGTTTAAATAGAAAATGCTTCATTCTTCTTATTATTTTTTCGTAACATTGCCCTGTTTTGGAAATTGAATTCGCCAATGGCGAAACGAAATATCTCGTAGATGCTAAAACTGGTATTTTTAATGAATTTAATTGAAGATTGGATTGGATTTATATAAGATGTTGGTTAAGGGACACAATCTAAAAATAAATATATGTATTTTAAAAGCTTTTATTTAACTTCACTCGTATGTACCTATCTATGTATGTATGTATGTATGTCCTGGAATCTTGCAATCAATATTTCACCCACTTCCACTGAAGCTATCGAGCTGGAATTTGGCACACATATTTGGTTCCGATGACAATGCACGAAAATAAAATTAAAAGTTATAAAAACCTTTTTTTTTTTTAAATTTTTTTTAATAATTTTTTGATATAGGTAATGATCATAATTAATGTACGTGACAGTTCAGTGGTTATCAAACTCGCCTCTCACTGAAGGCTCTCGGGTGCAAATCCATGCAGTTTAAATTCAACAGCAATGAATATTTCATTTAATTTTTTCAAATTCAAATACCTGACCTAAGAACGCGTTTTACATAAAACGTTTAATGCGCACGACCATGGCACAAGATTAAAACAGAAGGCTAGGATTAGTCGCACGTCGGTCCTTATTACCCCGTCGGCGGCAAAGCCACAACAGAGTGCTGATTTACTGCTGATAAAACCCGAAGGAGGGTTAATAAGCCGAGTGGAGTGTCATGTCGTGTCGTCGGGTGCCGTATGACGCCGAATCTATAGCTTAATGCAGAAGTATAAAGCAAAAAGTGAGCTCAGTGGATGAAATCAGCCCCCTCGAGAAGGTCCCGGTTCAAATCATAGCGTTGTAAAAAATTAAATGTTTTGTCTGCTGGTTTTGTAAGGAAAACTTCGTAAAGAAAATGGCATGCAGTAGAGTGCTCTCAAAGGTCTGAAGTCTGCTACTCCGCAATTAGAGAGCGGTGTTCTTTCCCATGAGAGGAGACCCATGCCCAGCAGTGGTACAGTGAAAGGGTTGGTTTTACAAATGTATTGTATTTTAATAAGCAAGCAGGGAGTATCTTTGGACGCTTTCAATTACGACGGATGTTCGTATGCTATTTTGAATTTATTAGGGCCGTATTTTTATGTCTCACTCGCATACGAAAATCGCTAAATCGGTAAGTTTCATTTAGGCCCATCCCACATAAAGATAAAGGTTGTAATGTTTGTAGAGTATAAAATACTAGTTTCTCACAAAATACAGTTTTGAAAATGGGATGCTTTCATTTTACACATACACCATGCGTGGTCCGGTGAGGCATACAATTCGTTACACGGCGGGAAGTTAGTTAAAAATTTTGAACAAAATTCACGCTCAAAGTTCACCGAGCGCGGCTCCAATTAAAGGCACCAGCCGGGGCCATTGTTCCCGGCCGATCGCTGCGCGCTGCTTTGGGGATCGAATGTCACCCAACTCATCTATTTCTGGAAACTATACAGAACGTGCGAGTCCACTGTTCCTAAATGCTTCGCTATACATTGAAGCTAAGGTTTTGGCGACTGTGATCCTAACACGATCCATTTGTTAGACAGGTATCATAATTATATTGGTTCATGGTGGATCGTGAATTATCCGTGTAACATAAGTTCAATACCAATTAGTACAGGAACATTATGTATGGCGTGTAGAGGGTTCGAATGAAACGTCCGGCTTGATTAAAGTCTAGTTTATTACTCTCCTCAAAACATCATCAAATAATATTCAAATAATACAATTCAATAGGGTTGTCATTACACTTCAATTAGGATGGATGGCTCAGTCAAAGGCATCGTCGTCCGCGAATCAGGCTTAGGTTGGTCCGGTCACGCTATCCTTCGCGAGCATAATGGAGACAGTCTCGATGTTTTCCTTTACGATTACAGCAGGTTAAATTTAATTGCACATACATCAAGTGACACGTCGTCGCTCAAACCTACATTCTGAGTCCGTATTCTCTTGAGTGAGAAACTTTAGCATCTCACACTTTAGCATCTGCCACTTTAGCATCTGACACTATAGCATCTGCCACTTTAGCATCTGACACCGCTGTTTGTGAGTGTGAAATCATAAGACGATGAAAATTTACTAAAGGAATAATTATTTCTACAGGCACGTAAAGTTGTTCTTGTTCCTTCGTTAAATACAAGGTCACTAAACAGAAACAATACGCTGTTAATTTATTAATCAACTCAACAGATTTCTCTTAACTCTAAAACTCTCTGAACTCTATTTATGTAAACCTGTTGAAACAAGTCTACATAACCATTAAAAGTTTATAACCTGCTTCGATCAGTCGTAGGATAAGAAATGTAAGTTATAGCCGGGTAAGTACAAAAGCAGTAGGTATTTGGCAGACTTTACTTTTATTTAAGTGTAGCTAAATAATCTTAGGAGAGATAGCAAAAAATATATCTTTATTCTCAGAGGTCTTTCACTCAAGAAAATAATACGTTACATGAGGATAAAATCATATATTTTATACACAAATAGTTTATTTTCTTTAAAGTTGAGTATTTACAACAAGGGGCTAAGGGGCACACAATCAACTTTACCCAAAATGTGGTATGCAAATACATATAAATATAAATTTACGAATATTATTTATTCTTATTACAATTTATTTAATATAAATCGCATGAATAATTTCATTTATTTTACTTGATAAATGAGGATCAAAAAGATACAAGATATAAATGAGATTTCCAGCTATTAATCCAAACAGGTAAAATGATTGTTATGAGTGATAATACATTAATTAAACTTAATTAATTCCTTGCAGACCGTACATTGCCACGTTCGTTACCACTTCGCAAATTACCGCGCTGTTCACCTGGGCTGCTTGTGGGGATTTCATTTAGATAACGCCCATAAATCCACAACGAACATAGATAAAATACGAGTGTGGAGAATTCATGGAATCCACAGACAAAAATTCATTTTTACTAGGTATCTAACAAATGGGGCGATAGAGTGTTTGATATAGGATTTATAAATAAATTCCGTGGAACGAATAAAGCCTAACGAATACCTTTATACCATGTCCATTTTGAAAATATCGAAATGATGACAATATTTAGATACATTTATAGTTGTGAATATGGATTAGAATAGGAAAGAAATAATTTATGTTACAATTATCTACTAAACCGTGCTTCGGAGGGCACTTTAAGCCGTCGGTACCGGTTGTTTTCAATGGTGAAAATATATATATCATGTCGAACATCTTCGGGTGGTGAGCTACTAACGTCTCCACCAATCCGCATTGGAGCAGCGTGGTGGCTATGGTGGGGGAGACCCGTGCCTAGCAGTGGGACGCCTATGGGTTGCAGCTTACCTTTACTTACTAAAATTCAAAAAGTCGTCGTCACGGTTTTCCTTTTTACCTTCACGAAATAAGATTTATTCCGATCCATTGTAATATTATACAGATATTTATCTACGAGAGTGGGTAATTAAGACAAACTTGTTTCATATTTTCATTTCATATAATTGTTATGTAAGTAATGTGAACCCGTAAGATATTAGAATAGGGGTCGACGCACTTCGTTTACAGGAAAATTCATTAAGTAGGTACACAAATTGTAATATTAAGGTTCAGACCATACCAATGATATCGTTGTTAAAGTAGTAAAGAATGAATATTTATACATATGTAAATATATACATAAACAATTTCATTGAATTTATTCAATTTCAATACATTGTTAAATATCTTTCTTTTTATTATTTGGTGTAAGCGTAAAGGTTTGATATACATATTTTCGAATTTTCGAATTTCGAATTTCGTCGACTCGACAACCACTAGCTATGTCAAATAGACGAATAGGCGGGATTGAATACTTACTGAACTCTGCTATTGTGTGTAAGATATTATTTAGATTAAAGACAGAGGACAATGACATGAGATGATATCGAGAGGCTTCGACGAAAGAAAAATGAGTCATCCTGCCCTGTTTGTTCCCAAGTAACAATTCACAGTAATGTAATATTGTTAATGGGTACACGAGTTACATTATTAATATTTATTTATTTATGTATTACGGTATCTTGTGGATATACAGACATTTTGCTCAGATTTGTAGATAAGATGTGGCAATCTCAGAGGTTTAGGTTGAAAATATTCGCTTACGATAAACTGGGACATGAGTGTAACCAGAATTTTCTTAAGGTTGATATACATGATTGAGAAATGATTGCTCGATTATGGGGCATATAAAGAAAAAAAAAATTATATGATCTTTAGGCATGGAACAAGTTTCAAGACAAACTGAAGTAAAATAAATCTCTTAACGGTGCTGACTGCGCGTGCTATCAAACGAACTCTGCTCTCGGCTTCGCAACTTTCAATGGCAATCTAGTCCAGCTTAACGAACTATCTTAGTGCTCTAACTTTGAAATAAACTTTGCCGATTAAACACTCTAAGGGACACTATCTGTTGTACAGTTACAACTAGGCAGGATTTTTAAGAAAATATAATTAAAAAGACTTCTACATAAAGTATGTCATTGGATAAATTGGAAATTAAATAAATCTGCGGTCTCTATGCAAATACAATAATGACAACACGAAACTAGGTTTTGCATGACACCAGCAGCGACGGAAATACCCAGAAACAAGCCATAAACATTAGAGGACTATCCTCTAAAAAAACCTTGAATGAATCTTCAAATCCTGACTGCAACAATATTACCCGCCATGCGAGTATTACACATAAAATTGTCATCACAATTTTTTTACTAATGCTTTATACTTAGGTACTCGAGGAGGCCTCAAGTTACATTTTCCTCAGCAAGGCAGGGTCACACAAATAAAGCCACGGTTTCATTCGTGCAATGTAGTACTACTGAATCAGGACCTCTTACTGATAAGGTATTCCCGGGTATAATGGCCCTAGATAGGGCTGTATAAAATTTTACGCTTAAGGCCATAAAGGGGAGGAATGACAGCGCAAACGACGTGGTATTGTATCGTCTGGAGTCATCAGGGGCCCTCCGGAACCGAGACGAGCCAATAAATTCATAATGCAATAAATTCATTATATTACTCGGTTTGGTAGACAATTGCTTACGTCGTTTTCAGGAGTTCAGACAGAAGATGGTTCTAAATTTTGCGTGTGGCCTTAATTTTTTCTTGCTTCAGTAGGTGTAGATGCAGTCCGGTCTGTGTTTGTCTACAGACGAAAGGTTCGATACTGAGATTCCAGATATCTGATTAATCATGTTGAATGAAAATCTAATCATGTATTTAGTCTTTTTTTTTTACAAAAACTTGTGCATGTCTACTCCTGGCTTAATGCTGGTAGGTACATAATTTCAAAAATGTTTGGGAGAAATAAAAATCTGTTTTGTACTTCAATGTTTAAGCGGAGTTTAGTCTTTCCAAAAAAGTACAAAGACAAAATGTAACTTAGCATATGTACTTATATACTAAATTATTTTCTTACTTAGTATACAACAGGTACAACACAATACAATACAAAAATGCTTTATTGTACACCATTGCAAAAACACATATACACAGAAAATTACAGCACAATTACCTAATTGTGCTGTAATTTTCTGTGTATGTGTGAACAATTGGCGGTCTTCTTCCAGTCAACCAACCGTGAATTAAGGACAAAATAATTATATAGAAGTAAAATAAAATGGGTAGTGGCATACAAATATTAAAATAAATATGATATAGTTTTTTTTTCGTAAATATCTAACATTTAAATCTACATTGAACTTCAAAGAATAATATTTTATTTTAGTTCCTCCTTAAAAAAGGATGAATTATAATAAACTAAATTAGGAGTCCAATCGTAAGACACAGTAATTTAAAGTCCTTTCGATATGAACGCCATAAGAGCTAGCGAAGGGGAGCCGCCGAGGCGCGATGTGGAGCACCCCTCAAATTCGGCATGAATCAATATTTTGCCGTGCAGTTTCGTCCGCTTTGTGTAGTCATCAACTCTCCACGCTGACTAATCTTGGTGGACTATCCTTTTATTCCTAATCTTATAATGTGTAACATTTCAGTGCTCCGTCTACGTTTCAGTGACTAAAGTGATTATATAGTCAAATTCTTAAATAGCTATTCTTAAATCGTTTATTAGATTAAAATATTACTGGCATAATGCTGGCGACATGCAACGGCGACAGACTGGCATGTAAAAAAGAAGAAGGTATAATTTTTTTAAATATTGCTGACGTTGTTTTGTTTTCTTTTTTTTCTGTTCTTTTAGTCTGTATTTGTATTTTGTGATGTGTGTACTTTTTACTGTTGATTCAGACTTACATTTCTGTTGAGATTAAAAACAAACTTACTTTGTTGCTTGTTTGATTGTGGTGAATATATCAAACGTTTGTACATACGATAAACTACATGTAATAATAAGTTAATTTAATAATAACCTTAAACTAAAACGTTTAACTGTGAATAAATTCACATAGATATTTTGAGAGTTCTTAGTTTCACTTGTGTTGTGTGGTTTACAAAGTGTGTAATGCGTTAAAAATATTTAAATGAGGTCGAATACGGAGAAATAATTTACTGATTAGTTTGAATGGCAAAAGATAATCCAGATTCAGAACGATTTTGGCTACATTCTACAACGTTCGAGGTAAGTACTCTTTATCCCAATACAAGAATTCCTTCGTAAACTGGAATAATCGATGGTCGTACCAACTGATGTGCCGCTCCCGTTTCGCCCACGCGGTAATGTACGCGTGTGTGAGCGCACTTAGGGAGTGGCGAAAGCATAATATTTTTTTATAAAAGTGTTGGCGTAGGTCAGCGAACTATTGATTATGAAGGAAGTGGCGTTTTAACTAGGTGCATGTTACGGCTTTGTTTGTGATTCAGTATTTTTAATTTCTTTTTAATTAATTCATCGTTATTGATTCTGTTATACTGACTGCCATAGTATAAATGAATTTCGTGTGAGACACGGGTGCCTATGTCTAAAACAGGTCGCAAAAGCTACTACTAAGCTACAGATCCTGGGTTCGATCGCTGGGTAGGGCAAATCATTGGGTTTGTATAACTTGAAATTCCTAGCCATGCAACTAGGGCTTAGAACAGGGAATTCCTGGAACCAAAAGTACGTTAGTTGTACATAGTACATAAGTGGTGGAAAGTGGGTGTATTTGTCTTTGCCTACCCCTACGGAGAAACAGAGGCGTGATGTTGATGTTATGTTATTACTCCCAAAAATGTTAGTTATATAAAATTATCTGACTATAATATAGTACGAGCTTTATACTATGGTATAGTCATAATGATATTAAAGCGGATCCCTGTTTAAAAGTAGGGATAATGTGACCGAGGTGGTAATGAATTGGATTGGTATAATAATAATTGGTAATGAACGAACGGGTTGTCCCTGTCCAATGAATAATGCGTGGAGCGATTATGTCATAATTGGATTCTGCGATGAATGGAAAACAATCATTAAAATAATTATGAGCACATTTCAAATATTGTTTTAAAATACTTTTCTCTTTGTTTCTTGTAAAGACGGGCGTGTGAGATATTGTTTTCACCCTTCAGTTCAATTAGATGTTGGAAGGAGCAATAATTTGTGGAATTGCTACAAACTGCTTTGTGTGAAGCCTAACAGATGCCCCATTTTAAAGGGGTCTGCTGTCGGTGTAGCATCATTTTCTTTACCTACTTAATATGTATATATATTTCTTGTGTACGTGTGTATGACAGTGAACTCCTCCTAAACAGCTGGATAGATGTTGATGAAATTTTTTGTATGTGTTCAAGGGGATTCGAGGATGGTTTACGTTCACAATTTTGTCCACTGGAAAATGTTTTTTAAACACTATTTTAGTATGTATTTTTATTTAAAACCGTCGTTCATTGACGTGAAGCGTCGTGTGACATTTCATATGGCAGAACAACGTTTGCGGGGTCAGCTAAAACAAACTTTTATTACCAATTAATAACAGACTAATATTACAGGTTCCCAAAGCTTTCTAGGAAAACAGTAGGTTACACAGAAATACTGATATAAAATAGTACGTTATACGGTAGGCTTATTTAAGACTAATAATTCAATTATTTAAATGTGCATAAAATAAACGCCAAATGTCAAATTACAATGTCACATTAAAATGTCAATACCGAGATTACAAATTCAACATTAAATACATATACCGTATCAATTCAAATAAAGTAAATTACGTATGTCAGAGTTAAAAATAAACCTTATCCTTACATCCATAAACTCATATATAAATTGGAATGTGTGTTTGTTTGTTTGGCGGAGTCTTCTCCGCCTCGACGGAATGATGGATCGACGTGATTTTTTGCATAGATTTAGTGTAGGGTTCGGAAAAGTGTCACTGGCTTCTTTTTATCCCGGAAAATTGCACGTTTCCCATGGAAATGGACATAAACCTGTAGTAATAATTCGATTTTTACATTATAATTAACTATCGAATCGATTTTTAATTGATTTATGTCATTTTTAAAGTGGAAATTAGCATAGGCTTTGAGCTTTCCGTAAGTACCAGCCATGTATTGGCGACTCCTATGACATTGGTAATGTTCATAGGCGACAGTGAATACAATAGTTTTGTCAAAAAACTCTCAGACTGACGCAAATAAGGATGTATACACATGGATGTAAATACTCATGATGCGATTTTTACCATTAGTTACTGAACACAATCAAGTTAGTATACCTCCATTGCCTCAACTTTACGTGTACATGCCAAAACAAATAAGGACGAGAACATTTTTATTATCTAGCCTCAAATTGATACTATAAAACGTTTTAAATCTATGGATATGATTTTAACCTTTTGACGAGCGTTTTTTTTAAACTCTGTTGTGACACTTGTGACTCCTTTTGACTACTATATTTTATGGATAAAAGACGGGCAACGAGCGTTTAGCTTTCCGCTGTTGTAATGCCCCATACACGGTACAATTTATCTGTACGATCCGCCGTGTCAGACCGATCGGACAGACGAATTGTATGTGTATGTCAAGATCGTTAACGATTTACTTAATTTTTTGTATGGCATTTTTGTGACGATCGATCGTTTACGATTTCCGTCAGATCGATCGGACAGATCCATCGTACCGTGTATGGGGCCCATAACGGACAGACAAAACGACAGCTACATTTATTAGATTCCAGGTGTCGCGTGACTTCTAAGCTTGCGCAAAATCCTTTGAAATAAAATAGCGTGACCTGCCCCCTGCCGGCGCTCACGTTTGCGTTCTAGAATTTTCTACTTAACGTAGCACTTCCGGCCAGTAGGTAACCATGGTGTGGTTAACCGATAACGGGTAATGCGCTCTTTGTTTGGAAAAAACCGTATAATTTATTATTTATTCATCCGTCAGCATTACACGATTTATACCTTATTTACGTTTTCTCATGTAAGTGACAGTGTGTCTTTTAAACGGTTTTATTTAGCTTGCCATGTTTGTTTATTTATTTATTTGGTTCAAATCTAGTAATTGAAATTTGACCCACTTCCTGTAGACGGATTTATCTGAAATTTGGTATGCACTTTTAGTTCTGATGACAATATAAATTAATACATTCGATATCATTATAAATTCAAGATGGCCGCCACAAAATGGCGGATAACAAATTTTTTTGAGAATAATGTTTCTTTAAACCTACCTCTAAATCCTTACCATTACCAACATCCACTTTCTACTATGTTTATTAATCATTAGTGGACGCCCGCAGCTTCGCTCGCGTGAAATTAGACATAACAATAGTTTCGTTTACACCTAGTAATATTATATAGCCTATGTCACCCAGTGAAGATGCAGCTTTCTAACGGTGAAAGAATTTTTGAAATCGGTCCAGTAGTTTTTGTGTGAAAACATTACAAACAAATGTTTACTCTTTATAATATTAGTATACTATAGATAATACTACTTCATCATCATCATAACTTTTTCTTTGTGCCACTGTTGGGCACGGGTCTCCTCTCAGAACGGGAGGGATTAGGCCTTAGTCCACCACGCTGGCTAAATAATAATTTGTACTACTTAACTGTGTTATATTTAAAACTTCTTTTCTTTACTGTGCTCTCATGTGTTCTTTTTCTGGTGCAATAAATGATATTGTATTGTATTGTATATTATATGGTTGGCAATTTTACAGTTTCCGTCTGAAAATAGGTGTTTTACTTACAATTCGGTACAATTTCCTTAGTCTACTACAGTCTACTATATAATAGCATATATAAAAGCATATTTATAATACTTTGATTGAAACGGTCAATTCACAATCAAGTATTGAGACGCCTTGGTCCCCCTCGCAGCTTTGCCACAAAGGTTTGACAAAGCACGGGCGCAGGTGCAGTGCGCCCCAGATTTGTATTGCAGCCATTCAATTCTCTTCTCACTCCATAAATATCCACCTGACTGATGGTGCAAGTGACACACCCTTTGAATTTTAGAGCACAGCGTTTTAATTTTCTTAATATAATTTTATTTATTCCTTTAATATTTTTATATACCAGTACGTAACATCTTTGCATGCGAATTTCGTTACAGGGTAGTAAGAATTCATGTGGAAAAATATGTATACCTAGTGAAAAATAATTTGAATTCGTAGACGCGATTTTTAGACGCATTGGCGATTTTCCTATAAAAGTGAACGACCGCGCCCGTCGTTGCTTAACTCTTTCGCTCACATTGAATCAACGTGAGCCATTGGGACATGGCACTACAACCAGCACTCTTCCAAAAGTACTCTTTCCAAAAGCTTGTGCTCTACTGTCACTTACTTGGAAGATAACTGAAAGCCGTGAACTAAGACACGACGTCGTGACCTGCTCGATAATAATTGTATTTCACCCGGTGGCACGTTAAGATGATATACCTACACCCGCCTATGCCTCATCCGATTAGTTAGGAAATTGTATGATATCTTACACACACACTATTCGTGACAGTTCACAGTTTAATATAAGTTTGAGGATCAGCTTATTAAACTATCAAACTGCTAATAAGGTACAGAGTAGTATACCGTTGTATACAATGTGGTACAGAGTAGGTATACCGTGGTATACAACGCACAGAGTAGTATATCGTTTGTATCGTTAGTTAGTTTCTTCGTTGTTAAATTCTTTGTGATTAAATTAGACGACTAAAAACTTTACTTCTGTACAGCGAGATAGAACTCGATGTGTTATATAAAGGTGTTACAAATTCTACTGTACTTCTACACTCTTTTTCGGTTTCAAAATTCTTAGTCATCAGCTCGTTGTCTAACGAAGTGGGACGTCTATGAGTTGCGGCTTAAGATAGATGGAATACATAGAACTAAGCAAAGAAAATAAAATACAGGCTGCTTTTAAAAAGTATCGTGAAAAACTACAGACGTGGAATCGCGGGTAAACTTCAGTATGAACAAGTATTGCAAGTTTGGTGACTACCCAATATTTCCCGCCTTGCCAGACAGTGCAGCCACCCCACGAGGCGGTGGACTGGGGTGGCTAGGGCTGCTAACATTCAAATATTTTGTTATCCTTTTTAATGATTAAGTTATTTACTACTCGTAGTACTAGTGTATTTCTGATTTACAAACATTGAATAGTCTCAACAATAAATTGCTCTATCTACACGACTATAAACCATAAGCGTTAATCCTATATACATAAAAGGAGAAGCTGACTGACTGACTGACATATCAACGCAGGGCCTAAACTATAAGGGTTAGAAACTTGAAATTTTGCACATGGGTTCCTTTTATGACGTAGGGAAGCACTAAGAACGAATTTTTGAAAATTCACCCCCTAAGTGGGTAAAACGGGGGTCCAAGTTAGAATGAAACTTTGCCGTTTTTGAAGTCAAGTGGGCAACCCGAACACGGGCAGACGTCGTTAATTCTAAGCGAGCGAAGCTGCGGGTGTCCACTAGTTTGATATACCTAGTCATCATCACGCCAGATTGTAATAAAATAAAGTGCATTATGTACTTTATAAAAAAATGTTGTAAGTTGAACTGATTTATAAAATTTTACTATATTATTAAAGTTTTACGCTGTGTGCCTACTGTGTACCTAGTATGAATTTATAAAAAATAGCGAAAGTTACATCCCTAGTTATATACGTTAGGGGCGTTTTAGGTGACTATCAAAGGTAAGGCAAATATGTAATTATGTACGTGGGTTTCAAGTGACTTTTACTATCGTATCATATCGAAGTTATATCGTATTGTAAACAAAGCATTACTCGGTGATCACTATAGAACAAAGAATATTATAATCTGTTATTACAACGTCAATTTCAACCCTAGTGGTTGTACGGATGTCTCGCGTGACGAATTCGCTTCTATCAAACACCCCAATTTCACAAAATACATATTATCAATGAATTGGCAGTGGCAGCATTCGGTCTATTGTAATTATGTATTGAGGAATAAGTACTTGTAGAGGGCCCCATTGAATAACTCAGTAACAAATATTGGCAAATAAATACAGCAAATTGTCCATTGAATAGTATATTAAAATTTGATCTTCTTTTGGCGGGCGCGTCGCGCCGACTTTGTGGTCTTTGCCACATTTGATCATGCTAAAGAAACTAAATTATTTAGAATAAAAAAAATATCAAAAAGCAAGCCACGACAAGAATTCACTGTCGCCCCAGACATTTGTGAATTGTGACGTGTTGTGTTGACTAATTGCAAAAAACAAATCAAGCCGAATACTGTACAGGACTAGTAAGTCTAGCAGTCCAGTTAGTATAAGTGTTATTAATTGGCACAATAGCATCTGACTCAGTATTCGTGTGCAGGTAAGAAGAGTGAATAGGAACTGCTAGAGATAGATAATAATATATAATAGTGATCAAAAAGTTCCAAAAACACATTGTAGAGAGGGGGCGATCTTAGCTCTGTATACACGACTATAATATTTAAACCTGGAGGAATCACCCTTTGCCCAATGCCTCGGTAAGAATAGGGTTGTCGCGACGCTAACTTAATTAAAGCCCCGAGATCGCCCCCTGGTGGCTGTTCCGTGAGTTACATTCCCAGATTGATCGTTAATAGGTTTATAAGGAAATTTCATCGTTAACACGCTTTGATTGTAAGGACGCTGTCTGGTTCATCGGGGCTAAAGATTTAATGCTAGATGGTTCATCGAGGCTAAAGATTCAATGGTATGTGCATCGATAGGTACTTATAATTATGAAGTGTAAAAAAGGCACGCTAAATCTAATTTTTATACACCTTTTGTTTTAAATTTGTCTTTTAAAGATAAAGACGTCAATTATAATTTCTCAAACCATAAACCAAAAAATTTCGTGAATCTTGTCTTATAAATCTAAGAAGTAACCAGCTTTTATTAGGCTAAATAAATACATCCTTAACAGAAGGTATGTAGGTAAACTAATATACCTAGCTGAAACTCGGTATTATTATAACAAAGTTTAAACAATATATAAACTACCTAGGTATACATTACCCATCTTACTCTATGCCCATTACCAAGTATATTAAGTTTAGGGAAGTTCTATTCTAAGATTTCTGGTCAGAGGTCTGAGGGGATTTTCTCCGTTCACATGTCATGTGAACGGAGAAAATACACTTCCGACTGTGAGTTGACATTCTGACAGTTGTTATTTTAATGTTTAGTGTAACTTGATTTGGTGAAATACCCAGTTACTTTTTATAAAGATAACAAGGATCTTGACTTTGATACTGAGCTCTGACTTGCCTTTGATATCATGTCATTTGGAACTCATGGAGACTCGTCCCTTACAAAGTTTCAGTCGAGACATCGCATCGCTTTGTGCGTCAATTCAGACTTTGATTTCTATTTTTACTCCCACCTCTAGTTTGCAGAGAACGAATGCCTGTTTCTATGCAACATTTAACTCAATGTATGCAACCCTAGATATGACGTGTATTGATGTTCAAACATCAGTACACTGTACGCCATTATATTCGCGAGTCCTGTCTATACTATGTCACCATAATAATAAAATATGGCTAGGGAGTTGTGCAAAGGACTGTTGGGCATACGTCTCTCTTTATTACAAATTTATT
The DNA here is from genome assembly GCA_944567765.1 of Carterocephalus palaemon. Taxonomy (NCBI): domain Eukaryota; kingdom Metazoa; phylum Arthropoda; class Insecta; order Lepidoptera; family Hesperiidae; genus Carterocephalus; species Carterocephalus palaemon. Next base: position 1,000,378 of record OX155647.1, on the reverse strand, counting down.
ACTCTGCTACAACCGCTGCGTAGAAAATAACGCGAATCTTTATTGCTCACGTATTAATGAATTTCCTGCTTTTTCTTTCATACATCTGCGCAACGCGGCCGTAAATACAATAAAATGATTTACAAGGAAAGTGGAACGCCTGTAGGAATGTTAATAGAATTAGAACGCGCTGCATTGCTATTTACTTTTGACAGGCGCTATGGCGTCAAAGAAAAAAGTGGACATGGTTAGAGCTGCCATGTGCTATTGTAGAGTCAACAGACATTTTTAAATAATACTTTTATTGAACTTGTGTATTTTTAAATTGTTAAATAAACTTCTATAGAAGGGCCCTATGCCAAAACCAGATCTTCGCCTATCCAGGCTAAATACCAATGACTCTCCCTTGTACTCTATCGAAAGAGCCCATGATGATGCTAAGCCATTGATGCAACAAGAGTACCCACGTGATTGGCTTTCCCTTTTGCCTACTTTACCTACTTACAAAAATTACAATTACGTACTTACTGTCGAAACTATACATGTTGTGGTTAAAATAAATTACAATTACGTTTTAATATAATTATCCTGCCCAGAGATGAGATGGAGGAGGCCTTCACCCTCAACTGAAAGGGGTTCACCCAACTTTTCTATAAATTAATTATTAGAATAATTTATGCTTACAATTCAAATTCTTAAAAACTATATAATAAAAAAATAAAACTATCTAACAAACTACAAATTATAGACTATTATTGTAATACCTCAAAATGTTTTGTATTTTTTAAAGTTTGAATTGGTGTGAAATAAAAGGCTTTTTATTTTTATTTTATTTATTTATTATAATTATCCTACGTATTAAACATGAAAAAAAAGATGACCCATGGAGTGTAGAAGGATGAAAATGATACATTTCTCAATAAATACCTATCCAATACATTAGTAGTTTACAAAACATGCGATATCATTAGGACTACATCGAATGGGACCGTCAATTTGTTGGCTATAGAAATTCTTGGGAGGATTTTTATAGGCCGCCGCTTAGAATCCACTCTGAAAATGTGAGAGCTTTCAAAGATGTTATTCCTTGCGAGTGGCAGGCATCTGATAAATCTTTGTGCTTCACACATTCAGCCCTGTTTGCTATTGAAGGAAGACCTATGAAACGAAATTTGTTAAGTACTATTTCGGACATACATTTAATGTCCCTCAAATTTTATTTGATAAGTTTCGAAGAACCTATTGTTTTCTTCCTTTCTTTCTTCTATTGTTTCTTTAGTATTGTTGTTGTGTATGCATTTAGACATGACCACTCCACACCTGTGTCTTAGCCGTTGTGAGGCGACACACATTGCCCTCCTTTTCGGAGTCACTGGCTGGAGGGCTTGAGCTCCAACTCTTGCGCGAAACCCCTAAATCCCCCTTTTAATAACCTCTTATGACAGACGTAGTGACGTAGCAATGTTTGTTGTAACATACCTAAGTTAAGAAACCAAAGTTGCATCAGCAATAAATTACTGGACTTTGAAAAGTCCATTTTTACGCCAGAACATCACATCGACTCGATCACTCATTCACTCGACTCCTGGCCTACAACCACCGTGGCCTTTTCGCGGTCTTTTTCACGGCGAACTGGTCTTCTATGGAATGAGCTTCCGACTGAAGTTTTCCTTCGAGCTACGACATGGAGCGCTTCAAAAAGAGTGTGCAACGCTCCCAGGGCGTCAAGGCAAGGCAGACGAAGCACCTGTGATACCCCCGGTATCGCAAGTGTCAATAGGTGACGGTGACCATTTACCATCAGGTGGCCTGTATGTCTGTTTGTCTGTCTATATTATAAAAAGAAAAAACAAAAAAACAATTCTCTCCACCGCTCGCGGCATGCAATTGCCAGTAATCGCCTAAATTACCAAGATACTGGCCATAATTCCTCTCAATGCACATACGCGGGGTGTACTTGGCAGAGAGTGGCAGTTCCCGCGACTATATCCTTGCAAATGACGTTTAGTTGGTCCGAAATAAAATTGGGTCGCGAGAATTCATGCGAATTGGCAACTAGATACGGCTGGAAAATTGTTGGTCTTTCTTACCGTAATTATTTGTTGCGCAGGAAGGATAGAGGTGATAAGGTGTCAGAGTATCAATTGACCCGTCCGTTCCTTCCGTTATAGATTGCACGTGATTTCAATCGTATCATGAAGAAATATCAATCGGATAAAGTTAAGAATTAGTTAGACGGAAACCAAATATCTTTTTGCGTGAAAATAGTGATGATTTAAGTTCAGTTCAAATAATGGTACGCAATAAAGAAAGAATACGGATAAAATATTTGTTTAAAACAATTAAAACAGACTGATAAACTAAAGAAATTAACTAATTTCCATAATTTTTATAAATACTTAGAACAAGAAATAATTTCTATATTTGAATTATTTTGTAATAAGTATGTATTTTTTGGTAATATTTGCAGAAAAAATAAAGATCTCAACAAAATTCGTATCTTCGTTCCATAATATTTTACCCAGTGTTCGATGAAGGTTCAAAATAAAGAGGAATGAAAACAACACGGGTGAAAGTGCACTTAGGCATTATGAACATTTAAATTAACAAGCTTTGTGGGCTCCGCAGTTTTCCCGCCATTTTCGTTGCATCAGCGCGGTACTCTAGTACGGTACGAGGACTCGTTAAAGTTATTAATTACTCCACCTCTACATAGTTATCGTTAATACGATTTAACAGCGCTTATAGCATTGTGGTTTATATCAGGTTCCTCACTTGAGGCCTAAGCTAAAATTCAGGCACCAATGACTTTTCTAAGTTATGTGCGATGGAATTATGTTCATGGAATTAAAAGACTATTTTATTTTAATTTACCTGTACAGTTAGTAAGTGTTCGTCAGGCTATATCTTAGTCTCAATCCGCACCGTTGTAACCCACCCTTAAGCAGTTGATACGGCACGCGGTGCTAAGCAGGTAAGCGGTACGTTAGCCGGCGTTAGCGCCGCAGGGCTTCGGGCTTACGCGCCCGGGTCGCTGACACGGAACAAGGCGTTAGGAGGACGTTTCTAAACGTTTTTAGAGTTTAAAAAGTTAACACTCAATAATGGGTTTTATCTGCTAGTTACGTTCTGTACTTTAGAGGCGTCAGACGGTTTTAGTTCTTTAGTCCCACTGCTGGGCACGGGTCTTCCCCACAGAAGCAGCTGCGGGAGCTCTAGAGCATACTCCACCACGCTGCTCCAATGCGGATTGGTGGAGGGGTTAGTGGCCAACCCAGTGTCGAATGTTCTCAAGCCACCAGAAGGTCTACAAGGCTTAACGATTGGTTCCACCATTGAAAACAACCGGGACCGACGGCTTTACGTGCCCTCCGAAGCACGGTAGCGTCCATGAAAATTTGCCACTAGCGGTCACCCATCCACAAACCGACCGCGCTCGTCGTTGCTTAACTCTTTCGATCACATTGAATCGACCCGAGCCATTGGCCTATGGACGCTACGGTACGGAAAGCTAGTACCAAATCATAAATCAAGCTTGTTGTGCAAATCGTTCCAGATTCTGTAGTTTGGCGTGTGTTTGTCGATGGTCGGCAGCTCGGCTTCACGCCGGAAAGATATCCAATTAGACTCTGATAAAACCTCACGCAACGGTTCGTGTATTTTTTCCATGAGCGCCCTTGCTTTCATGTTCTTTCGCGTCATTAATTTATTTTCGTGTTATCCTATTTTTTATCTGTTTTAGCGTAACAAAATTGGATGTATAAGTTACTTATTTTCTGCGCAGATTTTGTTTCGGCGTTTTGCACAGACTACAGTGCCTACAGCACGTAATAATAGTCTGAGTTGCTGGTACAGCAAGGACGGAAGAAAGGAACTTAGTGTACCTACGAATTAACCTCAATTAGACCCCAACCAACTGAACCCGCGCCCATATCAGAAGTTACGGTTATTTAGCAGAATGTCTGATAACCGATGGGGATGAAGTAATTGAATAGAAACAGGTTTCGAGCGGTTTTGAAGCGCTCACATCCCTATTCGCGTCGATCGTACTTATTGACTAAGTTCAGTAACGTCGGGCGTGGTCGGTATGTGGATGGGTGACCGCTGGTTCGCTTAGACCTTCGGATGGCTAAAGAACTTATACTAATGGGGTGTCTCCTACACAAATCCGTATCGGATCAGCGTGGTGAAACATACTTCACCTGGAGCATACTGCAGACCTCCCTCAGGAGTGATAGTGGGAAGACTCGTAACAAGCGTAGTTTTCGTTGTTCACAGCGTCAATAGGTGTTGAAATCAGTGTGACTAAGATTCTCGTAGGTACCAAACAAGGGCCGGTTAATCGAGTCATACATCACCTCAATTGTACACACAGTACAATACAAATACAATATAATATAATACAAATACATTGGGCTCAGAGCACCTGCCAGAAAATGTCCAGAATGTCGCATAAAACAATTGAAACGCAACTAAGCGTAAGAAGGGCAACGTAAATATAAACGGTGGAAAGGTGCGTGATGGATGGACAGGGGGACCATCCGAATGATTAATGGTACTCGTCATGCCAACCTGAATTATAACGAAAAACTTTGACCAAACGAGGGACACTTCACGTACATTTTTGTCCCTCAAAATAAACGCGAACACGAACGAATGAACGAACGAAAAACTTTATTTGTGCAGCATGATTGCAGCAAAGATAACACAGATAGCTAACTACGGTGCGACCCATAGACGTCCCACCGCTGGGCACGTGTCTCCCCCACAGATACTGCTGTGGGAGGTCTAGAGCATACTCCACCACTCTGCTCGAATGCGGATTGGTGGAGGGGTTAGGGGCCAGCCCAATGTCGAATGTTCTCAAGCCACCCGAAGGCCTTCGACAAGGCTAAACTACTATTTCCAGCATTGAAAACAACCGGGACCGATGGCTAAGACGTTAAGCAACGATGGGCGCGGTCGGAAATCTTATATTTTTACAAAATTACATATGTACAATTACATATGTACAAATGTCTCGTACACCCTATATAAATTCTCAGCACGTTTATTAGACGTTTTACTTCACGCTCCGCGTACTTTTCCACCTCGGAAAGTCGCCCGTGTGCGCTATCCTTTGGTTCTCGTCATTTCGTCCTGAATTATTACGCATTCAAATACCTTTTTACGCCGAGCGGCTGGCGACGGCCAAACGTCTGGCCGCTTTTCAATTTGACACGAAATGTTCATCTTCGAAGCGCCCATGATATTGCGGCTGCCTCTGAATCACCTTATTCATCATCAACATGATAGCTTTTTCCAATCATCCGTTAGCCTCACAGAGTCCACTATTGAACATAGAAATCCCTCTTTCGGCGCCTAAGCCTAAACCGAACCCAATTGGTTTTGAATCCAATGGTTTCCCACTATCTTCATTGGCCTACCTAGTCAGAGGGAAGTCAGTATTCCATTTTCCGAACCATGATCTCCACACGAGGTCTTTTCTTACCCATAAGTTAGCAATCCTGCGAATGACATAATATTCTATCCATTACAACCTCGTCTTGGAAAAAGGAGCACAGGCTACTTTACGACAAGGTGGACGGACGACCTGAAGAAGGCAGCGGGAAGTGGCGTCGTTTAGGAGAGGCCTATGTCCAGCAGTGGACCATCACTAAAGGTTGGTGATGATGATGATCTATTACAACTTCAATGACCCACTAATATGCACAGGCCTCTTTTTGAAATAACTCAAGATTGTCACATAATGTCTTTCAAAACACTATGTCTAAAACTCAGTCATACAACAAAAGAGTTTCAATTTCAATGAACGCTTCATGTTCGAAAATAGCTGAATTATCCAGAAAAGTAAAAAATAAATGACTGCATCTGCTGTGTTTTGAGCCGGACATATAATAACTTTTGACTGTAAGTCGACCACGGTATTGCCAATTTAATAACCTCCCGAAACACTTAACCTAGAGTGATTAATTGTAGACTTGATCGAACCGTTAGAAGTTTGCTATTCAGCCTGGCCCGGCCCTTGGCTTTCGGCGAGTAAGATATTGCTTCAGGAGTTACTCTATTAGGCGGCCGCTCAATTTGTCCAAAAGTTGGTTATTGCCTCCGGTTGACTGACCGCTACATTATTTATGTGTCGAGTTCCAAATAGTTCTGGCACTCGAGAAGTCTCGCTGTTAGATGTTCTTGTATATGTTTAAGTCTGGACGTGGAGTAACCGTTGCCATTTATGTAACGGGATTATCAAAACTGGAACGATTTAGTCTGTCGTTTTCTCAGGTTCTGCAAGGGTACTTTATCACTCTGCTTCATTGCTGCCTAGTGTTTAGTTATATAGGTTAGTGATTAACCCAAGTATTTGGCTGTTCGAAGGTCGCTCATATAAAATACATGACAGAGCCTGTATTTTTGCAAAGCAGTAAGTAGAGTTGTTTATACAGCCACTTTTAAAGTTATATTTAGGTCCCACGTGAGGTGGTGAGATCTACAATGAGTTTTACCGAGTAGAAGAAGAAGAAGAATATAATTTATTTTGCTTAAAACACAGTATGGTACAGAATATTATTAAGTAACAGTAGGTGTAGGTTATTTCAGCTTTAAAGCAAAATAGGACCAGTACCTGAATCACTGCAAGATGTATGAGGCCAGATTCGTAAAATGCTTAGCGTAGAAGCTCTAGACCTCCTGTAGATGTGTGTGGAGAGACCCGTGCCCAGCAGTGGGACGTCTATGGGTTGTAGCTAACCAATAATATAATCTTAAATCCGAATTCGAACCAACGTATGTTTTTAAAGAACACCGGTAGGTAAAGTGAGAAAACATACACAGTTACCATTATTCTTACAGAATAACACTGTCTGGAACTTTGATATGTTTTCCATCCGATCTCTGTTCCCTTAAAATATTATATCAGATACACTAGATGAGTTCCCTCTCTAACTTTTCGTATTAACAAATTTTCTCCCAGTGGTTTCGTTTGAAACTCTTTCGGGCAATATTTGCACCCTCTGGACTGTAGGGAGCAAACACGAAACTTCATATTTTTCTCACTCTTTGGAGACTGGAAAAAGTTTAGGTAGGCTTAATTGTTTAGGCAACCACTGGCCACTGAGGTCGGCATTTAAAAGCTTTTCAAACGTTTTTGAGTTTCACAGCAATAAATATCTACCATTGTAACTGACTGAAGTTTAAAATTACACAGCAATTTAATCTAATGAATTCTAAAAATGTATGTCAAACGGAATTAAAACACAAGAACACGTCATGATAATTGTAGCAAAGTAGATAGCAATGTGCTTATTATACTAATAAATGATGGTTTGCATTATTAGACAATAAATAATCGATAGACCAATATTTTATAAAAAAAGAATAATAAACTCCAATTTACTATACTACTATATAAAATATCTAATCTTTTCAGAAATGTTACAAAATTATCGTTTCACTAACATTCTATTTGTAGGACCCTTAGCTTTGCAAATTTGTTCAAATCATCCTTACATCTTATTACAATTTTCCAACTAGGTACTCTTTTTCTGTGCCTTTTTAGTCTCCCTAATTCTGAAGATATATACATTTTGTATATAAATTGGTGCCATAGATCAAGTGCTATATCTCCCACGCATATCAAATTAAAACAAGAAATAAAACCACCGACCGCCGGGCGGCGCGAGTGAAGGCTACTTCATATTTATGCGTCTGTGCCGGATTATCAACGGGGAATAAACTCGGATTACCATACAGGAGCTCTACCTTCATATTATAGTAATGCTCGTCTATAGACTAAACAACTTTGTATGAATGAATGTAATAAGGATAAACTTATTTGGCTAAACATATAATTTACTAGTGGACGCCCGCAGCTTTGCTCGCGTTGAATAAGACATAATAATAGATTTTTCATATCGCGTAAACTTTAGCTCCACAAATTTGTAATGAATCCGTAAATGTGTTATCCCCTACGTTTATTTTACACCCTTAAGGGTAACATTTTTACAAACTTTGAATGCCATATTTATTTATCAACAGCCTGAAATATAAATTTTATGCTTCTAGTTCTGAAAATAACAATACTTTCATACAGCAGGTTGAAAAGGGGATGAAAAGTAGAAAAGTTAAAAAGTAGCCTATGTCCTTTCTCAGGCTCTAGATGTAGTGAAGATGCAGCTTTCTAATAGTGAAAGAATTTTCGAAATCGGTCCAGTAGTTTTTATGTGAAAACATTACAAACAAATGCTTCCTCTTTATAATATTAGTATTTAGTATAGAGTATAGATTTAGGTCAATTAACTTTCCACCTATACTATCTCCAACAAAACTTTCCACGCGTTCTGCTATTTAAAACACCTTTCGTAAAGTCCAAACATCTCGGTAGCAATAACAAGCTTAGGGCGACGTGGGTGGGGCTGGAGGGTTGACCGGGGGAATAAGGGTATAGCGTCCACTAATCGAATACACGGCGATTGCGTTACCGCTGCGTGCTACTCGGCCGGCGATTACCGCATGTTACAAAACGTTTCTGCTCAACCTTACTGTAGTGTACTATGTGGGTCCCGGGCAGCGGCCGGACAGTCATGCGCTAGCTGTGAGCAAGTTCGGACGTGCGCGGGACGCTTTACCTACTCCACCTATTGAGTGATCAAAGGCGTGTTTTATTTATCCGGGTCCCTACACTTACTGTACCTTTTTTAACGCTACTTAACGAATACAATGGTTAAGTTAAATGTTTTAAGTTAAAATAACATAACATGATGCAGTGCACGCCGTGCCGCGAACGCAGTGACGAAGATGGTCATCGTAATTGACCTTAACTAGAGTACACATGAATATTATTATGTCGGTAACTTTAACCATGATTAACATTACGCCTGAATTTCCCTTAACAAGTAGGCAGATGTATTGTATGAAAATAAATTAAACTTAGTTCTTTTTAAAACTAGATTACGGATAACACGTTATAACTTTAAGTAGGGAATGGTGTCTTTGTTGTATGTTTTAGTTGTGTTGCTTATGGAGCGATTTCCGAAAGAACATCGTACACTACTTGAATGTCTGACCGACATCTTATACTTAAGTAGCAGAACTCGACTGAGTTAGAATTTATCACAACAAATAATAATAATAAAACTTTGCACTTTGCTTCAAAGATGCAAAGATGATTAGGTAACTGAGTTTCAACTTTTACATTAATGTGCTTTTGTACTTTTACAGTGATCGACAGTTGCTTGCACATTTTTAGTATCTACAGAGATTTTAGATTGAGACTTAGATTAACGTCAATAAATTTTTACGGCAAGACCGCCGGTTCACAAAGTTGACGTTATCAAGAAAAACGCGGTAAGAAACTCGGTAGTAACTTACTGCTCTTAGTTAATTAAACATTGTTACATACTCGTATTCGCGCGATAAAAATTAATGAAGATAATATAACCTGTAAACTGTCATCATCGCAGTACAAGTGATTATAGCGGAATTTTAACGCGTCAGAGATTTTTACACATCCCGTACGAGCTTCGAGCGTTTTCATTAAAATGTCACGCCTTTCGGCTTCTAAATGAATGACACGAGTACCCAATTCCACAGCGAAATTACCGCGCTCATCGCATCGCATATCAGCACAAAGGAAATTATGTTATGAAACGCTTACGGTGCAGTATCGCGTAACCATCCTTATGATGGCTAATTACTCACAAATATCATACAATGTTATTTCGTAATGTCACTCTTATATTGTACTCCTGATTTTAGTTGTAGGTCTTTTTTGGCTATTGAGGGCCACTTTGAAAGTGACTCCGGTGGTGATGACGATGATATGACAACGTCTGAAACAAATTTAATAAATAAATATCTTGGACATTCTTACACACGGCCATCTGACCCCAAACTATGCGCGAATCTGTATTATGGGCGTCGGAGACTGATATACATACATATGTATTTTTAAATACATACCTAAATAGATAATATTAACTGCAGTTTATCACACGAATATTTGTTCTGAATGAGATTCAAATCCACGACATCTGGCGTAACAGGCAGTTTCATTACCGATTGCGCCAACGGGCCCGTCAACGGCCCGTTGATTTCTGCTTACACTTTTTTATGAGCGACCATCTTAGTCTTCAAGTGAAGTTGAGTCCTTGAGGCTTTAAGAGGCTTTAGAAAATTAGACAGCGCGCTGGCAACTAATCCCTCCGGCAACGATTGTTTTGGAGCAGCGTGATGGTGTATACTCTAGATTGTGAGAGACCCGAGTAAAACAGTGTGGCGCTTGTTATAGCGTATTCTTAAAATTTGCATCCACAACTAAATTCCAATATTCATCCTTATTTCCTTCATCCCTTATTTTCCACGAGACGCGCACCCCTATCCGAGGGTCTACCAATTATTTAAACACAATCGTCCCCTGTCTCCCTTCGTGCGCAGATAGCCGTGTCACCTGTCTACACGCAATAACTATTTAATAATTCAGCAAGTTAGGGTTATAACTAAGTAATGTCGGAGGTAAGTTTATGAGAGAAATTCATGCGAAAATACGTTTAGTAGAATTCTACTTTTGGCTTTACTGTTGTCCATGGGGTACCAGCAAATTATTTCACTTTATATCTTAAATTTAAAATCAGTCTGGTGTTAAAACATTGATCAGAACACTGATCAGCCACTGATGAGATACACTATTACTCATTGAATGTTCTCCTTTGATTATTCCTTAAAAAACTGACTTATAAAGACACGTAATATTTTTACTGTCAGGCCTGACTCCTAAATAGTCATTATTGAAATTTATTATCGCTACAAAGCAATAATACGTAAAATACATTGCTACCCTTATTATGCATATTTATACTTTTAGGAGCTGGACATACACAAAACCGACGCTACAGGGAAATTAACAGAACTATCACTAACATTGCCTTATTATGCTTGTTACTCCTCATAGAAGTTTTTCATGAAATTTATATGGGATGTATGTTCTACCAAACACAAAAACAGTTATCAAAATCTGTTTAAAATAAACGACAAAGTTATCGGCTACATATATAAAAAAATACAAGCAGTCGAACATAGAACCTCCTCCTTTTTCGAAGTCGGTTAAAGAGTACATGCTATTAAAAACCAACTAGCAAAGAAGGAATCCAAGACAAGAAGTACTCACTAGGCACCAATCTACTCCGACCGGTTCGCTTGATTGTAGCGTTTACGTTGAAATAAGTTGCGTTATGGAACTGGCACGAGAAAACTGTGGCACCACTCGCGGCGGGCAGCGAGTAGCGATTCTGCGATGATGAATAGCAATGCTAACATATTTATTTATTTATTCTTTATTGTCCCAAAGAGCTAGTGGTACAAAAGGCAAATAAAAAATAAAGTAAAGCTAGAAATTCTCTCGGTTGCGGTCGTCGTGTGGATGGCGAGTGGCCGTTTTCGTGCTTCGAACGACACGTTAAGCCGGTTGTTTTTAAATGCAAAACAATCGTTAAGCCTTGTCGAATCATAGGGTGGCTTGAAAACACTCGATACTGATCGATTCAATGTGATCGAAAGAGCGACCGCTAAGCGAAAGCGCAACGACGGGCGCGAATGAAATGTTGCCACTGCTAGTGGCAACATTTCATGGACGCTACCGTGCTTCGGAGGGCACGTAAAGCCGTCGGTCCCAGTTGTTTTCAATGCTGGAAACAGTCGATAAGGAACCAATCCCCATTGGAGCAGCGTAATGGAGTATGCTCTAGACCTCCCACAGCAGTGTCTGTGGGGGAGACCCGTGCCCAGCAGTGGGACGTCTATGGGTCGATGCGAAGACATAATTTTCTTTATAAAGGGTATGTATATATAAGTTAAATGAAATGAAATTGTATTTTTCATCGATGGTTCCGTCTCGTCGCGAATCGCTCATCGCCTGTTCGCTGTTTGTGAAACGCGGCAGCTGGCAGAAGCACGCTCGTCTAAGAGGATCTTGAAGGCTTGTCTCTGCGAAGCCAGTGTCTTTTTTTTTCGCAGCCATTCCGCCCTCGCTCCAGTTTTGAAAAGGACTTTACATGATATGCTGCAACACTTTAGCTTTACTGGAAACGTTTGTGACTTTCTGAGCATATTTTTAGGGTGAAAGAGATTTTCCTTTTTTGAATTTTTCTTTTTATCGCCGCGTTTTGACGTCGCTGGATTGGCTTCTCGGTTATCATTTGCAAACATGCGACGTGAAGTAAATTTAATGAGAACTTGTATAATGTCAGGCAGGAAATAAACACATTCAGCAACTAATGCCTACCAACTACGCGTAGCCGAAGTGTGTTGAAGTACACCCACATTTCACCAGTTATTTTAAGTCCCACGTAGTAAGTGGTAAGCCTATTCCATAAAATGGGCACAAAACCAGATTCCGATCTGCTACCGGGCATATTTCAAGTTAGAAAAACCCATTAGTTGTTGCCGGGCATCGAACCCAGGACTCAAGCTTAACAGCTACTTTTTAGCGACCACAAAGCAGTCAATGAATTAAAAGTTCCTTTTCTAACATATTTGTTACTTTCCCGACATATTTTATGGTTGGGTCAGCGTAGGTTCTTCCGAAGTATATATAACATCGGATTGCCCGGAGCAAGGCTCAGGGGCCTTTGGTAAACCCAATTGTCACAACGGCTTGACAACGGCTATCTAATTATATTACAACTAGATCGACCCTCGCCCGTTTGAAGCAGTGGATACGACACATTATAAAATATTTAAAATAAAATGACAGAAAATAAATTGTTTGATCGCTCGTGCTCGTAGATATCACAGATTTCAATGAAAAGTTTTACGCATCATAAACCTATATTTGCTACTCAATCGAATCTATGTATGGATAATCATTACAGCCTGAACCATATCTGCAAGCTGAGAAATTTCATTGGGACAATACACAGTTTTAGGATGAACTTTATTTTACGCGAAAAATTATTGAATGTCTCACCAGTGTAATTCAGTCCTTAAATTTACACATTTTATATCCTAACGTTTTTTGTTTATACATTATAAAACAACAGTTCTCATTTTTCAACATTTTGATATACCTAATGTTTCTTGTTTTAGAACCTATGTAAATATATAGTAGAGCAGGCGCTTTGGTATTTCTATTTCATGAAATATTTCTAAGTACACCTTTACCTTTACATTTCACATTTACCTGCGTCATTTCCCCTGAACATTTTGTTGAGTACATTTTTCTTCAAAAGTAACAAAACAAAGTCGCCTTTATTGAGAATTGTTTAAAGTCCATAATTTCCGGTGTAATAAAGTGTCCATATCCTCTGGAGGGCCGGGGTACAAATTGAACAAACAATGTATTGCAAAATGGCCGCGGAATCGAGACCAGTTCATGCGGCTCTCAAAGTTATGGCGGTCATTCAATTTTATTAAAATCCCCGATTTGGATTAACTCAAAATTGTTATTTGTATGCGCTTCTGCTCGCAAAGAGAAACGTAATTACATTCGAAAGATTCAATTTCATTTGAAAATGCAAACGTTGTAAAAATTTAGAAATAATTTACTTACTCTTGTGTACCAAGTACATAGTTACATCCTGTGTTGCCCGTAGTACTTAGTTACAAACTTTTAAGAGATTTAATAATAATTAATTATAATCTATTTTTCTATCATATGATATGTGGTGATGGTTAACATTATATTGATGGTGTGATTTACGTCATTTCATAACTAGCTGCCTATGCCTGGGTCGCGACTAAGCACTCCTTTACCAGCCCACTTTTATCTATGGTTGGTGGTAAATCAATGTTATTAATATACAAAATTATGTTAACACACTGCAACTACAACACATGGGCGTCCACTGTTGGGCACAGATCTCTCATACAAATACAGCAACATTCCACTTCCTGACCATGCCCGACACACGTGCTTTCATACTTCGTTCACTAAGTAATTACAGTCTACATATGTTTTATTCTATTATGGTCACGCAATTGAGAATCTCAAATTGCCGTTTTCAAAACAATCAAATCGCCATTCCAAGCAATATTAAATATACCCGGTATTTAATGCTCTATTTTCTTTGAAAACCACATCTCGGATATGACAAACTAGCAAACTTTGCTTTGTCTCGAACAGCGCTCTGCAAGTGGTTTGAGGGGATTAAAACTTAATTATAACTTCACGCTTGATGACTGCTCCCCGCGATATTGATTATGAATAAACTGATACATTTTCAAGTCAAGACCTGATTACATATAAGCTGATAGGATCAAGTTCTAATGTTTGATAACCGTTGTCAGGAGTCTTATGTTGTTGATATACCTCGTATATGCGTATGAATGTTACAGAATCAACAGTTGCTATATCGGCTATAAAACTAGGTGGATCACTGTAATATGCCTATAGTATTACTCTATATTTGCACCTGCATAGCTTCAACCCATAGACGTCCCAATATTGGGCACGGGTCTTCCCCACTGACAAAGCTGCTGCTGGGAGGTCTACAACATACTCCACCACGCTGCTCCAATGCGTATTGGTGGAGGGGTTAGTGGCGAACCCAGTGTCCGAATGTTCTCAAGCCACCCGAAGGTCTTCGACAAGGCTTTACGTCTGTTTCCACCATTTAAAACAACCGGGACCGACGGCTTTACGTGCCCTCCGAAGCACGATAGCATCCATGACATTTTGCCACTAGCGGTCACCCATCCACAAAACCGTGCCCGTCGTTTTTAACTCTTTCGATCACATTGAATCGACCCGAGCCCTTGGGCTATGGACGCTACATAGCCCAATAGTGGTGGTAATATGACAATATAAACTTTACAAAAGAAAAAAAAATTGTGTGTACTTATGTACACGCGTTAGAAGTTATACTTCTTTGTATAACCTTTGCAAGAACAACCTGGCAACCTGCACTGTCGATGTCTTATTTCAATCACCATGACATTGACGTTGTCACAAGAAGAACAACTGAAAATAAATAATTTTCGAGGCGGAAACTATAGGCAATACCTAAAAGGTATTTAATACATTGAAAGTTTTATTATAACGTATTATTTAAATTAAGTTTATTTAAATATCACAAAATATCACCGGAATGAGCCCGCAGACTTTGACAATTGAAAGTGTACACTGTCAAACCATTTTTTGACAATGTTGACTATCAGCCGAAATTAATAACCGATCTTTGGATTGATTTGCCTATCTGAGATCGTTATTTGACACATTTTATATGGAGCATATGTCAAATAACTATCTCAGATAGGCAAATCAATCCAAAGATCGGTTATTAATTTCGGCCCTATAGCTAACTTCATCCTGTTGGTTTTTCGTTTCGGTGTGCGCGCGCATCGTAAAAATTTCTCTCATAATTTTTCCCTAACGCGCCAAAACAAGTATTATCAAAAATTATCTTAGATTTTTTTTCTAGTATGTTCTAAAGATATCCCCTACATTTGACTTTGTACTTTACCTTACTTAAAGCTTTTTACTTAAGAATTTGAATAGGCAAAAGAATAGCATTAAACATAGAGTATAACTAAGTGGAACAAACAAAAGGGCGGAAGTTTGAGCACCATTGAGAAGTGACCCTTGGCGATACATCACGGTGCATTGCGTTCCCTCGCGCGCCAGGGCCCCTTGTCCGTAGTGTCGCCACAATTCACCAGATAGGAGGGATAAAGTGCCAAAAAACAACGTTTAAAGTATAGCAGGGTGCTTACTAAACGACGAGTTGTAGCTACACCTATCTATACTAATATTATAAAGAGGAAAGATTTGTTTGTAATGTTTTCACACAAAATTAGAAATCTGCATCTTCACTGAGTGAAATAGGCTATATAATATTACTAGGTGTAAACGAAACTATTGTTATGTCTAATTCCACGCTAGCGAAGCTGCGGGCGTCCTTCGGGTGGCTTAAGAACATTCGACACTCGGTTGGCCACTAACCCCTCCACCAATCCGCATTGGAGCAGCGTGGTGGAGTATGCTCTAAACCTCCCGCAGTTCTGTCTGTGGGG
The DNA here is from genome assembly GCA_944567765.1 of Carterocephalus palaemon. NCBI lineage: Eukaryota > Metazoa > Arthropoda > Insecta > Lepidoptera > Hesperiidae > Carterocephalus > Carterocephalus palaemon. The sequence continues at coordinate 984,397 of OX155647.1, read as the reverse complement.
GAGACCCGTGCTCAGCAGTGGGACGTCTATGGGTCGCAGCGAATGGTTCTAAAAGCTATTCTTCTATTAAAACATTGTTTTATGCGTACGTAGAGTGTGGTCACCCTACTGCTTGTGTTTCCGGCCTAGCCTCGACAGAATATCTAAAGTAATTCCAATGAAGAGAGCTGTAGCTTTTGGAACCGTTTTGTGAGCAAAAATCATGCAATATTGTTTTGTAGATCTAGGTAATGTGTTCATAGTGTTATTCAGTATTTTCAAATGGCACACTGGTTGAATGGTAGTGGTTATGTTTGGGTCCCATGTAATAGGTGGTGAGCCTATTGCCATACAGCAGTCACAAATCCAGACTGCGAGCTATGACTGAGAATTTCGAATTAGAAAAACCCAATTATACTTTTCCTATCCCGGGGATCAATAGCTTAACAGACGCACTTCGACTACTTGACCAACAAAGCAGTTAGCCTAGCAGTTAGCATTACCAAAAAAAAAATTCCTAACCTATTTTAAACAAATGGTCTTTACTAAAAATCGATAAAAAAAAGACAAATGGTGATTCAATGAAAAGATATACCTGCTGGGTAAAACTTACTCATATCGTCTGACTGCCATCAGTGGTACAACAAGACATTTTGAACAAAATTTAGTGAAGATCTAAATGACAACAACAGGAGCCGTTCGGTTGCAGTTAATTCCATTCTAACCCTTCCTCTACTTTTCTGTGACTCAAAACCTAACAATACAAATTAATATGTATTATTAAAAGTGTAAGTATCATACAATTTCAATGGAATATAACCACCTATTCCCGGGCTTTACCAATACGAAATATTTCTGACTTCTATCCCTCTTTTCATTGCAGCCGGGACGCGTAAATAGAAAAGCTCTTGTGTTATGCCAACAACGACTGCTATCAATTGGTGTTTAGAATAGACTGAGCTTTACAGTAATAGAATCTTAGGAACTTTAATTGCCTATTAATAACTAATTGAAAATTAAGCACCTACTTTATTATTGCATATTTATCTATATATATAAAAGGAGAAGGTGACTGACTGACTGACTGACTGACTGACATATCAACGCAGGGCCTAAACTATAAGGGCTAAAAACTTGAAATTTTGCACAGGGGTTCTTTTTATAATGTAGGGGAGCACTAAGAAAGGATTTCTGAAAATTCACCCCCTAAGGGGGTAAAACGGGGGTGCAAAGTTAGTATGAAACTTTGCCGTTTTTGAAGTCTTTAGACGGGTAGACGTCGTTAATGGGTCTAATTCTACGCGAGCGAAGCTGCGGGCGTCCACTAGTTATTGTATATTTTATGTAATAACAATGTTGTATACATATACATACATATAATATATTCTTAAGATTCTGTTAAAATGTGACATGCAATTTTGTGTCCCACTTACGATTACTTAATTAAAAGGTAGCTAGTTAAAAAGGTTTATTAAGCTAAGATATTATGTTACCAGTCTGATATCGGCTGTCAACGCACTAAGGCTCTTAATTTTGTCCGTCAGCGCTTGAAACATTGTTACGTCATGGAAATACTCTCATTTCAAGCAATTCTCCGGCTGGGTACCGAAGTAGCTTTTATACATACGCAGCCGGGACTTGTCCGCAAGATCGCAAATCCCCCGAATAGAAACTCATAAGCCGCTCGGGGCGGACTGGAAGCGGTATAAATGCAGTCTGGTTGCACTGGGAAGTTAGATATTAACTTTAGCCAAACTACTAGTAAAATTGTAAACGTCTTTGTACGTTCACAGCTTCAAACTTATTTTTTATTTTAAAATCTTAAATCTATAGGGTAAAGGTGTACCCCACAGGTATGGGCAGGTTTCCACCCCTGGGCAAAGGCAATACCTTTGCCCAGGGGTGGACACTTTTTAATTTTTTTCACTTGACAAGCACCATGCGGTAAAATATATCTATTTAATTCTTCTATATCTTAATATATATATTTCTTGTGTACGTGTCTATGACAGTGAACTCCTCCTAAGCAACTGGATAAATGTTGATGAAATTTTTTGTCCATGTTCAATGGGAGGATGGTTTAGATTCACAATTTGGTCTGGGAAATGATTTTTAAACACTATTTGAGTATTTTTATTTTTAACCGTCGTTCATTGACGTGAAGCGTCGCGTCACTTTGACATTTTATATGGCAGAACAACGTTTGCGGGGTCAGCTAGTATATTAATAAAAATGAATGTTGGTAAGCGCATAGCTCAAGAATGGCAGGACTAATTCGGCTAATTAATTTTTTTGTATGTTCCGTAAAGTCCTCGGATGGTTTTATTACTAAAAAAATATAATTAAATCTGCTCATTTATTTCCTCTAAGGCGGAAAAAAGTCTAATTCCAAGCAAGCGTAGCTGCGAGCGTCCACTACGTTTAAATAAAACACACACACACCACACTACGATGAAGATACCACAAGCTGACCTGTGTTACTCCCAACTGTTTTTGTGAAGAATCTACATACTTACTCGTGAGTTAAATAATTTCGCATCCGCAATAGTGTTGCGCGAGCCTTTGAATTTACATATTACCTCGTTAAAAGCTGAGGATTAGAGGGTTGAGAACACTGTGGACTTTCGTAATGAGCTTTGTTGAGCTTTGTCGAGCTTCTGCCAGTTTCAGTGCGCCGACTTAATCTTCCCGGATGCGGGTTGACCCTGGTAACTGCCACTTGGACAGGTTAACTGGAAACCTTAATACTTGATATCTTCTACGAATAGATCCGTAGCGACTTTGTTGGTCCGAGGTTGTTTGATACGTTGTAAGGGGTTCGATGTTTGATTGAGGTATTTGGATTGCCACGCGGTCATAGACCCGTTGATTCGGCCTCTTACTCTGGAGGTCAGGGTTCAAATCCCGGCGACTTTCAGTTCTGTCAATTTCTATTCATATTGGTATTCATATGTCCGTAACTCTCCAAATTATTCTGAGAGGATCCCGCGCCTAATATTGAAAGGATTGGTTGAAATGAAAATGAAAATTCTTGCACTAATTTAAAGCTACAATACTCCCGAGTGTTATAGTGTTACTTACCACTTTACGCAGTAATATTTATTAGCGTCTTTACTGCGTAAAAATATCCATTCAGTCAATCAAATTTTTTTTCTGATATCTAAGCCCAATACTGATTCTTTGTCACCAAGAGTTGACTGATAGAAAATGCCTTTTGGCACTCATTGTAGATAATGCAATAAAGGTTAAATAAATAAATAAATATACATACAACTAAGTTGTGCAGCAATCTTTTCAAGAAATAGTTCAAGAATTTCAGAATGGGAAATAATATTGTGTCGCCCGAAGCTCACCATTTCCAAGATAGATTGTAAGCGAACTATCTAGCTTTATTTTAATGGAAACTTTCGTGACCAATCAGTTAGAGTGGTTCCACTGCTACAAACTCAGCATCTCAGTCCGCAGGGATAGTAAGTTCTTAACTAATATCCTGGTTCAGTTTCAGTCTTTGATCATGGCTTCTTATCTATATATCTACTAGCTGACCCCGTAAACGTTGTTCTGCCATATGAAATGTCAAAGTGACACGACGCTTCACGTCAATGCAATGAACGACAGTTAAAAATACTAAAATAGTGTATGAAAAACATTTTCCAATTTGTGAACACAAACAAAAAATGTCATCAACATCTATCCAGCTGTTTAGGAGGAGGTCACAGTCATACACACGTACACAAGAATTATATAATATATAATTCTTAATATATCTTAATTTATTATATTAAGTTTTTTTATATCATCCGTCCATCCATTAGTTTTTATATACATATATTATTAATAATATTGCTAAAATAGAATATAAATTCGTTGCCTGCCTGTAAGACTACCTTTTCAAGAACAATCTACAAGCGCTACTGCTTAGCTAGAGGTCTTGGTTGAATCTGTAGGGCAAAGTATTAATTGGTTATTCTTACTTTAAATTCCCAGTAGTAGCTTCGAGTTTGGATTTGTGTAAAATGGCTTAGGTTTACCACCTATAGGGTCGTGGGACCTACACATAAACGTTGAAATGTATGTCTGCCCCTTGGTCTATCTATCTCTTGGGGGAAATAGAGCCGTGACGAATGGTATGTTTAATAAAACATAAACCTAGATGTAGAGATGTCCTAGATGTAGAGATGTCCTAGATGTAGAGACGTCCTAGATGTCTTATAGCCTAGCTTTAGGTACTCGTAAAAATCAGAACTTAATCACAGGATATTTGCTTTCTAATGTGAGTAACATTAGAAAGCAAATAAAACACCTGAAAAAAAGTCAAAAGTACCAACCTAAAATTGTCTCTGACTTTTGTCAGAGGAAAAAAGGAAGGAACACAAAAAAAAATCACAGGAAAACTATCTTTTTAAGGCGTCTCTTAAATTTAAGGGTCTTTGCTGAAAATAGGCATATATCTCCTCCACAGCTGATCGGATATCTAAACATTTCAAAACGAGTCCCCATTGGATATCCGTAATAGTTTGTTTAACTGCAGAAGTCGCCGTTTCTTTACACGAAGGGAGATTTACAGCGCCATTAGTGGTGGGGCGCGCCCTGTTGCGATAAATTAATTTGGGACCCCGATACGCCTATTTAGAGCTGATTTGATTTCATCGATCCCCACCAGGGCACCACTGGCTCGCCTTGGGACAGCTAATGCATGATGACTGTCTTTTTTTACCTTTAACTTTTGTTATGAGATTTTTTGGGAGAGTAATTGCCTGGTTAGAGCCTATTTGATTTCATCTAATACCATCTGGCGAATTCTTTAACCCGATTATTTGGTCTAGTAGTCGCAAGGGCGATTGCTAAGCTAGACGTACAGAGTTCGATCTCCGGGTGCAACAATTATAGGGTTTTTCTAACTTGAAATGCCCGGTAGCACATGGTTGTAGCGTCCATAGCCCAATGGCTCGCGTCGATTCAATGTGATCGAAAGAGTTAAGCAACGACGGGCGCGGTCGGTTGGTGACCGCAGGTGCAGGGCAGCTCTCATTATTATTATTGAGATAATTGATTAAATTGTATAAGACTGAATTTATTTTATCCCTATAATTTGGTTTCGTCATTACATTTTACACTACCGTGATGTGAAGAAGAAATGTATGGACCGAAACCCTACCTAATACTATCTTTTTTTTCAGGTAAATACATACATCTATAAAGTTGGATTCTAAGCAAGGTAATATAAACTAGTTATTTGGTAGTAGTAAGTGCAATCGTTAACTATTTATAAAAAATGTACCTAAAATGAGATACATTTATGTATGCAAAAACAGAATATACGCCGATCGAGGCAGGTTAACCTAAGTGACCTTTTAGTAGGTATGTATCTTGAACGTTCCTGAACCACAGAATAAATTAGTAGACGTCTGCCTGAACGCATTAAAGTAAGTATTTAATTTTTTACGAGGCAATCTCAAGGTTAGTTACATGGGGCCTTGTAGACCTTGCAGCGAGTGATTATGGTTATTCGACATAGCAGTTTTAGACTTAAGAAAATGACTTAATTGATCAGTTAGTAAATTCAGATTCTTAACTACTTCAATAATTACTTGATTAACTTCATTAGTTTTTTTATTGAAATTTTATAATGGAAAAACGCAGTACTCCTACAGAATAGTCACGCGGGTGAAGACGCGGACAAGGCATAGTATCGTATCGTCCTTCGTTTTTAGGGTTCCATACCCAAATGAGTCAAACATAGGTTCTCCATGCATGCATGCATAGCATAGCATGGCTCTCCCTTTTACTTATCTATACTCCCGTGCCCGGCAGTGGGACGTCTATGGGTGCATGGACGACTGAATGGAAAATATATTGATCTGTTTAATAGCTACGTAAATAATGGTACGGAATCGACGATGCGTCGGCACGACTGCAACGTTATACGACACCTGTTTTACGACGGGCTGGCTCCTGCTCCTGGCTTACGCGACCTGCGCTAATCCCTCTGAGCCGTCGTTGGATTAGAAGCCAGTGGTATCTAAGAAAATAAGCTATAGGTGGGTGATGTAGGAAGATAGACGTGTGTGTGTGTTGGTGTCTGCCGCGTATCTATGTCTGGTCGAGAACACTTGGTCCTGTATGTATGAATGTCAGATGCAGATTGTTTATTAAAAGCTTTTATTAATAGCTTTTATTTAACTTCACTCGTATGTATCTTGTAAACCTATGTACTCGTATGTCCTTGAACCTTGCAATCAATATTTCACCCACTTCCACTGAAGCTATCGAGCTGAAATTTGGCACATATATTTGGTTCCGATAACAATGCATGAAAATAAAAAAAAAATTTTAAAAAGCTTTTTTTAAAATAAAAATAAAATTAACGGTATAATTTAACTTAACTCGTATGTATGTATGTCCTGGAATTTTGCAATCAATATTTCACTCACTTCCACTGAAGCTATCGAGCTGAAATTCGGCACACATATTTGGTTCCGATGACAATGCACGAAAATGAAATAAAAAGTTATAAAAAGCTTTTTAAAATAAATATATTTCTTATTGATGATAGACAAACGGTCGACCCTGCCTGAGCGTACAATATATATTATTATAGGTACACACACTACACTAGTCGATGCCCGCAGCTTCGCTTGCGTAGAATTATACCCATTAACGACGCTGCCCGCGTTCGGGTTGCCCACTTGACTTCAAAAACGGCATAGTTTCATACTAACTTTGCACGCCCGTTTTACCCTTTAGGGGATGAATTTTCAAAAATCCTTTCTTAGTGCTCCCCTACGTTATAAAAGGAACCCCTGTGCAAAATTTCAAGTTTCTAACCCTTATAGTTTAGGCCCTGTGTTGATATGTCAGTCAGTCAGTCAGTCAGCTTCTCATTTTACATGGGACCGAAACATAATTGATGAAAAGTGGGTTTACTGCAATACAAACATCTCTCCCGCTTTTATTATTTATTATAGATTCAGAGCAAATAGTTTAGCGATAGCACCTTTAGCACTTCGCTGTTCATCTTACAACTATGGATTCATAAGATTACCTACTCTCATCAGTGACAAGTTGTACATTTCACGGGCTTGTATAATGTATATTCCACGTATTTCACAATTGTGTAAAGATATGGCTGTACATAATACTTGGTACGAAGGTTAAAGCGTATTAACAATTTCATTTGCGTCGTCGGGTGTACACCGAACACATAAATCCGTCTCTCCAGCATATTAAAATTCGGTTCGGTTAGGAGCTTAAGTTCCATTTTAATACGAGGTTCGCTCTTAATATTACCTCTGATACTACCGTGTCACAAAAATTGTATCGAAGCTTGTAAAGTTTGAAAAGAGATAGTGCCGTGCATGGGTGGTCAGTGACCCTGAGTTCCGGGATGGGGTCCCAGGTTCAAGTTTTTTATGGATATAAGCTTGCAGCACCACCCATCCGCTGCCGCCTATGGCAACTGTGACTGACGCTTATTGTTTAAATAACCATAACTCTTTGGTTGTCCCTTTCTTGTCATTCTGTTCGTAGAATGACATTTGACATGAAAATGCTAAAAAAAAAAAAAAAAATTGTGTCATTTAACTTTTTAATCACTGACATCAATTTAAAACATTAAACATAACACATTCTGCCGTGGAAATGAAGTTATAATTAATTTTTTCGTTTATTTTAACTTAACGTAGAAAAAAGGAAATAATACGAGTTTAAGTTTTTACTTACTTATTTTTAAATGTCAACTGTCGGGAGTTTTTTGGCCCGAAGGTCGACATGACTGTACTTGGTACGATTATTAACAGACGGTTTTGTGACCTCCAAAGCACAAAATTTCGCAAGCTGTCCCGATCCAACTGCCGACCGCGACCGGTGCGGCATAACACTATCGAACGGCTGATAATGTATTGAGCTATAACCACGAGGGAATGTTAAAAATTGTGTACTACCGCATTGATCGGGTTCACCTTTAAACATGGAAGGTTCACCAAACATGCTTTGTTTAGCGTTGACGTAGCGCGCTGTTTCTAGAACTTACTAGATGAGTGTGGCGGGTTTAATATCCGGTGCACTACGTGGAATAACATTGAGCAATATACTCGCAGAGCAAAAGGGTCTGTGTTCCTCACTGTGCTTTTAAGCCGTTAAGTTTGGGCTGTATGACATTTATACTCACTAAAGACCCCGGGAGTTTCCAGGTCTACTGCTGGTAAAAAGGATCCGCAATCGACAACACTCATCCTTTTTTTTTTATATAGACGGACAAACAGACATACGGCCACATGGTAAGTGGTCACTGTCGTCTATGGAACAAGAGAAACTATAGAATTAAAGAATGAAGACTCGAGTCTCAATGTTCCTTTAATTCTCTAGTTACTAAGTTGTGAATGCGTACCATTACTTCCAGTTTATAGTTATTGTTTCCCCGTGCAAGTACATCAAATACTTAGTACCAAGTTTAATATCCCTTCGCTATATCTCGCCAGAGCACACTCCGCGTGGCAATATGGCGTGTTACGTGCTTGCACTGAGGTAAGGCACATTTGTGGTTTAATGTACGTGTGCCGTTACACGTAACAGGTGTATTAGTTGTTTGTTTCAACTAGTAGTAGGGCTTATACGTGGGGAGTATCGAATGTTTCTGGAACTGGCCACTTACTATAAAAAAAACTTATTGAATTTGAAAATGGAACTCTCTCGGAACATGTTTCTTTTTAATTTGCGCGGCTGTCATTTGTTTATTTTATCGTTTCGTTCTTTAGAAAATTGTATGTCGCTATTAAAATGAAGCCGTGAAATAGCCCGTGAACATTTTAGCTCAATGTTTTTATACAATATTCGCTGTGGCTTTAAGTCACCAAGAGTTGCTAGATACTTCAATTATCATTTTGGTGATGAAGCCCCATATTGCAGCCCAGTATATTCGTAGTTGTGATGATCTGACCCCAAATTAGAATTAGCGCGAACCTGTAGGTACTATGGGTGCCAGAGACTGATAAACATACAAAGATATTTTTAAATACATACTTCAATAGATGATATTTACATCCAGACCGAACAAACACAAGTGGTCGTCACACGAATATTTGTCCTGAGTGGTATTCGAACCCACGACCCCTAGCACAACAGGTAGGGTCATTACCGATTGCGCCAACGGGCCTGTCAAAATTGGCACCAGTTGCCACCGTGGGCGACAATCAATTAGTGTGAACAAAGACGCCGATACCCGATTAAGATCCGGCCCGCCGGCCGTTAAGTAACGGGCTGTACTAGAGAGTTGTATTACCCACACACAGTCACTGCATTCGCGATCTCTCGAACACATTTGAAGCGGAAATTAAACCTGAGTGCTACCCTACAGCAAGTTAGTGTCTAGTTCCATGCTAGCCTGGTGTAAGCAAGTTTAAATTGTCAGGAAATGAAACATGGGCTTTGACAAATTTAATGGCTCAGCAGTAACGTCTAAGGTGAATATTGTGAGGAAACTAGTATGACTAAAGTTATCGGTAATGTTTAGATGATACGAGTCTGTCGCATTTTACATCTCAGGATCTCATCTCTCTCTAACCCATCTCATTCCGGGAGGAGACTCATACCCAATGGTGACAATGAAATGTTTGTGGCTGTGAAAACGGATTACCAGCTGAATCCACTAGACTCCATACAGCGACGAGCAGCGACGAGCGATCCGAGTTGTTGGTGATCCCAATCTTACCGGTAAATTGGAGGACCTCAGTCTCCGGAAATTAATCAGCTTAAATTTTCTTTGTATCCAATCAATTGATATTAAATCAAGTGGGGGATTTAAAGAAAAACTTATTCCATAAGCATGGGTCATATATTAGAAAACCTTTAAGAATTACTATAAATTATATAATTAACAAATACTTGGGTCTCAGCTAATAAAATTTATCAAAGCATGATCAGGTTTGCGGGTAAATAACATATTTTGCTACAAATGGTTGTTCCATATTAAAAACCCGTTAGGTACCTAGTTCCAAATGTATATAGGTATAGGCAAAGAAACATTGCAACTATAGTTGGAAATTCAAATGAGCCACCTACCTATACACTCTGGTAATCTAAAGATCTACCTGCGTCCTTCCGCAGGGTCAACTATTTGCATTAAGGGCGATTAAACCGGCTTAAGCAACACGGTACCGGATTAAGAAATGTTTGTGCCCTTCCATCTCAAGGGTACCATGGAGCACAGTCCATTTACAATTATACTCACGTACATTATTAATTGTATGTCTTTCATTATACGGGAGCAAGATTCATATCTCTCATCATCATCATCAGACATCTCAACTCAGATAATCGGGTGGCCAAATTGAAACTAACTGACAATTACAGTTAGTTATGTATCGACACTGGTGGACGGAAGGCGTTAGTGACAAAGAAACAATCTTTTGAAGCACCAATTTTAAACATTACAAAGAAACAATTTTTAAAACAAAGAAGGCAAATAAAATTGGAATAAGATGGAATGGTGATCATTAAAATTTTCGAAAGATTCAAACAAAAGACCTCAAGGATTTAGTCAGTGGCAAGTTTTTGTTCTGCTCATACTTAACAATGAGTTGCCAAATCATAGAGCATCATGGATGAGGAGTGAGCAGTAAAGTGTGAGGGCTAGAACATAACACCGGCCGCATCATACACTGTCTTCCAGAATCTGTCGGCATCAGCGTTGGGGGCAGTTCCAGGAGTCAGGTTTCCTCCGATATCCAAGTAGCTCTGGCGTGCACTGTCAAATACGGGCCACACCACGCCGTTGACGGGCTCAGGTGTCGGGTTCCTGAAATTATGTGATTGGTTTATAAAATTAATTAATAGAATTATTTATTTTTGATTATTTATCCCAGGTATTTTTGTAATTATTGAGGTGAACTAAACTTAGTTAAATTTAATTAGAACTTAAATAGGAGTATAGCCCCTGCGTAGGAGCATAATCAAATCCATACTCCATACTAATATTATAAATGTGAAAGTAACTCTGTCTGTCCGACTGTCTGTCTCGCTGTCACGCCAAAACTACTGAATCGATTTATATGAAATTTAGTATACAAATAGTCTAGAGCCTGAGAATGGACATCGGCTACTTTTTAATTGGAAAAAAGGGTCGTAGAGGGTTGAAAAGGGAGATGAAAGGTTGTATGAAAGTATTGTCATTTTCAGAACTAGAAGCATACAATTTATATTTTAGGTTGTTGATTGGATATAAATAAATATGACATTCAAAGTTTGTAAAAATGTTACCCTTAAGGGTGTAAAATAAACATAGGGGATAACACATTTACTTTTTTTATTTTTTTAGAAAAATACAAAAATTTGGTAACGAGTGAAATGAATGTTTGTAAAAAGACTTCAACGCGCGCAAATATCCATTAATTTGAAATACTAGACAGTATAACATGAATTCCGCTGCAATTCATGCAAGTTTGTAAAATAAATATGAACTAATTAATATTACAATATTACACCATCAATATTTAGATTTTCTATACTAATATTATAAAGAGGAAAGATTTGTTTGTAATGTTTTCACACAAAAACTACTGGACCGATTTCAAAAATTCTTTCACCATTAGAAAGCTGCATCTTCACTGAGTAGCCTATATAATATTACTAGGTGTAAACAAAACTATTGTTAAGTCTAATTCCTCGTGAGCGAAGCTGCGGGCGTCCACTAGTGGTTTATTAAGGAGATTTGTTGAATGTTAGATTTAAATATATTTTTTGAGAGGCAAGTAATATTTTCAGGTATTTTATTGCCCATCTCTAAGTTAATTAGATTCTAGGCCGCTTTAATTTTATAGCCTGAAGAGTTAATGTTATAATAGCAGTGTTTCGCCTTAGAGATTTAAAATTCTACATTCAAAACTTACCCATATTTAGCGAAGTTTGAGAACAGAGCACAAGTTTGCTGAATCATTTTGTATGATGGACTGCTTTTGTCTACAGGCAAGTCAAACTTTTTAGCGTTGAACAAGTACATGCAGTCATCCAAGTGAGCCGCTCCTGACAGCCCATACTTAGCGCCCAGTTGACCGATAACGTTTCTTTCTGACACACAGGAAAATTGATAAAAATAAACCTTGTTTTTGAAATTTTCGGCTAACTCTCGCGCGAATTTATTCACTTGGTAATAGAATGATGTATCTGAGGCATATTTAACGAATTCTTTCATAGCGTCGAGATTGATCTTTTTATTTCCAAAATAACGTTTTCGTATCATGTCTGCTATTTCTAAAATTTTAAGTTGAGAACACTCGCTCAAAATTCTTCGTGGGACCAACAGTTCGTTGTATCGTCCATAACGTTCCATCAACCCATTCTCGAGGAATGGTATGCCAACTATTATTTCCGCGTCAGTGTACCCAATCATGACATCAACGTCGTTGACGCGCTTATTCTTTAATGCTTCAATTGTTTGGTCAGTTAAAAATCGCCTTTGACCAAAATCTTTTTCAACAACCGGGACGAAATGAAACATCTTCAATTCATTGCGTGTGATTTCCTCTGATGCAAGAATACAGGGGTTTTTATCAATTAAGTCCTCCACTGGAACCTTTTGGAGAAACTCGAGTAGTTCGTTTGGATCTTCGGAGTCTAGGCCCAATCGTTTACCGAGCGCGAAGGCTCGTCTGCTGGGCTCGGACGGCAACGCCCAATCGCAGAGGGCCGTTCCGCTCATGGCAATCCCTCTGTTGAACAGGCCCCTGGACATCGGAGACATCACATGCATGGAAACTGACGCGCCACCTGCGCTCTCTCCGAAGATAGTAACATTGTTTGGGTCTCCGCCAAAGCTGGTGATATTCTCTCGTATCCATTCCAAGGCAGCCACTTGATCTTTCATGCCGGCGTTACCGGGAACTTCTTCGGTGTCCATACAAAGGAAACCCAGAGCGTCCAGTCGGTAATTAATAGTAACCAATATGACTTTGTGTTGGACTAGGAAATCTGGCCCGTACATTTCGTCATCGCCTGAACCGCTAGCGAAGCCTCCTCCGTGGATGTAGACCATTACGGCCATCGGGGTGGCTGGCTTCAGGTCTGGAGTATACACGTTGAGGTATAGGCAATCCTCGCTGCCGGGTACTATTTCGGTGGTAAAAATGTCTTTCTGTGAACACACAGATCCATGTTCGGTCGCTTTTCGGACTCCGTCCCAAGATTTTGGGGGCAACGGCGCCTGTAATAAGTTAGAAGTTTCAAATTAAAAAACCGACTTTAAAACTAAAAAGTCAGTAATAATAGTTATTCACAGTCACAGTTGTGGTCGAGAGCATACTCCACACTACTCCAATGCGGATTGATTCGTTTATTCTTGTTATACTTAGTCAGGCTAATAGTTTATTTCATGAAACTTAACATGAGACATGAACCTTTACGTAATGTCCGGAAAGATTGACAGACACATTTTTGAATTACAACTTGGTTCTACACATAATAATGACCCTGCGTCGTACAGTTTCAATACACTATTTTACAGAAACAACACAATTTATATCAAAAGACATAACTAATTAAAACTTATGTAACCTAAACATAGAAAAATTTAAAATTAAATGCGTCTACATTTTACAAATTCATTGTAAATAAATAGTCTCTCGAGTTATATTGCAGATTGAACACGGCCTTGACGACACGTGAACAAATATGTGTTAGTATTTACCGATGCCTCCGATAATGAGGCAATTATGAACTTTGTGCAGAGATAATCGCTCTGACTCTGCAGCGAGGAATCTAGCTAGTTTAGGATAGTTTGTACCTGTCATATGATGGTAAAAATATGAACAGTGAAGATTGATATAAAGTTATATACGAAAATTTTGACGTTATGTAGGTATGAAGCGAACATCTATGAGTGATTGAACTGTTTGAAGTGACTTGTAGTCGGATCCGGTTGTTTTTAATTGTAACATAATGGTTAAGCCTTGTTTCGTTGGATAGGTTAGAAAATTCGACACTTGGTTGGCCAATGCGGTGACAGGTCAGAGGCTATCGAACTCGCCTCTCACTCGAGCGGTCCGGGTTCAAACCCAAGCGGCACGCTCCAATGACCGACAGACCCGTTGACGCAATCGGTAGTGACCCTGTCTGTTGCGCCAGGGGTCGTGGGTTCGAATCCCACTCAGGACAAATATTCGTGTGACTAACACTTGTATTGGTTCTGTGTCTGGATGTTAATATTATCTATTTAATTATGTATTTAAAAATATCTATGTATGTATATAAGTCTCTGAAACCCGCTCACAGGCTCGCGCCTACTTTGGGGTCAGATGGCCGTGTGTGAGAATGCCCAAGATATTTATTTATTGATGTACCTTAAACCTGAGTTTCCCGAGAGGTGGCGCTGCGTACGGGACCCCCTTGAAGCTGAAGTACTTCCCGTCCCCAGTGGCCAGCTCCAGCTGCGCCCCTTCCAACCAGCCTTGCGCCACCTTGACCTTCGCCATGTTCATCGGCAACTGCCTACTTTCGCTTAGGTTCCGTTTCTATAAATAACAGTTACATAAACACCAACTTGTGAGCGAATGCATACATAATACAAGACATCCAAATATAATTTTTATGTGCAACCTTGTTTATAATATAAATAAACGCATTCTAAAACGCATAGTCTTCTCTATTGTTGAAAACAATGGAGTAAAAATTAATTACTGTGAGGGTTGTCGACGCAAACAGACCTAATATTGAAACCAATTCATAATATGGCGTAATAGATAAGAAAGAAGAAATCAGTAAAAAAAAAGTGAGTAATGAACTTTCATCTTAATTAATTTAATTTAATTTTCAAACGAACTTCTTGAATTTCGAACACTGTTATATGAATCGCTTCCTACGAAATCCATCCATCAGCCTTTAGAAGTCCACTGCTGAATAATAATATATAAAATAAATAAATAAAAAATAGAAATCCATTGGCCTGTCATAATCATAGGTCTAAACTGTCACAACACCGGTAAGGACGGTAGGTACCTTTATATACTTTTATTACATCACTAAGTTCTCTCCGCCGCCGGTTCAATAAACTTGACTGGCATAACTACTTCATCGTCATTCATTATATAACTAGGTACATAATAAAATTATCAACTCACGGATGTTCACGAAACTGGCCTGATGTTTTTAATTGTTGATAAAAATTGTTAAGACGCGCCCACCGCTTGCGTAAGATATGTCGCGACTGACAGATAACGTAGATAAGTATAATAATATAGAAGTTAAAAAGATAGAAGATTATATTAATATATAATATGATATTTATGTTCTAGAGAAACATTTGAATTTAATGTAAAATAGGAATTTAATGTATAGCCATGTTACACTGTAGTATTTCCTGTGCACAGAGGCAACCCTAGCGTTTATTATAATTATAACGAACTGAAAGCCATTTCGTTTAATTAATAACCGTCATAAGTGTCAAATGTAAATGTACTGATTATATTATTGTGATGTCTTCTGATCTTACTGCCCAGGTGACACACACGCGTATAATAGAACACAATATTGTTTATATGCACGACTCGTCCGCACTCTGCACCGTCTTGGTGAGGACTGACGCCAGAATGCCATTTCAATATGATTTGAAAGACTATTTATTTAAATGTCACATCTCTTCTTTTCAATAAATTTTTAAATATATGATTGGTCCCCAGATTAATGAAATATAAAGGTCTCATTCCTCTGAGGATTGTTTCAAATAATTTTCTACCTGAAATACAACTTTATCTAGACTATAGATCTAATCCGTTATTCTTATTAACCATTACAATTAACATTCTAAACAGTAGTATTAATAATTTATTACTATTGTATTGTACTATATATTGAAAAAAAAAATTGCTGTAATCTAAAGATGATTATAGGTTTCTAGTAGAATAGCCTATATCGTAACACCAGCGACTTCGAATATTTTCTCCCAGAATCTGTCGACTTCAGCATACGGAGCTGCACTAGGAACCAGATCCTCCCCTATATCCAGGTAGCTCCTGCTTGCAGCGTCGTAAACTGGCCACGTTACTCCATTTACATGCTCAGGTGTCGGGTTCCTGAAATTAGAAGTGATTTACGAGTAGTTAAGTAAATTATGTCTCGATTTGGATTTATTATTTTTATTTATTTAACTATTGTATTGAATGTTTATGGTCACGATAGGTCCCAAAGCATTGTGAATACAGACTTGAAACCACGAAAAAGAGAACACAGGGATACAATGGTTATAACCGCTTAGCCGCGCCTGGGTAAGGCTGCGTACGGGAGGTAGCGTTTATGGTACCTTTAACTTACAGCAGGAATTTAATAATATGATTTTGTGCAATTATATTGCATCAGAAAGCCTATCTGTTACTATTTAATCAGGAATGACAGCGGCGACACTTGTCCTGATATAAAATACTAGCTTCTGCCCGCAGCTTCGTCCAAGGAAAAAGTATGTAATAATCAAGTTATGGATTAATAGGCCTTAAAATCTAAATATTTCTGGGACTGTTTCATAATAATTAAGGATTAACTTACCCGTATTTAGCGAAATTTGAAAATAGCGTACAGATTTGTTGAATCATTTTGTATGAAGGCTTGTTTTTGTCGACAGGCAATTTAAATTTTTGCCATTAAATAAGTACAAGCAGTCTTCCGCGTGACAAGCTCCTGTTAATCCATATTTAGCTGCCGGCAGTCCTAGCATGTTTCTCTCTGACACACACGAAAATTTGTAAAAATACAATTTCTTTTCAGTATTTTTCTCTAACTCTCTGGCAAACTTATTTATTGGGTAAATAAATGCTGTATCTGAGCCATATCTAACGAACTCCTTCATAGAGTTGAGGTTGAGAACTTTATTTCCAAAGTACTCATTCCGAATCATGTCTGCTATTTCTAAAATCTTTGTTGCAGAACTCTCATACAAGATTTTTCGTGGTAACAGTAATTCATTATACTGATGATATAAATCGATCCAGTTATTCTCAAATAATAATATAGCAATTAGAAGTTCAGCATCGGTGTAGCCAACCATGAAATCAACATCATTGAAACACTTGTTGTTCAAAGCTTCTATAGTTGGTTTAGTTAAAAATCGGGTCTGACCGAAATCTTTTTCAATTACAGGCAAAAAATGACCCATCTTCATTTTAATATGCGCTATTTCTTCAGAAGCAAGAACGAAAGGTTTTCTATCGATAAATTCTTCCGCTGGTATCTTTTCGAGAAACTCGAGTAGTTCGTCTGGATTATCTGTTTCTAAGCCCAACTGTTTTCCAAGCGCGAAGCCTCTTCTCCTAGATTCGAACGGCATTGCCCACTCGCAAAGGGCCGTGCCACTCATGGCGATTGCTCTATTGAATAGGCCCCTGGACATTGGCGACATCACTTGCATGGACACTGCCGCGCCACCCGCGCTCTCTCCGAATATGGTGACATTGTTTGGATCTCCCCCAAAGCTAGAAATATTATCTCGGACCCATTCTAAGGCGGCGACTTGGTCCTTCATGCCGGCGTTACCGGGAACCTCCTTGGTGTCGAGACAAAGGAATCCAAGAGCGTGAAGTCGGTAGTTAATGGTAACCAGTATGACATTATGTTGGACGAGGAAATCTGGCCCGTATATGTCGTCATCGCCTGAACCGCTAGAAAAGGCGCCTCCGTGGATGAATACCATTACAGCTAGTGGAGTTTCAGGCGTGAGATCCGGGGTGTAAACGTTCAGGTACAAGCAATCCTCGCTACCGAGTAGAATTTGTTCGGTGAAAGCCTCTTTTTGGGGGCAGACGGGTCCATGTTTGGTCGCATTCCTGACGCCTCCCCATGATTGTGGCGGCAACGGCGCCTGGAAACACATGGACGATCGATAGTTCAGTATAATCTTTCAATAGTAAACTTTTCAGCGTGCCAGTATATAGTAGCTATACTCGTAATGAATTAATTCGCTATTTTCGTATTGCACATTTTTTCATGTTATTAAATATTCCTTTTATAGTAAGTATGGGAGACAGGCCTGAGGTTAAGTTGATGTATAACGACCAAGGTGGTTATTATTACCTGATTGACCAACCTTAAATCTCAGTGTCCCGACAGGTGGCGCGGCGTACGGGATTCCTTTGAAGCTGAAGTACTCCCCGTCTCCGGTGGCCAGCTCCAGCTGCTCGCCTTCCAACCAGCCTTGCACAACTTTGACCTTCACCATTGCTATATGCTGCTGCTTAGATTGCGAAACAATAAAATTATATAACTAATCTAATCAAAAACATAATAGAATTAACGATAAAATATAACATCTCATCAAAGACTTCGCAATGATAAGTTCGCAAATGTTTTTTTTTTTTATGGATACAGGATAGCAAACGAGCTTGCAGCACCACCCATCCGCTGCCGCCCATGACAACTGTGACTGACTTTGAACAAGACTCAATTAGGGACTGGGATGGTTAGTCCAATTAGTTGAGAAAGTTAATTAGAACATTAGTTGGTCAGTTCGTTAGTAGGTATGAGGACGGAGTCTCGTTCTAAGTCAGTCACAGATGTGTTGCTACCCTTGAGGACTAAGATGGTCGCCTCTAAAGAAGTGTAACCGGAATCCACACCTTTCCAACCGGACCACAATTGCTTTAAAAACAATTATTACACGGCAGAAATGGTACTAGGTACCGTGGCGGGCGGTGGTGGTTAAATAATTTCGAGATGCAACTTGACGCGCTGTTATGGCGCAGGATAATCTGACATTAATATATAACTTGTTTTTTAACGAGCTCGTATATTTATTTATAAAAAACTAGCTAACCCCGCGAACTTTGTTCCGCGCAGGAAATAAATGAGTATATTTTTGATTTTATTTTTATTAGCATAGTACATAATATAAATAAAACAAATTAATTATTTTAATGATTCTTTATTGACCATTTATTTATATATTACCTTGTGATTTGACAGGCCCGTTGGCGCAATCGGTAGTGACCCTGTCTGTTGCGCCAAAGGTCGTGGGTTCGAATCCCACTCAGGACAAATATTCGTGTGACGAACACTTGTATTTGTTCTGTGTCTGGATGTCAATATTATCTATTTAAGTATGTATTTAAAAATATCTATGTATGTATATCAGTCTCTGACACCCATAACACAGGCTCGCGCCTACTTTGGGGTCAGATGGCCGTGTGTGAAAATGTCCAAGATATTTATTTATTTATTTATTTATAGACGACATTTCTCGTTTTATTTTCATGCGCAAGATCAAATAATGCAGATGGTCTTAAATTAATGTTAATAAATTATTAATTTGACTTAATCTGGAGCGTTAAATGTGCGTTCGTGTTTTCCAGATGGTTGTTTATCCGCTCAGATCACCTCTTTGTAGTCCTCATTTGGCATGTGCTCCAAAGCACTCTTGAACAGCCTGACCAACGCATGAAGTTCATGAAGTATTTGCTGCAGATCTTGTTTAATTGCTCTTTTCATTGCTGAATCCCTTGACTTCGATTATGTTGGCCATGCAGTATAATTGTAAAAAAATATTTTGTGGATCTTCGAGAGGTTGTAATGTTCCGATTCAACAAAATCAAAAGCAAAGTCAGTATTACTGATTTATAAATATTTTTTTTTATAATTTTCATACATAACATAGTAATAATTATAGTATGTTAATGTTCTACATTATTCTTTGTAAGTACAAACATTAAATAAATTAATACATACCTTTAATGTCGGATTAAATCCTCGTTCTTCCATTATGACTGCCCCAAATCAGGTCATTTGGAAACAACTATTATATTTTCGAATGTTTGCTAGAAAATGTCGTGATTCTGGTGTTTCGCCAAGAAACAATGAATGTAATGGTTCAGGTGGCGGACAGTAATCAGTTCTGAAATCGTATTGAAACGCTGCTCAATTCAAATCAGTACCTACTTGATAAATTTCTTCTTGTTCTTCTAAAATTATCTAGTTCTTGAGCCGTTTCAGTGGCTGCCTCGCTTTGCTCTTGTGATTGAGAAGCACGAAGTCGCCTTACTAACGCGGCGCTCTTCACGTGCCCTTTGATTCGCAATGTTTCGAATCCTACGTGGATTACGGTACGGCTTTGTCGGATAATAATTGATTGTCTTGGTCGCGGCATGGTATTGTTAATGATAATATCGACACAATAAGCTAATAGAAACTCGAAACAATCATTTAAAATGTACTCTGTAAAACAAACACATCAACTGGTCGACTTCAAAAATTCCAAATTGTCAAAGTATCAACTGTCACTAAAAAATAAAATAAAACGTAACGGTGTAAAAAGTATCCTATAGCAGTCCCCCGGTTCTATGGTACCTCCCGACAAATTTTCAGCCAAATCGGTTCGGCCATTCTTGAGTTATAAATGGTGTAACTAACACGACTTTCTTTTATATATATAGATTTTGTAGAACAGTGGGGTTCCACCGAAATCTGTGACAGTAGTGTGAGTCTAGTTTTACTAACATCGAATTATTTATACACCAGTAGATAGAAAATTCTTTTATATATTGTTATTTACGAGGACCCCCATAAATGAGGATCCCCTTTGGGATCTAACTTTTATTTTATTTGTTGTGATAGTGGCCACAGTACCACGCATTTCCATTTAAGAGATAGAGCCCTGTGACAGACATACAGACAAACAGACAGCCGACGTATATTAATAGGATTCCGTTATTCATCATTTGGGTCCGGAACGATAAACTGCCTAAGATTCATATTATAATCCGGTCCTCTATACACACGCGTTTTTTTGTTCTTGATCAAATAAGCACACACACGTACTAGTGACGTGCCAGTGAGACCTTGGCTATCGTGCGCTTACCTAGTTACGTCACACAACATGTAATAAGGCATAACCTAACTGACATCGTATTTATAAGCAAATATACATAATATTATGTCGTCGTGTCGGTAAGAACTTGTTTATTTTCAGGATAAAGAAAATACCAGACAATCATTTGTCTGTAGTTTAGGCAGACTATTATTAAAATGTTTAGAAATGATTATAGACATCAGGAATATTTCTTATAACTAAAATTTCTTCTTCTCACTGGCATTCCAAATTTGATTATATACCTAGGTAGGTATGCATTTACTATAGACGACAAAGGAGATATAACTACATGACCTCCCTATTATAATTATGAAAAGGAACACTTTATTTTTAAGAAAAATCTGACCTAGATTTCTCTCTCAGGAGTAAACATAGGCCGTTCTAGCAGTCTATTTCCATCAAATGATTGCAGATGATGATGATAATGATGCTTTGATAATGACGAACGAACGCAAGTTGTAATTGAATTATATCGGTTATTTAGGAAATGTATTAATATTAAACAAATACATATATTTATATTATTTATATTTCTTAGGGAAATAAGCGTTACCTTTGTACATTAATAATATATTAAGATTGTATTTCCTGATATTGTTCTCGTATGTGTACATAAATGCAAATAAATAAATAAATAAATAAACAAACCTGGCAAGCCACAGACTTTCAAGGTAACGCACACCACAGCACAATACTTGTCAGCAAAGATACGAAGCCTGTCTTTAACTGAAAAATAATATAAATGATAATTACTTTCGTGGTTCATTGCAGTTGAAATAATATAACTAGCATTAGTCATCAGTGATTGTTATGTTATGACCTTATGGTGTATTAACTATTCCATTCCAAATAAATATAATCGGAATAACATTATTATAAATAACATTACCGTTTACATTTATGTGACGTGTCGTGGATGGCTTTGGCGCAATTTCCGTTCAGTCTCACAGTAAGCTTTCGTGTTTGGGTCAGTAAAATGTTTTCTTCTGACTCTGACAGTGATTTTGATGAAGATATTTCATTTCTGTTTCTAATGCAATCTATTCAGAAGGTAAGGAGAAAGATAAGGTTTTGGGTACATCCAGTAAACAGATTAAGGGGCAGTAGGAATTCATTGTCTCGTTATATTTCAACTTAATCTAAGTAATTCCATTTGTTTTATTATAAAAACTCGTATTGTCGAACTGTTTCTATGAGTTCATCCGCCATTACACAATACTTATATAAACACGCACGCACCGTCAGAAACTCGGCTCTCGGCTAGACCACCTAATACAGAGTATACATACTATTCTCGTGTGTTGTGTCCCGACATATCCCGTCACCGTAGTCTCGCCGATCTCTATCACCATCGTTAACGCGCCAGAGTGCCACGACACACTCCACGAGAGTAATGTAAAGCTACACATACAAAATTGATACTGTAGATATGCCCCAGATGCCAGAAGACGACGCGACATACTCCGACACATTAAAGTAATTCCTGCTTTATCAAGCAATAAGTACTCGCACCCTTCGCATTTGCGGTTATTGAATCTTCATGGTAGCATTATCAACATTGTGAACCGGCGGTAGTTAAAAAAAAAATTAATGACATTCATTATGTGTATTGTAATATTTATATCGCACATTTGGGAGCAAAGCGTCACTTATGCATGTATTCAAATTTTACAGGAAGATTCTTTTTTCTTGTTTTCTTATGCATGTATTCAAATTTTACACGAAGATTTATTTTTTCTTGTTTCCTTTTATAACTATGTACTGCTCCCCACAGTCATAAATTGACTAGTTCTTTTAACGGACAACCGTGTATCGTTTCATCGGGAAGTAAGCTTACATTATTTAATTATTTTTTTTTTTTTTTTTATTTATCTTTATTGAACCACATACAAATGTACAAGGTACAAATGGCGAGCTTAATGCATAAAGCATTCTCTACCAGCCAACCATTGGGCTAACCAGATAGTCACGAACAGCGGTTTTAATTTTAATATTTTAAACACAAAAAAAAGAGATTGATGAAATATTAACATACATACAAAATCATACACAATAATACATATACATATAATACATACAAACATACTAACATATATACATACATACATACTTAAATATATATATAAATACATGCATAATATATACATAAATATATATAGTAAATAAATATACACTATATATTTATATATTAACTTAAAGTCTGAGAAACAAAATATTAAGCACGTTGGCTGGAGAAGTGCAACTGCAGCTTTTTCCTGAAAGTGCCTTTTGAAGCCGGTACTCTGATATTAGCTGGAAGAGCATTCCACAAGCGGACTGCCTGAACTGAAAAAGAGTTTGATAAGAATCCGGAACTATGCATGGGGATAGAGAGTAGAAAAGATTCTGAAGAGCGTAAGTGTAAATTGTTTCTTGTTTAACAATTAAATAAACGCATTTCATATCGATCATATTACTATCGAGGTTCATGGAAGCCCCGTCCCGTGATGCGGTAGCGCTGATAGACGGCAGCAAGTGTAGCAACGATGCACTCATGTAGTTTTTAAGAGTTGTCCGAGATGGCACCACATTCGGCCAGTCCATTACGTCAATGGCAAGAAAAATAAAATTATGTTGAATTAATTGTATCAGGCATTACTTTGCGGAACTCCATTATTACAAACCAAAAATTAATCTACTTTGCAACTAATCCGCGAACAAAAATACCAACACACACAAACACGTGTTTGTGTGTGTTGGTGTGTGTATTTATTGATTGCATGTGCAATTGTGCATGTTTTGCTGTGTGGGAAGGAGGTAGGTGCTGCGTGCATGAAGGTATACATACATCACCCTACATTTTTGTTCGCGGATTAGTTGCAAAGTAGATTGATTTTTGGTTTGAAATGATGTTGAAATTAAATTTTATAACGACTTCAATTTGTATAAATTTTTGCGGTGACATTTCGCAAAGTCGGGTCTTCTTTGTTATCTATTGTAGGTACTTAAAATTTCTCCATTCCGGGCCTGACCGGACATCGGAAAGGGTTTTCAGTGGGACGTCATTTCATTAGTTAGGTGGTCGTTTAGTCTCTGATTAATTTTAAGGCGGTCTTGTATGAAATTACGTACTATGGGCCCTACGGCCAAGTACTGAGTCACTCTTAAGTCTCACTTAAATATTTGTGATGTTTTTAAATTACTTTATACATAAAATTATGCCTTTATTTCCCCGAAGGGGTAAGCAGAGGTGTATAGTACATCTACCATACGCCACCATGCACAAATCCAGACTCTGATCTGCTACTTACAAAAACCCAATTGTTGCCCAAAGTGACGTTCACAAAACCACAGGTTTGTGCTAGAGATTAGAATATGGGGCAAGCATTTTCCCCTAGAAGACACTGTTATAACGTGTTTTTATTTTCTGTTCTACTTATGAAGAAACTTGAACTTCTGTGATTTGTTGTCTGAAAATCTGCTGATATCAAAGCAAACGAGTATGAGGCCCACTTCACGTGAGTGGTCGCTTCAAAGCAGTTTTTTATTAGCGGGTTTTTACTCTTTCTTAGTTTTAATTTTACCTACAGAGCACAAAGATTCGAAGATGTCTTTTAAGTGCACAGCTTTCGAGCCATCATTAAATCATACCACACCTCGCGCAACCATAAATGCTGTTTACGTTTGCGTCGGCAACCCTATCGTATTTGTTGTGTATCGTTATTACATGTTGTCCATGTGAGGAAATCAGCATGACTTTTGTGTATGTACACCTATGTTCAAACCAAATTGCTTGGAAATTAATAGAAAGTCCATTCTACATTCACTTTATTTTCTTTGGAAACTATAATGTATGCGTAGTTATCGCAAAATAAATTTGTAGGGCTGAGTGAAAGAAGAAAAAATTACGAACCATAGGGTTCCATTGAAAAATCGACGTGGAGATGGTTCTTATTAATAAATTTTATAGCAAAGACTTTAAAGTTACAAGCCTTAGCTATTTCCTTGTAACTAAGACATGCTATCCATGTTGTCAGTCGACGATATTGCGTCATTACGTCACAATAAACCGTTTGCTCCTGCACAGCGCAGCAGCGGTCTGTATTAAAGATTAACGAGTGGCATAGCGCCTGTTAAAATTATACTAGCAACTTGCAGCTGTGACTTACGAGCTATTTTGTTATTGCAGGCAGTCCAAGAGAATACGCGTAGATCATTACGTTACTTCCGTTTTTATACAAAAGTCTTCTTGCCTTCTTTAATAGTATTATATACAGATTGAAAAATACAGAACAAACAGGTAAGCAGCATGACTTCGCTGCGACCCATAGAAGTCCCACTGTTGAGCACGGGTCTCCCCCACAGCCACTGCTGCGGTAGGTCTAGAGCATACTACACCACGCTGCTCCAATGCGGATTGGTGAAGGGGTTAGTGGCCAACCCTGTGTCGAATGTTCTCAAGCCACCCGAAGGTCTTCGACAAGGCTTAACGACTGTTTCCAACATTGAAAACAACTGGGACCGACGACTTTACGTGCCCTCCGAAGCATGGTAGCGTCCATGAAATTTTGCCACTAGTGATCACCCATCCACAAACCGACCGCGCCCGTCGTTGCTTAACAATTTCGATCACATTGATCTCATGTAATAGGTGGTGAGCCTATTGCTATACACCGGGTACAAATCCAAACTCCCAGCTGCTAGCGGGAATTTGAAGTTAAAAAAACCTACTTAGACCCGAGGCTCAAACCCAGGACCTCTAGATACTGACTGTAGTATAATGTGGGTCCGGGCATCGGCCGGGAGTCACGCGCTAGCTGTGAGCAAGTCCGGACGTGCGCCGGACCGGCGATCAAATGTTCTGTCAACGTGTGGCCACGCGTCTTCAACACAATTGCGGCCTCGTCCCGCTATCCCCCGAGATTTGTTCAGGATAAGTCGATCTTGACATTTCCAGGGAAACGCAAATTCAATTTGTTTTGCCGATTGCATAAAACAGCGCGCGGTTCGTGCGCTGCCCTCTTGGTGTTATTTCTATTTGAATAAGGTTTACGTGACTGTGTAAACGCTTCGGGGGAATCGATTTGGTTCTATGCTTACGATTTGTTCGACACTTTCTTTTATTATTGTGATAGGCATAGGCAGTATAGGGGATACTAGGGTACAAGGGGGTATCATTTTCCTGTCCGCTAACACGCTGATGGACTGTATGCTTTTTATATCCAAGTATGCTCTTTAATATCCAAACAAATGTTAATGATCATGTCTTTGGAATTGGAATGATCTGAAGTAGGTACACGTTGAATTTCTTAATAAAAATGCCTTTTTTTATTTCGCTATAAGGTAGGAAAGTAAGAACAAAATAATGTAAGGTTCTGACTTACATCGAAGTGTTTAGCATTACTAGCTCAATTCTAAATTAAAGAAGCCTGCATGCGATAGTGACGGTTGCCTAGAGATATGTCTAGATGTCTAGACGGTTGGGAAGAGAGAGCCTAATGTGCTTTTTCGTTTTCACACGTCCTACCTGGTCCTGCGATACATTATTTTTGTACTAGCTTTTGCCCGCGGCTCCGCCCGCGTGGTCAAAGGGAATTAACTATGAGTTGTTTATCATACATGACACATTTATTGGTGGATGAATAGTGACAGTTCCACGATTAAAAGATACTAACTACTTAACTGCTATACTACTTAACTAAATTTTCGCTAAATAAACGCCATCTATTAACAACATCCGGAACTAAATATCTAGCAAATAACAAAACATCCATATCTTCCCATGGGGATGTTTTACCGCGCTAAAAAGTAGCCTACGTCACTCTCCACCCTCCTCACTATCTCCACACACAAAAACCATACCATATAATAGCTTCGTTGCGACGTGAAAGCCGGACAAACAGACAAATAAATAAACAAACACACTTTCACATTTATAATATTAGTACTAGTGGACGCCCGCAGCTTCGCTCGCGTTACACATTCACTAACTTCAAAAACGGCAAAACTTCATACTAACTTTACACCCCCGTTTTACCCCCTTAGGGGATGAATTTTCAAATTTTTCTCGCCGTAAAAACCATCCTTGAACTTCAACGAACATTTTAAAAAAAGAATTGGCCAAATTGGTCCAGGCGTTGTTGAGTTATGCGCTTACCAACACATTTTGCGATTCATTTTTATTATATAGAGAAGATGGATAGTATGGATTGTATTATATCGTATCGTATAACGTTTTTTAGGTTGTTTTGTCTGCCAATTTGGTGGGGTGGCATGGTTAACTGTCATTTGATTCTGTGAAGATACAGGTTAAAAATAATTAGGAAGATGATTGTAAGAATACGCCAGTGTGAAAGTCCATTTGCAAACATGTAGAGTTCTGTCCGATATTTGTAATTGCGACGTTCCATTAGAATCTCGGCTAATTGCTGGAGTTCATTTTGTCCAGTCCACACTTTGTATGGTAGTCCTGTCCATTCCACAGTTTGTATGGTACAAACATTTTCACAACCAGCAGCTAACGCAACAACTAATATAGATAATAAGCCATGGAAATGGAAACCAGAAAAATGTTGGCCATGTAAATATTAGTTGATGGGAATGAGATTGAAATTGGTTCCTGTTTGATTAGAATTGGTATTGATATACCAAAAATAATCAGTGGATCCTTGAGCGTTGGTATAGCTAGTGTTGGCGTTACTGCGTTGATGAAGTTCTCGGGGTCGATTCCCGGGTTGGGCAAAGTACTTTTGGGTTTTTCTAACGTCAAGTTGGCATTAGCTCGTCGCGTCATATGGAATTGTGCCTGATGTATTTCAATTGCAATCACAGTGTAGAAATAGGTTCACGCTATCTCCGAAGCTATTGAAACATAACTGGCGCTTGTGGGTGCTCCACACAACTCTGTCTACCTTTTCAAGAAATACAGGCGTGATGTTTTCTCTTGTTATTATTTGTATTCTTTATTTTAGTCTATTGTTTACATTTCTATATAAATTATATTTTCCTGTATAATGTAGTTGGTTGGATACGCGAAACAGAAATCCCTATGAATATTATGAAACTTGGTAACAATTTCTGAAATTGTGACTTAAGTTTCATAATATTAAGCCTAAGTATAAATGAAAATCATGAGTTCAGTTTCATTATGCTCAGGGCTGTCATAATGCTGAAATGTTGCTTCCGTAATACAACTCATTTACAAATAATAAGTTTTTATACTTTTAAAGTAAAATAATTAGTAAATTACAATTATTATTAGTCTGCAAGACTAATTTTACTCCTTTCTTTCATAACTCGGAGCGGCATCCGGCGAAGTTGTTAGCATACTAATGGAATAATGGAAATATCCATTCCAACATAACGCTACCGATGTTAGTTATAACGAGATTTTGCGAAATCGACTGAATTCTAAACAGTGGTTTCAGGCTGCTGCGAGGATGTAATGAACTTTGTTCTGTAGGGTTGGCACCTGCTGTATTTATAAAGGTTTCACGTTGCCTAAAGACTGACACGTTGAGATATCGAGAAGAAACAGCCGCTACCACCACTATGTCCCACTGTTGGGCACGGGTTCGGTCCTTTCGGCACAGTATGGTTAGGTAGCTAAGTCAACCACGCTGACCAATTACAGGTTGATAGACTGGACGTGCCTGCGAGAAAATTATGGAGAACCCTAATTCATGTAGGTTTCCTCACGTCGTTACAGCAGGTGATATTTAATTTCTTATACAAAAACTAGCTGATCCCGCAAACATTGTTCATTGTGACGCGACGCTACACGTCAATGAACGACGGTTAAAAATAAAAATACTAAAATAGTGTTTGAAAAACCTTTCCAGTGGACCGAATTGTGAATCTAAACCATTCGCGAATCCCCTTGAACACACACAAAAAAATTCATCTAGCTGTTTAGGAGGAGTTCACTGTCATACACACGTACACAAGAAATATATATATTAAGATAACTTAGAAAAGCTGTTGGTACGTACCGTTTGAATTTGAATTTGTTTTTGAACCTAGATCCCTTTACTCAGACCAAATACCGCTTTATGCCCAAATCACATCAAGTTATACACCAACCATCGCGCCACAAAGTCGGTAGCTCGAATTAATTCTTCCCTTTGTTCCACCCTAGAACTTTCGCGAACTACTAAAAGTTAACTTCCTTATTAATAGACGTCCATTTATCTGTAAGTTTTTATTATTATTTAAATTTATTATCTTCCATTGTAATCTGCGGCCGTTGTGTTTATAGCAGAGTTAATGACTCAAACTAAAAGGCTCTCAGCTCCGGGCTAGTGTTCTATCTGCCGGGGTTCCAGACAGTTCATTTGTAGTTATGATTAACATTACCCTTAAATGCTTGTGTTTAAAGATACAGTTTTATATCCTGTGATCATTCCAGCCGGGAAATTGCGTAAACGTTTTTGAGATTAATTCATATGACTATTCTATATGATGACCTGAAAAAGTCAGCGGGATATCGCTGGACTCAGAAGGGACAGGATCGGGAGGAGTGGCACCGATTAAGGGAGGCCTATGTCCAGCAGTGGACTTTGAAAGGCTGATGGATGGATGGATGGATGGATGGATGAAAGCTATTCAGGTTTTTAGAGTTAGTCCGGGCCAGGAACACCGTCCGCCGTAC
Organism: Carterocephalus palaemon; assembly: GCA_944567765.1. Lineage (NCBI taxonomy): Eukaryota > Metazoa > Arthropoda > Insecta > Lepidoptera > Hesperiidae > Carterocephalus > Carterocephalus palaemon. Next base: position 954,956 of record OX155647.1, on the reverse strand, counting down.
CATTTTTATTATGGTAATTGTTATGATAGTGTTCCGCAAAGTTGCAAAGGTGTGGATGTAAGTTACAATATCCTAGAGGCGACCATTTAGAAACGCCTCTGTGTTGCTGCTTACTACTACGTTGCTATTTGCTTTAGGATAATCGCCTCTAGAGAAGGGGAGAAGATAGTTGTTCATTCTGCAGCTGCAGTGGTTGAATGAACTAGAATTCTTCGCACAATAAGTCGCTCCTAAGTTTCTCTCTTCTAGAACTGGTGCTAAACCCATGTTTTTTGTTACAGATACGAGTACGTGCTACAGGAGATTGTTGTGGTGAGTTGCTCGATATTTTCGCCGTTTTCATTATCATCATTAACCTTTGTCGCTGACTCGTTGAACACTCATGGACTTTTCGAGGAATAAGGATAAGTCTATCCGCGCTCGGCTGAATCAAAATTACCATTTTTTTTTTTGTTTAACAAGTGGGAAACCTTGAAAAGGTACCCGAACGTCGTGGGAGCGACGCCGGGTTATATGGGACTTTCACCCACTAAAACCCGCTCGGTGGCCTACTCCGGCGCTACAGGGGGGCTCCGGGATCTCTTGTAGAACGCGCCAATCCCCTCCGGCGCTGCGCTCAAAACAGGCTCTTCCCGGTTTATACAACGCTGTACAGCCACAAACAGCGTCGTCTTTTCCGGGGTCACATGATGGAAGGTTCGAGCTCCCCCTCTCACCGCCCGCAACCCCAGAAGTCCCCTTTTAGTCGCCTTTTACGACAGGCAGGGGCTACCGTACCACTATTCTGGTCCCGAGCTACACGCCCGAAACACGAAGCGCCCATGAAATATGCTCGCTAGTGTCTCTCATCCACGTACTGACCGCACCCGACTTTACTTAACTTTGTCGATTATGTACAATCGATTGACGGACTTGCCTTCGTTGAGACATCCATACCAAAGTAAGTAATCCTCTTAAATGTCACCATAGCACCTACCCTTCGCAGGAAGCCCTAAATGAAATGCTGAAATATAAAGACAAAAGTTGGCATACTTTTTCTCCCTTCTCTTTGATGGATTAAAAATTGATTTGAAAAAACTTTTGTACACATAAGGGTTCGTGGAGTTATTTAATTTTCCTTTGCCCTTATATTTGATGGGAGGCCATGGAATGTTTAATCAAGTTCGCGAAAGAGGCATTTCATCTGTTCGGGCGTGGTGCCACTTTGTGTCCCTGTTCAAGGTTAAAAAATATACTACATTCATTGCTTTGAATGCACAGTATTTCTAGTACGAAAGTATCAATAATATCCACATTATCAATGTACCTATGCGTTATTGCTTTTGTTTTAATTTATTACAAACTTTCTTTTAATGACTTGGTACTCTTCTCAGTATAGACGGAGTCTTCTCAGTATAGACGGAGACACCGCAGTAGGCGATTGAGTGATGTAGATGATGATGATGATGATTGATTTATTACACACTAGTGGACGCCCGCAGCTTCGCTCGCGTGGAATTAGACATAACAATAGTTTCCAGCATTTAAAACATCCGTCCTTTACACCTAGTAATATTATATAGCCTATGTTACTCAGTGAAGATGCAGCTTTCTAATGGTGAAAGAATTTTTGAAATCGGTCCAGTAGTTTTAGTGTGAAAACATTACAAACAAATGTTTCCTCTTTATACCTAATATTATTATTATATTAGTATATTGCTATATTAGTATATGAGTATAGAAGAGAAGAATTCCTACTAGAAATGTGAATAGCACTGGTTATTAACATGGATTAACAGAACTAATAGTTATCAGGACTAACAACAAGTAAGTGAAACTCAAAGTCCTCATTATGTTCTACCATAGTCGTGATGCTAATCGTCATTACAGCTATTACGCACTCTCTTCAGCCCACATTAGTCACTGAAGGACAACCATTTCATTGGTACACTATTAATAAAAGTTATCCTCTTGATATAAGACCTAAGTACTTGGCCTATTACTGCGTGTATATTTTTACATACCACATTTAATTGAAACAGTCCAGTTTGCTTGTTTCGAATGAACTCTTTCTGTTGGCCCTACCGATCTTTACAGCGTCACCGAACAGGAGGCTGACGTTAATGGGGATGTTGACAAATTTTTGGAATTGATCTTATTTTATAGATAGACCCTATATGAACACGAAAATATTAATTTCATGAAAAAATAAAACAAATTTCATAAATTAAACAGGTAAATTTAATTCGTTTTCAAAATTCACGGTCACGTGACTATGATGACGTCACTGTCCGGAAAACATTTTGTTGTATCAAAGTTAACTGATTTTGACTGAGTTCATATGAAAAATTTAACAAATTATAATAACAAATACTGTAAAACAAACACTATTCATAAGCGTTTCTAAAAATACACAAGGAGAACACATCCAACATCATTGACACCTACAAAATTAGTCTACTGTCAATGGTCTCATTTTCTTTCTATATTCCAAAAGTTAACAAAGTTTTAGTCCATAATTATATAAACATGAATCTCGCAAAGCTCTCTAATCTGGTCCCGCGAGTGTTGTGGACGGTTAATTTCAAAATGGCGGCATTACCGCCTGGGTAAGGCAGGATGTTTTACAGTTCTTTTATGGCGTCCATACTTAATCCCGATGGTTTATATAATTGTTTTATTTATGCAATGATGATAACTTCATATTTTATATTTGATAATTCTGCAAGCCTTGGACGCAAATCTTAAATGATTACGAACGTGTTTAATGATGTTAAATTTTGATGATTTTTGTGACTTTAATCTTATGATTTATCATGACCTTCGTGTTTGGAAGCTTAAACTGCTTGGAAAGGCCAGGGTTCAGATCTTATACCATTTTTCAGAGTTAGTTTGTAAGCTGCAGGTCATAGACGTCCCACTACTGGGCACGGGTCTCAGGGTATGAGCATTAAAACAAACAAAATAACGTTATTTTGTGCCTCATAACGAAAACCTGCACTTCAGAGAATTCCAAAAATGATGAATAGTACAATCATCTATATAAGAAGTGTAAAAAAGGATAAATATACGCTCTGAAACTGGCAAAATTTGTCTTTTTACTTAATGTGCACCTTTTGCTTAGTTTCACGTCACTATTCGTAATCTTATCTCAATAAAATAAAATAATAGGTATAATTAATTGTATTAATAAATAAATAAATAAATATCTTGGACATTCTCACACACGGCCATCTGACCCCAAAGTAGGCGCGAGCCTGTGTTATGGGTGTCAGAGACTGATATACATACATAGATATTTTTAAATACATACTTAAATAGATAATATTGACATCCTGATAATGTCAACGAAATGTGAAATTTTAGATACTGAACACTATGAAGGTTTACTCTTTTTTTATTTTTTATTTACCTCTTTATTACTTCGCATACACGTATCAATGGTTACAATGCTTATATGAAATTTAGAGAACTGTGGTCATGGTGATCACGTATTGTAATCTATGGCATTGGTTGCCAGACTTGCCAGGGATGCAGTACCGACGCGACGGCGGGGTCACGCCGCGCGTGCCTCGCCTGCCGCCACCTTATCCTGTCCTCTCGCCAAATATGATACAACAAAGAATCATAAACTGCACCACTAACTATAAATTCGCCTCCGACCCACATTAGACATCATTCGCTCGTCACACTAATTACAATGAAGCTGTTAATCTTGGTCCTGGCTGCCACCGCTCTGGCTGAGCCGCCTCGCTCCAGGCCGGCGAGGTTCAGGTCCCAGCGTCTGGAGTTGGTCCCGACGACGACGGAGGCTGCCGAGACGACGACGGACGCCGGACCGTACCCGCCGTCCGGTTGGACGCCGGCGGGACAAGCGTTCGAGCTGCCCACTCAGACTGAGCCGAGCGATACCTACGGACCTCCGCGAGACGGATATCCGCCGTCCGGTTGGAAGCCATCAGGCGAACCCTTCGGCTTACCCACCGAGCAACAGTTGCCAACCAGCCCTAATACCTACGGTGTTCCCGCTAAGGGCACAGATGCTCCTCAGCCAGAGAAGATAGAAGGTCCAGTGGAGGTTCTGAAGAGTGTCGGTACGTACTACGTGCTTCTGCCGACGGGGCAGTTGCAGAAGGTTCAGTTTGTGACAGAGAACGACATCCAAAACATGAGGTATTCTGCTAGACTGGAACTCAGAGACCGTGCGCCGCTTTACGTCTTCAGAAATTAAATACATGTCTGTGACTTTGAATTTTGTCGAATAAAGTATTCTGCTCTAAATGTGTTGTGCTCATGTTTTAATAATACAATTATAAACATAATTGGTCTACCGCTCATAAGGTTTAACACCTATTCCGCCCCGTGCCCAGCAGTGGGGCAAAGAAAGCTGGTGGTGGTAATCATCATTAAATCTACGGATAACACAAACAAGAAAAGTTGTAATTGTTTGTCAAAAGGAAACTTTCATGTAGAATTTTAAATGCAAATATTGATCGAAGTGCAGGCAATCGAATACCTACTCCGCCTTTTTACAATGCTTGTCACATCCGTTTTGTTACGAGTATAATACCCGGTGTGTTAGTTTGAGTAACCATAACTATATTATATAAAAGAATATTGTTTAGTTCCTAATGAAATGAAACAACGTTAAATAGTTAATTAGAGTATATTTTAAATTTGTTCTTTCATTGAACTTATTGTATGTACTTATGATCAATTATTTATTTTCAATTCAGTTGTGGGTCACGTTAGCTTCATCTCGCATGTTTTTGGCTTTTAAGGCGACCTGAAATTTACTCAAAATATGTTGCTGAAATAATTTTTTTTTAAACATTTTATTTATTTGCATTTATGTACACACACCAGATAACAAGAGCAGGAAATACAATCTTAAAATATGATTTATGTACAAGGCACGCTTATTTCCCTAAGAAATATCTTCCAGCGCACCTTAAACATCTTAATTCTCGTAATAGTATTGCTTTTCCTAACACACTTGACTCATATTATTCATGAGGGGCAGCGGATGGATGGTGCTGCAACCTTGTTTAAGAGATTCAAATATAAAAATGACCCCCGAAGAAGATATATTATGATTTCAAAGTCAAATGCCCCAAAGTGATTTACCATAACCAGCCAAATGTTGTCCATGCCTCCCTTCTAAATCAGGATTAGGGAATAGTAGGCCTTCTTACAACGAAAATTTCAAGTGAATTAACGACCAAAATATTTTGAGGAATCACTGCACTACTCCCCTGCACCAATACCACCCCATGAGGCGGTTGTTCTTAAAGAGCCATAATAAAATGTTGACGATACCTTCCCTTTGAGGCTTCGGTATCTAATAGAATCCCACGAATAATATTGTCTCTTATTCCATGCTAGACGACTTCTCTAAGTGAACTTACGCCCTAAATCCAATCCCTCGAAGTAGTTGTCCTTGATCAGCCAGAAGTTGACGAGCCACTGCACCACGCCCCTGCAGCTGATGTAGGCGCACAGCAGCGCTATCCAGGAGGTGTCCTCGTCCGGGGGGATCAGCGCCGCGGGGATGTTCCTGAAGGGGATCATCTTGCTCAGCCACAGCATGTCGCGCTGGTCCGAGTTGATGTACCGCAGAATTTGCACTGTAACCATCAGAAGTCATGTTTCGTATTAACCTCAGACGCAAAACACGTCATAAACGTATACATCTGACGTGTCTGTGTGTGTGTGATGTGTAGGTATTTGTAATCGGCTCGTGGATGTTAAACTGTGTTGTGCGGTGCGGCGTACAGGCGGAGTTGTGGATGTGTACCCTTGTTTTTTATGGGATTTCCAGACGGTGAATGGTAACTTCTTTTCTATAGGCGACTGTGACCTACTAGTATATGAGTACGTGCGACACTAGACGGATCACAGATACGTTGTCGGTTTTAAAGAATACAATTACTTTAATGTTTTTTTGCCTATAATCCTATTTCATGGTAAGTGGCTGGCAGTCGCAATACAAAAAGGTAAGGAGGTTGTACGCTCAGAAGAAAGCATATCCCACAATATCCCGGAAAAAGACCTTCAATACAATGTTTAATCTGTGCTAGTTATGAGTATAAAGACTACGTATAATATACCACAGCTACTACAACCCCATTGCAGGGTAGGTAATTTAACAAGTAGTAGTCACGAACCGTATTCCAACCTCTTCTCTGGCGGAGTACATCACAAAGTACAAACCCTCAGTCTTGGTATACTGCGTGTCTTCCAGAAACGCCACAGTATACACAATATCCAGGACCAGTACACAAACGCCACAGAGTGTGAAGGGCAGAAGGCTCAGGTAGAATCCGGACGAACGCTGCCCTTGGGTTGCATTGATTACGCTCAGGAACAGCCAGATTATGTGCACAGATACCCATACCTCGACTTTTCTGTAAAAGAAAAGTATTGTTGAGCAAAACTGCTCCCTTTAAGCTTTTTTCATTCGCTGTTTAGTTCACTTGCCATACCAACCTAGGGGGTAGACTTCTGCCATCAAACAAGAAGAGTGTTCTCGATCGATCGACGATCTAATACTGCCCTTAACAAACTTCTCTTAAGTTTATAAAAAGCTCCGATGGTATAAAAATGTTTCCTTGAATTGCCTGTTTGTTTGTTGTTTTGTTGTGTTGTGTTCCTATACCTTACATTAGCATTCTTTAGTGCAGTTTGGCGATCGAATAACTACGTCAATCATATAATGGACTTAAGATCCGAATACAAAAACTAAAAAATTACATTATTATACGCTCGGCAGGCGTTTATCTTGGGGTTACATGATGGCCGATCCCACTCTCGCCGCCCGCAACCCCAGAAGTCCCCTTTTAGTCGCCTCTTACGACAGCAGGGGCTAACCGTTGCACTATTCTGGTCCTAAGCTAGGATGCCTAACCTACCTTAATATTAGTTAACAATGTTTACCTTTTTTTTTTGTTTAACGAGCGGGAATCCTTGAAAAGGTACCCGGACGTCGTGGGAGTGACGCCGGGTAATGTGGGACTTTCACCCACTAAAACCCGCTCGGTGGCCTACTCCGGCGCTACAGGAGGGCTCCGGGATCTCTCGTAGAACGCGCCGGTCTAACAATGTTTACCTAATACTAGCTAAGCAATAGAAAGAAAAGACTTCGGACAGTGAAGGATGAACAGTTGTCATGGGCGGCAGCGGATGGGTGGTGCTGCAAGCTCGTTTGCTATCTTGTTTCCATAAAAAAAATTAAAAAACTTTGCAAACGAGGCACGAATGCATGACCACTTTTTGTTTTTCTCTCCTTCTTCTAATTACCTGTTCCAGTTCCAGTAATTAGAAGAAGGTAATTACTACGCTTTTTACTTTAGTTTTGTGTGGTATTAGTGGAAACTTTCCGTCATTCAATCTCAGAATCACTTGGCGAGAAGTTTAGCGAGTTGACGTTGGGGTAGGTAAGTTGTTACCGAAGTTTGTGAACTAGCCGAGACTTGCCTCCTTGCTCTGATTTCTACATCGAGGCGACGAGGATGAAAGAAAATTTCTCATAAAATGAATGTTTTAAATCTAGAGCGATTATGCTTTTCAGTATCGTACCATTTCATTTTCAAATTCTATGGCAACTCTACACCTATTCTTGATATTTTAATCAAATTAATTATGGGTCGTACCCTACCATTTATTGGTAAAATAAACATTTATATAAATGTTATTGCACTTAAAAGTATGACACTTTCCATAACTAACGAGTATTTAGTACGCGATTAGCTGTCAGTACTTTTAAATGAATCTAAAACCTAACCACACATTGACATTCATCGTAAAATTCGTCAGAAACCTGCGAAATTTGGCAGCGACGGGATTCCTAATAGGCCACAGGATATTAGTAGTCGTGACGTCATACTTCCCCGTCAGGGTGAAGTTGTAGAAGTGAACCTTGCCGCAGGCCTCAGGGTCGTATAGATAAAGAAGCTTCATCAGCGTCACCTCTCGGAGCTCAGTTGGACTCGGGGTGAACTGACACTGAAGGGTTAGGGAGCCGATTATTACGCAGACTGTCGCTGGAACAATATTTTGGATGTAAGAACATACTTGGCATGATTGATAATTTAGTTACACTTTTACTTACGATTATTACTACAGCTGTTATCTTTATTACTTGAAGTGAATTGCATTGAAGGGTTAGTTAGCCAACATTTTGACATATGTTTATACATTATAACATGTTTAATTTCCAGCCATTGTCTCCCTTTTACCTCTCATTTATCCGTCTAACTACATTCTTCTACCCAAGAAGTAATTAGAATGAAATATGTGGAATTTATTTGCACAAGTAAGGAACTTAATATGTCTTACCTAATAATTATTTTATTCAATCGAACGTAGCGTGGTGTACGTGAGACAAATGATACAAAAACAGTTCTTTACTGGTGCATATACTGTTAATTATAAATGCAAGCAAATTCATCTTCATGCAATCTTTCACGTTTATGCAATCAGAAATGTTTTATTTTATATCTATAACGTCGTACTTAATTCAGTGAAGGAAAATGTTACTTAAAAAGACGGGTTTGATGACAGCTGAAAGCTATTCAGCTCCATTAAACGGAAGAGCTATTATTTGCTGGAGATCCGATAAAACTTACTCTGGTACAAGATTAGCAACAGCGTCCAAACTCCGAGAGAGGTCGTCATTTCACAAATTTCAATTCAATTCAAAATCAATCACGGCTACCATCTTAACTTGCCGGCCCGAGAAAATCTAGTAACGAACAGTTTCAAGTGGGCCGTGAACCAATTTGCTGTCCCCGAAATTACTTCGTCCCGTGTTTTGATTACCAGCGCCAGAATTAATGGCCGTCCCGTAGTCGCCGAAGTGATAATGAAAAATTTAATAACATCCTCTGCCGGAACAGTTTGTGGAAATAAAACTGTCCTCTCGTCTGTGGCAGTGACAATATTTGTGATAAATTGTCTCTCATCCGAAAAGCGTATTAACGATTCCCGGGACGTTTCCACCTTGACGGAGTGACATTTCACGGTTATTTAGGTTTATCCATAGTAAGTTTAATATCTTTGGGTTTATCTAACTCAGTTGTGCTTGGTTTTCGGTTTAATTTATTCATCATACGAGTACATACGTATTTGTTAAAAAGAAATCTATTATAATTATAGAGATTTTAATATATGTATATTCGTTTTGAAGGGTAAGGATTATACTCGTATTCTGATTCCATCCATACATCAGCCTTTCAAGGTCAACTGCTGGACAAAGGCCTCTTCTAAACAACACCACTACGACAGATCTTGTGCCTTCTGAATCTGTCGGTTCCCGGTCGTTTCTTCAGGTCATCTGTCCACCTTGTTTTGTCCTCAAGGTATTATTGTGTGATTGCTTTGTAAAAATTTTGTATTCCTCAACATCCACAAAGAAGCGGAAAATAAACATGTTTTTTTTATTTTAAGTCATGTAAACTGAATACTCAGTACTTTGTTACAGATATATCATAAAATCAATACGTGAATCTAAAATCTTTACCTTTCTAACAAAATTACGTCAGTGAAATTTGGCTCAGTCAAAGTTTATATGGAGAAGTGTGCAGACAGTTAACATTCTATACAATATTAATTACAAATACATTAATGATAGAAAACATTACACACTAACTAAATAAAAGTCGACTTTTAATTAGTTTAATTTATATTATTTACTTTTAACATCGACTCTTATAACAGTTCTAAAAGGGCGTTATGGTAAAATGTAACCTTATTTTGTAGCCTATTATATTATAAGCTCACTTATCAATAATAATATTTCAATATCTTTTTACAAATGGAATCTTTTCACCGGTCCTGAAGTACAGCACCTTGTCATCCACTGGCTCTTCGTATTTAGCTTCGGGTATCGGTGGCTTTTCATCCAACATCAATCTTTTTTTCACCTCCCTCTTCTGCATCTTCCGTGCGACCAGTCGTATCGCTCTGCAGCAGTACATGTTCACGCCGAGGAATATGACTCCTCTTACCCAGCAAGCTGCCGCTGTTATCGGCAGCCAACCACCGAAGCTCTCGTAGTTGTTCAGCTTCATTTCGACACTCCACCCACTGTATCTCAGAATCATACCCGTTGTCAGGCTCTGTTGGATGTGGGCCACATAGACTATGGCCATTGATAAATCATATATTATCATAAAAACGGTCGCGTACAAAAGCATGGCGAGAAGCAGGTTTATGACTCGCATCTTACGAATGTCTCGCATCAATTTGAAACTAACGGCGACGAATAGCCATATGACGTGGAATATAATGCTGATCTCAATGTGTCTGGAACAAATAAAAATCATATTCATTTTTGTATACTTATTCACATTTCTATTTTAATTCTTGCATGAAGCATTACCTACTGAAATGGACGGTGGATTTGTATTTTTTTTATCTAAAGTCAAATTAAAATGTAATTCATCTGCAACTTAATCGACGACATTGCAAGCATGAAAACTATTTATAGAAAAATCATCATTAATTTAATTATTAAAATAAAATAACAAATCTGATTTCGTTGGAAGTTGAAAATTTTGAACAACTTTCAATAGTCACTGGGCGGTCACCGCTCTACTGTAAAAAGAACTTATATAGGTTTATTAAATTCTAGTTTCAAAGTATTGGAGCATAGATGAGTTTGTTGTTAGATAGATTGTTAGATAGAATGTTTATTAAAAAAAAAGACATGGACATTCCTCCATTGGACCCTTATCTAGGCGGGAGCCTGTGCCATGGATGTCGGAGACTGATAAACATACATAGATATTTTTATATATACAGAACAAACACAAGTGTTCGTCACACGAATGTTTGCCCTGAATTGTAAGTAGACGTAAGTTTATAGTAACTATTAATATCTTTGAATTTTCATGTAATTTCTGTTCCAAATAAATTCTTATTTTCTTCTATTCTACAAATATTAGACCCTTAAGACAAGGTACCTTCTAGTCCTAGCCGTGAGCCTGGTAGACACGGTGACCACGGGCGGCGTCCATGAGATAGGAAGGACGTTGTAGCCGCCGGTGCTGTTGCTAAGCTGGAGGTTCGAGATGGCCCGTGAGGCTCGCAGGCTGTAGCCGCAGGCCTTGGAGTCGAACAGGTACATGATGCGCGCCAGCTTGTCGTAGTCCTCGGTGGCGTGCTCCGGCGACCACAGGCAGAGCATTATGGTAGACCCTCCGGCAAATACTAAGATGCCTGGAAGAGAATACGCATGACAGATTTTGAAATTACTGAATTGTAATGTAGGTGGACATACAATATTTCGAAAAAAAAAACATAATTTCAGCAATAAATTATTGTTAGCTAAGTTATTGCAGTTTTTCCTATCTACTTTTAATTTAGCGCGAAAACGCTCATAGGTGTCATGGCGTCCGCTTGACGTTACGCCTTGGTAAATATGCCGCTGTATTCAGTACCTATATACAAATATTACCAGTGCACGCCCGCAGCTTCGCTCGCGTGGAATTAGACATAACAATAGTTTCGTTTACACCTAGTAATATTATATAGTCTATGCCACTCCGTGAAGATGTAGCTTTTTAATGGTGAAAGAATTATTGAAATCGGTCCAGTAGGTTTTGTGAGAAAACATTACAAACAAATCTTTCCTCTTCATAATATTAGTATCTATGTACTACAATTTTTTCCTGTGCTTTCTGCGCTGCTTTCCTGCCGCTTGTGATATTATCAACCGATCGATAGTGTACAAGTTGCACCCATCTCGTTCTTCTAGTCACTAGAAAGCACGGAAGATATTTAGCCACTAGAATCTAGTGGCTAAATATCTCCCGTGCTTCGAAAGGCTTAAACAGTCGTTTACAGTTCTTTTAATAAGAAACAGTCGTTAGCCATATTCGGAGGCCACCGCGGCGTGGCGGTAAGGCTACCTAGAAACTCTGATAGTCTGGTCCTCATTGCTCCTCTTGCCACCCGCGCGAGGGAATCCGAGTTTGAAAGAAAGAAAGAAAGAAAGAAAGAAAGAAAGAAAGAGTAAGAGAGAGAGGTATTCCTGGTTCTCGAGCAATTATCAGGGGTCAATGCCCCATGGTGATAGGACACACTTTGAGTGGGTGTTTTAACATAAACTAGGCCGTGCGCTCTTAGCTTCGTCGCGCTCGTTGGCGCGCGAAACGGTTAAACACGCTAGATCAGTTCATTAAGGATCTCCCGATCCCGGATAATCTGATTGGCAACTCACCCTTCCGCCCAACAGCGAGACGGTGAAGATCTTCTCACTCATGAGTAGACACAGTTGTGAGTTGTATTAATGTATTGTAGCACGGAATCGCAAACTATTCTGGTCGCGGTGTATAGGGACACGGATATTACTTACATTGAATAATGAAATAGTTGCAAACACAACCTAAGGCTTGTCTGTCTCTCGGGAGCAACGCTACCGTTTTCTCAGCGGATATTAAATCTTGCCCCAACATAGCCACCCCTTCCTTCCTTGAAACGGAAGCAGAAATACTATTTCTTTAAGATCATTAGTTTTTTACTCCAAGTTCTGTTTTCCCGGTTGTATTTGTTTTGTATTTGTGGTTAACGAATGACACTAATGACTGTGTCGTAATTTTTTTTCGTACCTGACAAAGAAATGAGTGTGGTGGCACCATGGATCTAAAGAAAGGACCTATTACTTCAAAATGTACTCTGTGATTACTTCCAAGGGAAGCACATAATGAAACATTACTGACTGACTTTGTACTTTTCATACCATAACTATGGAAGTGATAGATCCGCCTTGGGTATATCTTAGATCCATGACCAAAACTTATTGTACGTGGAGGGAGTCTGATTTATTATGACATATAATAGGTATTTCTACGAGTATATGGTGTATTGTACGCACTTAGTTAATAACATAGATTTATTACTATAAATCTATGGTTAATAACCAATATCTATACTAATGTTATATAGAGGGAACATTTTGTTTTCACACAAAAACTACTGGACAGATTTCAAAAATTCTTTCACCATTAGAAAGCTGCATCTTCACTATGTGACATATTTACATATAATATTACTAGGTGTAAATGAAACTATTGTTATGTCTAATTCTACTTGAGCGAAGCTGCGAGCGTCCCTAGTAATTAAATATTGAGGATACTAAGTGACAATAATTAGAAGTATATCTAGACAAAACTATTTTATTTTTCAAGGAAAAACTAACTGCTGTTAACTGGGCGGGTCAGCGGGAAAAGTTTAGTTTGATACAATAAGAAAAGTTTCGAGCTAACAACGTCTGAGCTAACGACTACAAAAGGTATCATGGCGGAGTCTCGATGGCTCGTAGACTGCATTTATATAAAACTTCAGTTAATTTTAGTGCTACCGGATCAATTTACTTTAAAGAAGTATTTACGGATGTTGGCATTGTATCTATTTATTAGATCAGTTCGTTTGGTTGGTATCTTGTGTGTAAAGGGAAATATTTTAATTATATCCCTTTTTTTTAATACGCGATAAGGGGAATGTAACATTTGGTATTATGGTTAAAAAAAATTGTGAAAAAGTGTAGAAACCTTAATTGTAAACACCTATACGCTTGTACGTACACACGCATACGGCGGGGGAAAGTACAAATATTAATTTAAATTTTATATTTACACTTTTTATTTTTATTTTATACTGACATTTTGATTACTGACTTTTTTCTGATTTTGTACTCTGACATATAATTTGCTTATCTCGGATGATCACATACGATCGACGCGAGCCATTGGTCTATGGACACTTTAAATCCTAGCACCACTCGTGGAATAAATTATGAAGCATCATAGTCTACCTAGGGGTTCGTAAAGGGTCCCTGTAGCTCGGGACCAGAATAGTGCTACGGTAGCCCCTGCCTGTCGTAAAAGGCGACTAAAAGGGGAGTTCTGGGGTTGCGGGCGGTGAGAGTGGGAGCTCGAACCGACCATCTTGTGACCCCGGGAAAGTCGACGCTGTTTGTGGCTGCACAGCGTTGTGAAACCGGGAAGAGCCCGTCTTGGGCGCAGCACTGGAGGGCACCGGCGCGTTCTACAAGAGATCCCGGAGCCCTCCTGTAGCGCCGGAGTAGGCCACCGAGCGGGTTTTAGTGGGTGAAAGTCCCACATAACCCGGCGTCGCTCCCACGACGTCCTTTTCAAGGTTTCCCACTCGTTAAACAAAAAAAAAAGGGGTTCGTAAAGGAGAATTAATTTTGTCGACAGCACGCCAAACCGTTCTTCTACAAGCTGCGATCACATAACCCCTGGAACCTCCTCTGCGAGACTCAAGTGATTATCCAACGTCTCCAAGTATCAATCACACGATTAACGGAGGTTTACTGGCTGATATACAAACAGTTCGTTGGTGTCTCCGAAGCCATCAAACTCATTTATATTCAACTTGCGCGGTTACTCAATTGGCTTTGACGTCCGCACGTCTCACGATGACCACGAGTAGAGTCACCATATCTTTAGATCTGTACTGAGATTTCGGGAATTTTGATCCTATGGCAATCTTGATTGCAGCCAGATACAATCAACGAAATAAGTTAAGTTAACTAAGTAAACTAAAATAAGTTAGGTATTTAATCTTGCATTACTAGAAAAAATGCGTATTATTTTTTGACATTTGATTTTTGTGTTTAAACTAATTTTAATAATGAATTGATTTTAATTGATTTGTTTTCGACGACATAATTGTTGTTTTGATTTATTTGTTAATTGAATCAATTTAGTCAGGACAGTTCAATGTTCCACCTGGTAACCCTTACCGCAGGGAACATTTAGATACTACAGGCGGCTCTATATCTTGTAATGTGCGACTATCGGGCTCATAAATTGAATAAATCATGCCCTGACAAGGTTCTGTGTGCTTAGGACAGAACATTAAAGATGTCAATTAATATTCAACTAATTGACACTCGTGATATCAAGTGTTTGAATTATGATCGCAATGCTGCAATCAATACTATTCTATTATTATTTATTGCAGCATTGCGATATATAATATTAGATAATTATTTATCCAATGTAAAGCGATGTTAACTTTGCAACCCGCAAAAATACAGACATAAAATACAAGAAACGAAAATGAAAAAGTGATAAAACCCGTACAGATTTTAGGTTCCTATTAGTTCATTGAGAAGCAAGTATCATAAATGAATTAATTAATAGGTAATTAATTTCCGTCATTGTTTTGTTCATTTTTTAAATAATGTAATTGTGTACTTACATATTAAAATTAAATAAATAAACCAATGTACAGCGATGTTAACTTTGCAACGCACAAAAAATACAGTCATAAAATACAAGAAAAGAAAAATAAAAAGTGATAAACCCAGATTTCAGGTTCATAGTAGATCATAACTCTGTCGTCGCCGCTTCAACGGCAGTCAGCAGGCACGCTGTATTCATTCATATTCAGCGAGCGCGCCGCGGACCAATTGACTTTGATGGAAAGAAAATCACTGTTTGGATACTGAATGGCACATTTGACGAATGTTTAGATACTGTGAAACATTAGTTTGAGGCACGTTGTGCTGTCATTAATGTTTTATTATGAAACTTTAAAATTTAACTCATGATAGAAACCATTTCTGTATCAGCAAAATTTGTCGAAATACAAGGTTTTGATTTATTTGAATAAAATGTGACATAAATACGGGAATATACCACCACGACAACCCATTATTTTTTTAACTTTTGGGCACAGATCTCTTCTCGGAATGGGAGATTTTATAGTTATAGTCCATCTCTGGACTGGCCAGAGCGGAGGAGAATTCGCATGCCTTCCAGAACATTATGGAGAAGTCTCAGGCATGCAAGTGTTCGGAAACAAACCACTTTTTTTTTTAAATTCTAATTAAATTAAAATCATTTTGTCATCTATCAAAAACTTTATTCAAATATGACTATACTGGTGGACGCCCGCAGCTTCGCTCGCGTAGAATTAGACCCATTAACGACGTCTGCCCGTGTTCGGGTTGCCCACTTGACTTCAAAAACGGCAAAGTTTCATATTAACTTTGCACCCCCGTTTTACCCCCTTAGGGGATGAATTTTCAAAAATCCTTTCTTAGTGCTCCCCTTCGTTATAAAAGGAACCCCTGTACAAAAGTTCAAGTTTCTAACCCTTATAGTTTAAGCCCTGCGTTGATATGTCAGTCAGTCAGTCAGTCAGCTTCTCCTTTTATATACATGAGTTATGAATAAAGACTTCTTTTAGTCGTTTGTCAATAAAATATTTTTGTAATGTCTAGTCGCTAGTTTTTGATATTAGATATAATTTTTCTAACAATATTTTAATATGATATTATATTTACCTATTTATTTCATTTACGCTGCCTTGGCTGATAATATGTTAACTAGTACACATACTCCGCTACTTGTTTCGTTTTTTTTATAGAGAGTAGTTCAAGGAAACGAGTTTGGCAGTAAAAATTAACAAATCAGTAAGTATCTATTGTTATGTTAAACGTGTTCGTTTGAAATTCTTTTCATGACTGCAAAACTGTATTTACACGGTGTTTGTAGCAATCATTAGAATTTTGAAAAGAAATAATAATACAAACTGGATCCTATTAGACCAATAAAAATGAATGGAGTCCTTTAGTAAACGTTTTTTTATTTGAATATATTCGCAAATAAATAATTACTAAATGCTAAACGATCGTAGATCTTGTCGAAAAACAATCAGGTACATTCACTGTGTCTCTCACGATTCACGCGTAAGATCAAATCAATTGAACGTAAGCGGCAGAAGGTTTGTATTGAGAGACGCCAGTGTATACGTATATCGGAGCTCGGTCCTCGTTCCTGTACTGAAGACGAGCAGTGTAGGCCATGTTGCGGATGTCATTCTCAGTTTGGAACTGCACTCTCTGCAGCTGCGATCCTGGGAGAAGAACGTAGTATGCGCCCTGAGCGCTCACGAGCTCAGCATCATTCTTAGGCTCCTGTTCCAGTTTTGCATTTTTGTCATCCTTCCCTGCAACATTCTTCGCAGCTTCAACGTCTTTCACTTCATTTCTCTTTCCATCTTTTACGTCGTTGCTTTTAGCCTCCGCTACCGGTGCGCCGTATTCAGTTGCAGGTGCGGAGTACGTGTAGAAAGGTGCACCGTAGCTGTCGGCGGGGACTCCGTAAGAGGTGGCAGGAGGCGACGCTTCCTGACGAGATGGCAGCTTGAACTCCTTCGACGGCTTGAAGCCAGCTGGATCATAAGGCCCCGATTGTGGCCCAACATCACCAGCACCACTTCCTTCGACTTCCTGCCTTTCAGACCTGAACCTCGCTAGTCTGTATCTAGGGGGTTCAGCCAGCGCCGCCGCCACGAGCAAGACCACACAAGCAAAAGTATTCATTACTGTTGTTGTTTCTTCGACTGTTTCCCGACGAATGATGCTGGGTACAAGTCCATTAACGCTTTTATACATATTCCGAGGGCAAGGGTTTTCGCCCAAGTTTCCGTTTACTCCGGATGTATCAAGCTCTCCTTAATAATCGATATTCTGGCCGAGTGAGCCACGACATTGGCCCCTTAAGCGAAGATCATTGGTTGCGTAACAGCTGCCGATTAGGAGCTGTCATTGTTCATCGAGCGCACGTGACGCGACTCGCGATGGCGCCATGGCGACGAACTTACGAAAACGCCTTACTAACAATTTCAATATTCATGACCCGTGGGGAAACCGCTTTCTTTCGCCGTCACTAATTAGGTCTTTGTGCTGATATTGCGACTGAAATATCAGTTTTGGGGCAAATTATGTGGTGCTGGCGCGAATTAGGTTTCTTGCAGATAGTTAATCAGCATAAAATAATGAATCGGCTGCTATGCATAATTTATGGTGCATGGTGCCTTGACTTCTTAATAAATTCGCTTGCTCAAGTAGCTAACGTCTATAAAAATATCAGCCTTGTAACTTTATTCTTCTATATTATTTTTAAACAAGCTACAGAGTCTCCAAGCTTATTTGGAATATTTACTTCAACTGCACTTTTCGCGAGTCTCGATGTCACGAAACATAAATAATTTCGCAAGCTGAAGACGTTGAATTTGAAAACATTTTAAACTGTGGATGGATACTGGAACATCTTGGGTATGAAAATTCTTGAGGCACGTCGTTTGACGCCTCATCGCGAGGCACGCTTCATTCGTACCAAAACACCTGCTTGACTTCTAATGCCGGGAAAATGTTATGTCAATGTCAGCTTAAGACCTTATTTAAACGAATTGTTTTTGTCCGTATTTAATTCACTACTGATAGTTAAACTATCATTACTAAATACTTATTTAAGTAAGAATTTAAAAGATTAGTCTATCACACCAGTCGAATTAAGTTTTGTTCATAAGTCTTAATATACATTCAGGTTTAGAATTTCCAAAGCTTCTTAAAATGTCCAACGGTTACAAAAAATATTAATTAGATCTGACACTTGTTTTCTTTGCATTTCGAGCACAGATTAAAATATTGTAAGTAAAAATTTTCAAGGACTTCTTTTTAGTTCCATGAGTATCTACTTAAGCAGGAAGTATTGTTTTTAAAGTTTTTCATTGATCGCATGTTCATTCTCTAGCAGAGTTTTGCAACCGTCAGTCACATTTAGCACACACATGGAAATATGTGGCCATTCATTTTTAATTTCATGTTTTGGTCGAAGTTAATCTGCGTGGCGAGCGTCGGTTGAATTTCAAATTAGGAACGCGGCGGCGCGTCGGTGATTTGAAACTCGGTAAAAATTTTCGCGTAATTTGTTTATTTTTTCCAATATCAAATCCAACGATTAAACAAAAAAGTTCTTATCAAATATAATATCCGGACAGATTTATAAAAGGTTTTACAGTAAATTTGTAAAATTGAACTGTATAATACAGTTTAATAACTTACCTACTAAATATCACAAAGAGGATATTTATTACCTTGAGGTAACGAATGTGAGATCACTACTTTGATCGTTAAGGTCCGTCATATATTGGAATATATCGTTATGGAATTAAACGTCCTTGCTATAAAATTCCAATAATTTCAGACCCGGAAACAGGAATTATTCGTGCAGGGATCAGTTTGAAGGGTGCTTATATTATAATACCTATCTCTAAACGTAAAGTAAACAGGAAAATCCTAAGCAAACAACTTTGCACGATGTCCTTTACATTCGCAGGTTGTTGCGTGATGCGATTGTAATGTGCAGCAGAATTTATGGATGTTGTGGTTCTAGTGAAGGTACCTTGAACAGAGCCTGCTGCTTTGAAGAACACGAGCCAAGGTGAAGTTGACTTTGATCCCACTATCAACATACTGAGCATGGTTCTGAAAACTCATATTATATGGGCGCAAGGCCTGTAATGTTAGATGGATGGTATTGGAAATAAATAATTAAATATTTGATAAATAAATAAATACATTTTTTTTTTTTTAATTTTCATAAATTTCCTGTCTCGGGTCTACTGGAAGAAATTTTATAAGAAATAAGTAGTACCTTTGTACCATTTACTTCCTTTGTTACTCTTTTTATGTATGTTATGCTTAAAAGTGTTTACATAAAATATTAAATAAATAAATAAATAAAAAATACAATTTTTTTTTCGCTGACCCATTTTTGCCCTCGGTCCCTGTCTGCAGCATTCATGTACTCCTTACCTTCCGAGCCGGGAAAATAAAATAGGAATCGTATTGTTTGTAAGTAGTAATGAAAGTCAGACCACCTAGACTTGCAAGTGTCCTGGGAATTTCTGATGAAATTTGTGTCCCCTCGCGCATTCCCTGCTTGTTTAGGAATAGTTACAAATGTACAAACAGTATCCAGTGGAGTAAGTTAGGAGTATTTACAAAGAATTAAAACGACGCAGCTGTAGATTTTATGAGTCTGTGGCATTTGACTCTAGCCGTCACGGGTTCGAATCCGGGCAGATAAATATTTTTACTTTTTACGGGTGATCGATTTTAAATTGTTGTTTTTTATCCGACTGCGTGGCACCAAGTGTTTAACTATTTATGTCTGTTACACCGCTAAGCGATACTTTTAGGTACCTAGCTCCATGATTTATAGCAGTGATAGCTCAGTGGCTGTAATACGGCTTAGGTCCAGGTTCAAATCCCAACGGGAGAATTTTAACATATAAAAAAAGTTCATAGTTTAATATTCATAATTTAATGTTTTAAAACTTAATGACACGGACTGCGCACGGTTGCATGAGATCATTGATGATGATTATGATAAGACACACAAAACATCACCAATCACTGACCGACCCGTCATATAAAATATTAGTGGACAGCCCGCAGCTTCGCTCGCGTGGAATTAAGCATAACAATAGTTTCGTTTTTACCTAGTAATATTTTATAGCCTATGTCACTCAGTGGAGATGCAACTTTCTAATGGTGAAAGAATTTTTGAAATCGGTCCAGTAGTTTTTGTGAAAAAATTACAAACAAATGTTTCCTCTTTATAATATTAGTATAGATATTTCGCATCTCCGGGAATCGAACTTAGACAGAACATCAGGCAACTAGCTACACAGAAGGTCGACGTCAATCTATATTGTACAAAGCTACGTTTGATTTCCGATTTTCGGAAATGAGATCGTAAATTTTCCGCCCGCAAGTAAAATACAACCCATTTGCGGTAATGGGTTCAAAGGATTTCCCCTGTACAGTTAAATTCGTACATTCACTCGGCGTCAAGATAATGCGCTTGAATTAGAGATTTGTATCGATCATCGATCGTGATGCAAAGAATTCTTTAATCTGGAGCCAAGCCTGTTTTTTAAAATGATTACTGTAGTGTATTATTACTAGGGCTGCGGACGGAGTCACGCGCTAGCTGTGAGCAAGTTCGGACGTGCGCCGGACGCATTACCTACTCCACCTATTGAGTGATCAAAGGCTTGTTTTATTGACCCAACGATCACTATAAACCCTACAGTTACATTTATAATCGATGCGTCCATAGCTTAATGGCTCACGTCGATTGTATGAAATCGATTAAGTTAAGCAACGACGGAAGAACGGACCGAGTTAAGCGGTGACAGCCCATTGGCTATCGAACTCGCCTCTCACTCGAGCGGTCCGGGTTCAAACCCCAGCGTCACGCACCAATGACTTTTCTAAGTTATGTGCGATTTAAGAAATTAAATGTTACTTGCTGTAACGGTGAAGGACACATCGTGAGGAAACATGCATGGCTTAGAGTTCTTCATAATGTTCTCGAAGGCATGTGAAGTTTGCCAATCCGCACTTGGCCAGCGTGGTGGACTAAGGCCTAATCCCTCCCATTCTGAGAGGAGACCTGTGCCCAACGTACCGACAACACTTACAGACCGCTCGAGTGAGAGGCGAGTTCGATAGCCACTGGGCTGTCACCGCTTACAGAATGCTTAGTAAAATGTAATAAATACACGTCTCATATACACAAAACCTACCAAGTAAAATCTTTTTGATGGTACAAATACAACAAAGTTTACTCTATTTCATAAATAATTCGTAAGTTATTGGAAAAATTCAGGCACATTTCCCCTGTTTGTAGTTATTTCCGCTTACAATGTACCGTGGTACTTATTAAAAATAATAATACACGTAAAACCAACCTACATACTTTACTGGGCACGATTTAACTTCCCTATAATAAGGTAAGCTTATTCATCGGTTATCGACCGCCCGTCCGTGTACCTACTGCCGAATATTTTTGAGGCGTTTGCAAACATATTGGGCATCGGATGAAAATATTTCACCCCTTTTGACTTTCAAATGAACTGCGTTACTGTGTAACAGTGTTACTGGCCGGCCGGAGAAAACGATTCCTTTTTACGAGGGTTCCGCTGATTATAAAATATACGGTAATTTTTTTCCAATAGGTAAATTAAACGTAAGTATTTTAATGTTTTTACAATTCCACTTATTTAATAGTAGATCTATATTACAATTTTGTTTGCGTGTGTGTGTGTGTGTGTGTGTGTGTGTGTGTGTGTGTTTGTATGTTTGTTATTTATTCACACTCACACGGCTGGACCAATTTTGATAAAATTTGATACGGAGGTAGCCGACACCCTGGATACTTTTCATCCCGATATTGTGCGGATGAAAAATCAATTTCAATATTTTTTCAGTATCTTAATTTATATATTTCTTGTGTACGTGTGTATGACAATGAACTCCTCCTAAACAGCTGGATGGATGTTGATGAAATTTTTTATGTGTATTCAAGGGGATTCGAGAATGGTTTAGATTCACAATTTGGTACACTGGAAAATGTTTTTAACACTATTTTAGTATTTTTATTTTTAACCGTCGTTCATTGATGTGAAGCGTCGCGTCACTTTGACATTTCATATGGCAGAACAACGTTTGCGGGGCCAGCTAGTATACCTACTATAAATTTCACGCAGCTAAAGCCGCAGGCTACATCTAGTAAATTCTTAAGTACCAAAGCAGTTAATATGAAACAATGATTATTTGCTTATTATAAAATACCTCATATCTAATGATATTAACAATCAATAAACAGATTATACAATGTAGATAAATAATATATCTAGTCATAATTTAAGAGTTGATAAAGTTTTAAATAAATAATTAATTTGTTTGTCTCGTTGGTCTTGTGATCTAGTGGTCGCGAGGGCGATTGGTAAGCTCGAGGTCCTGGGTTCGATCCCCGGGTCGAGCAAAAACTATTTCTACTAACTTGAAATTCCTGTTACTGAAACTTGAAATTCTGCCTACCATCGGGGAAATACAGGCGTGATGCTATGTTTGTTATCATTATCAATGTACAATCTGGAACAATTCTCTCCAAAGGGCTTATTTGAATCTCTTTATCCAAATTTTATGAAACGTTATTTTATTATGTAGGATATTTAAGCCGGAGATCCAACCACAGTACCGCTTTGATACTTTACATCCTGAGTGTATGTAAACAGGCCTTTATTAAATGTATACCACATAATCCGAGTTTTTCTGGGCACATACAAGGATTTGTAGGGAAATTTTAATGCTAATACACTGATAAATTTAGTCGAAATTCTTTCTACATAAAATCTAGTTTGTATACTAGAAAATTTAATTGTATTAAACAAGGCTACAAAACTTTATTAGATGGCACCCTTAAATAATGAACCGACAGATTTCAATTTGTTTTACTCTGAACGTTGGACCTCATTACGCAACTTTATGAGCCAAAAAATTGTTTTAAAAACGTTTTCTAGGGAAACGCGTTATTCGCATAATCAAAGAAAATTATGGTATCGCAGACTTAATCATAATGATTTTGAAGCTTAAGCATTTAATTTTTTAATTAAGCATTTTTTGGGTTACAGTATATATTAAAGTGTTTATCTTTTCAGATTTCGTGTGATAAAGAGTAACTTTTTTAAATAATAATAAACATAGGGGATAACACATTTACGGATTCATTACGAAATTTGTGGAGCTAAAGTTAACGCGTTAAGAAGAATCTATTATTAATTAACTATCTAATTTCAGGCGAGCGAAGCTGCGGGGCGTCCACTAGTTACTGATAACGCACCGGCAGGCATTTTAATGCAATCGTAGTGTCGTCGAAATAAAGTCATTTAAATATGGCAGGCGTTGGGTCGGTTAAAATTCTACAGTTTAAAAAATAAATTCAGCTTTCATATAAAAGCATTTTCCGTGAGAGATGCTCATTAGACGTAATGAGGAGAGCCGCGCGGCCGGGAGGATGCGGCCTGCGGCTGCGGCGTCGGCCAGCCGTTCAGAAACAATAGGCCTTTTATATTTTACGCACTAGTGGACGCCCGCAGCTTTGCTCGCGTGGAATTAGACATAACAATAGTTTCGTTTACACCTACTAATATTATATAGCCTATGTCAATCAGTGAAGATGCAGCTTTCTAATGGTGAAATTTTTTTTGTTTTCTAATGTTTCTAAGCATCAAGTCATGAAACTTGTAGATAAATATTTTTATCAATATTTTTTTGGTTCAAATAATGTCACACTTTATCACGATTAAATTACACCGAAATCGTATCTCTCTCTTCAGTTTCATTCAATTTGATAAATTGTTTTCGTTTCAGATTCAGATACGTCTGCATTGATACCAGTTCATGTGGTAAGTTTTTGTCAGAGGTTCTTTTTACATTTTAGCTACCCTGCCTAGCCTAGCTAGCTAGACACAACTTTTCAATCCTATTATTAGTGTAACCCTTATTACTTAAAGTACGGCATTTTTAAGGGCAAGGATGAACATTATCATATTTATGATTTAATTCACTCTCCACAAAATGATAAATACATAAAAAAATTCAAAATAATGAGTCTGAATTTCATTAAGTGTTAGTAAAGCAAGTACGAAGTTTGAACGAAATGAATTGCTGGCATGCTGACGTGTTTGCTAGAGCTTGGCTGTCACACTACCGTCCACCCACAATATATTCCCCGTCAAGCTGCCCATTATAGGCCAGTGTGTTCTGCTTGAGGCTAATGGACTGTCGAGAGCCTTGAAGCGACAGGCGGGAATTATGAAACGATAGATAAACAGATGTCTGTACGCTTCCTTGGCCAGAACAAATATTGCCACCACTCACTAAAGTGTCCTAAAGCTGCTTTGCTACTAAATAGTCGACTGTCGCACGCAATACTTGCCTCTGGAAATTTATACGTATATAAATATTGCAATTTTTAAGTATGCCTAGATCATTCTGATGAGCTATAACTGATTATTATAACACAAATCAAAGGTTTGATAATCTATTTATTATTATTGAAACTGAAACATTAATATTAAATAAAAATCCTTCATGATTCTAATTTAATGTATGTACCTACCTACAGCTTTTGCCCGTGATTTTGTCCGCGTGAATTTCGAAATTGAAGCAAATATCAGATATTTCTCGTAAAAATAACATAAACATTTTGGAATTGAAAGAAAAAGTCTGGCCTATACCTACTATGCTACTATACTATATACTGTTAGAATTGGAATTTATAAAAAAAGTTTATATACGTATTTCTTTTCTTCTTAAAAGTTTATATCCGTAGTTCTTTCTTTAATACCCTTTTTAACCCTTTAAGGGGTGGAACTTTCAAAAAACCTCTCTTAGTAGTCTACGATATAAAAGTACAGTGCCAAAACTTCAAAGTCTTAGCTTTAACCGTTTTGGCTGGGCGTTTTTTTTTTTTCTTTATTTAAAGAGCTTTGTCGGTCTCGACAATGTCGCTCTATAGGGAATTACAGCGTATTTATTAATATATTAGTGCGTTACAGTCTACGTCTTATGGCTATATTAACTAAATTATAAAGAGCTCTGGCCAGTTCTCCCGAGGGCTGTGCCAAAGCGCTATTACAAACACCAACATCGTATAGTAATGTAGTTCCAAAAATCCGTCTCCTACAAGTCTCATTCCGAACACACTCCAAAAGCACATGTTGGACATCCTCCACGTAGTCACAGTCCGGACAATTTGGCGACTGTGTTCGACCCATTATATACCCAAATTGGTTCAAGGGGATATGTCCTGCCCGAACTCTTAATGCCGTTACAATGTCATTTCTACCCAGAGAACACTTATCAATCCAAGTCCTACATAAAGGCTCACTCTGTATTGTCCTGTACCAGATACCTTTCTCGCGTGATCTTTTATCGAAGTACTCCTTCCATAGTGTATGGCAATATGTTCGTTGATAGATCAGTCAGGCAGTCAATAAGGACCCAGTGTTTTAAATTTTAAAGATAAAAACAGATTGGATAGAGATTCATTGCTACACGGTATTTTCTATACATAACATTGGCTGCAATTTTTGGTTGAATTGTAAGTTTGTTTTTTGTTGAATTTTTAATATAAAAAACCAATCTGAACTGTAACCGCTCGGATTAAACGAGTCGTGCTGTTGAACCACAGATCCGTGCAGAAATTGGTTTACACGTTTGCTAAATTAATCTGCCAGGAACAGGACGAACCTTAAAAATGTTAAAGCTGGAAGCAATTTATTGCAACCGATGTTACTTAGGTACCTACTTATATTTCATTAGGTAAAATAGTTGGCCAAGAGCGGATTGGCAGACTTCACATGCCTTCGAGAACATTATGATGAACTCTCAGGCATGCAGGTTTCCTCAAGATGTGTCCTTCACCGTTACAGCAAGTGACATTTAATTTATCAAATCGAACATAACTCAGAAACTCTACATAAATAATTATTTTATGAGTTACCTATGTATAGACTATGAGACCTTTACATAAACTTCAATGTTTCCATTTTAAATACATATCAGAAGCGCTTGCCTACCTCTACAATTATTATAAACAAATAAAATAATAATTAAAACAAGCTTTTTACAGCATCAGACCCTGGTTACCATATGGGATCAAAGTACGTCAATACGAATCAAACGAGCCCAAACTCGATGGGGTTGTGTCGTTTTATTGCGGAGCTCCTATGGCCACCTTCCAGCTCCAGCATCAGATCAGCTCCATGTCTTCATAATATTGCATTATCGCACGATATGCATTTCATTACAGACAACAGGACAGGTGAAACTAAATAATAGCTTGTAATTAATGGTAATAATAAATAGTTCTGCGTTTTAACCTTCAGTAAACAATGAAGCAATCAAACAGAGATGGTTCAATAGAAAAACCTCAACTAACAGCCGTCTATTTACCGCGAAACAGTCCACTAGGAGAGAATGCAGCTCGCAGCGAAAAACAAGGGAACATTGGTGCTTGCAGGTAGGTTGTTGTGGGCAGCTTAATGGCTAACTAATGTGTCGGTGACGACTCTCGAAATCATTTATATTTATTGATGTGAAACATCTTTAGGCGGAGGGCAAACCAAATTTTTGGCGTGGCGAGAGTGGCGAGCGTGGCGAGCGAATATGGAATATAATGTATACTATACAGTTCCGACAAATGACGGTCGGAAATTATTTTATTAATAAAATATAATAATTAATTTTTTTTTTGTTTTTTTTTTTTATTATTATTATTTTTTTCTTATATGTTTTAGTTCCTGTCATAATCTGTACTTTTGTGCATATTACTTGTACAAAATAATTTCGATGTTTCACATCTGCCAGGCGTCCCGTGACGGCTCACTATTTTTTTTTCTTATTCTTATTTAGATTCAACTTTAATGTTACACATAAACTAGGTAAATTAACTATTACCCATTTTGCAGAAGTTACTTGCATTTAGGTCTGACTGTCACTAACTCACAAGATTTAGATTCAGATTCATTTATTTTTCATTATATGGTATTTTGTATACGCTCAATGAACGTCATAACATTTTTTTATCTACCGCCGGTTCACAAAGTTGATGCTACCGAGAAGAACACGTCAAGAAACTCGGTAGTTACTCTTTTCAAAATTTACAATTATTATAATTTGATCAAGGTACATTATTATTGAACAAGTGGAGCTGTCATTTCATGTCAGTCATTTATTTTATTATATACTAACGAACTGTCCAACTAATATTCATATTGACACCCTGTGCTAACTGGACTAAAAGCGTCCCACTCCGTATTTGAGTCTGTCACAGTTTTCATGGGCGGTAGTATGTTCTTTTGTTATTGACGCATATAAAATTAGATTCTCAACTTTAAATTACGTTTACTGGAAATTGATTTGTTAGTCTATGTTGTTATTTAATACTTATCATCAATGGATTTTAATTTATAAATCTTAATAAATGTATACTTAGGTACTTATATAGAATTTGAGAAATTATCGCAAGTTAAAAATGTAATGGTTCCTCGATTTCTACGCAAAACGAAATTGTTTAGAAGTTTAACGCCATTAAAATCTGTTCATTTTATTCGACGAAGCAAATAAAGTGATACTTTAATGTAATTGCGAAGAGGAGGTCGAGAGGAGTGATTATAATATAATTATTATGTCTGAAAGCATCCAAAAGGTCGGTTTATTGAATACATTTCTGAATTCAAAGTCAAATACAGCTTGTGATTGCATGGCTGGAGACTATCAAAACTAATCGATAGTGTTAAGCTGGCCCGGTATTGATCAGTAGTTGGATGGGTGTTAGTGGGAAAAAAGTACTTCAGAGCAAGTTAAGCCAGTCATTTATTTATTTGCTTTGAAAAATACGCACATACAATACATATCGAGCTGTACTTGGTAGGTAATCAGCTAAAAATTAGCATGTAAAATATTTTCGAAAGTAATTATAATTTTGTAAAATTTCTTAATATGTATATGATGTCAATAAATCTATATATATAAAAGGAGAAGCTGACTGACTGACTGACTGACTGACTGACTGACTGGCTGACTGACATATCAACGCAGGGCCTAAACCATAAGGGTTAGAAACTTGAAATTTTGCACAGGGGTTCCTTTTATAACGTAGGGGAGCACCAAAAAAGGATTTTTGAAAATTTACAGGTCAGTAAAATGGGGGTGCAAAGTTAGTATGAAACTTTGCTGTTTTTGAAGTCAAGTGGGCAACCCAAACGCGGGCAGACGTCGTTAATGTGAGCGAAGCTGCGGGCGTCCACTAGTAATTAATAAAAGTACATATGCTATGGTAAAGAAATGTCAGAAATATAATTCCCCTCCCAATTGTGATTGCAAGATAAAGAGTCCTTACTCTCGGTAATCTTGTTGGCCACTAAGCCCGCCGCCAATACGTACTGGAGGAGCGTGATGTGGTCACTCGAAAAACAACCATCCTTCTGGTGCAGTTGGGAAAAGAGAGTTTAAAAAAGGTGCTATCGCTTATGGACCATGCATGGACCTTTTATGTATTGACTTACATATTTACAACGTACGAGTGAATCATTTGCTTGTACTAGTTCGAGATAGATTCTGAATAATATGTCGAATAAACACGTCGATAAAGGGTCTGAAATATTAACCCGAGCGACGGTTCGAAAGCGGTATGTAGGTTACATTATCCCGTCCTTTGTTTAGACGCTGCCCTCGGGGGTATCGCACCTTCGTATCCCGGACTGGATTGAAATTGCTTTGGGAACGAAAGACATAATCCAGGGATATCGTCATTTCTAAACTAAACTCTTGAAGCGACTTGTACGGCTTAAGACTGTGTTTGGGAACGTCTATCAGCTCGTGAATTTACCCGAAACTTACTGATGAAGTCTTTTATAGTTCGAAGGTTTCTATTAAGTAGGTAGGTATTATGGATTTATATTCGAGTTTTCTAAAAAAATATAGACTTAGAATAAAAGTAACGGCCTTTTACTTGAAATTGCAAAGCGTCCATAGTCCAATGGTTCTCGTCGATCATAATAATATGTGACGTAGTTAAGCAACGACGGTCGTGGTCGGTCCACAGGCAATGAGTATCGCTGTTACTGATAATAAGGACCCTTCCTTTATTTTGTACGTCGCGGACTTAAATATATAAAGTGTTTTAACGCAGCAGTTTTACATATTAATGAGAAGGAACGAAACGAGGTGGAAAGCGCAAAGGATAACCACCTTTGCCGCGTTTTAGAAACAGTGAAATGGTATTAATCTTTAATTACTTATTTTATGTGCATATACTCGTAGTTTGCATGTGTTTGTGTGTGTGTGTTTCTTGTGTGTATTGAAAGAATATTACGGTTATAGACGGGCTTGTTATAAAACGTGGTTTAACTAATGAGTAGAACCGAACTAAAATTAAGAGTTCACACGTCAAACTCCCCGTAAATAACCGTGGTTGCTAAACGGTTCTAAGTTAAACTATGCTTTATTTTAAGTTGGTTAAGTTGGTAACATATTATTATTAACTGATTGGCTTCCATTTATGGCTCGAATATTTATAACTTACACATAGATCTACTAGATTTGAAATTGCAAAGCGTCCATAGTCCAATGGTTCTCGTCGATCATAATAATATGTGACGTAGTTGAGCAACGACGGTCGTGGTCGGTCCACAGGCAATGAGTATCGCTGTTACTGATAATAAGGACCCTTCCTTTATTTTGTACGTCGCGGACTTAAATATATAAAGTGTTTTAACGCAGCAGTTTGATTTCTATTTCTATTTTTCTATTTCTATTTCTAGATTTCGCTGCGACCCATAGACGTCCCACTGCTGGGCACGGGTCTTCCCCACAGACTTAGCTGCGGGAGGTCTAGAGCATACTCCACCACGCTGCTCCAATGCGGATTGGTGGAGAGATTTTGAGATTTCTTAGATCACATAAAAATATAGACGACACTTTTTAAGGAACCTTTATACGTATTCGACGTATAATAGAGGCAAGTATTTAATACACCTCTGCCTATCCTTTCGGGAAATATATGCGTGATGGTATTGGTTACAAACTATCGTCAGTTCTGCGAAACTATGAAAGCCTATTAAGATACGAACACATCGCTACGGCACCGTATCTGCACGCGTTAGTTAATCCTTATGAGGATATACCTTTGTTTGCGGGTGTAATATTTGATCCTCAACTACCTCAACTAGGTCAATACAGCGCATACTGTGCTGATACGCATAATGATACGTGATCATGATACAATAGGAATAGGTTGGTGATGTTGAAATTACAATAGAATCGTATCGAATTAGTAGGATAGGTAAACATAACATATTAATCTTATATAGCGACGTGAGATAGATGTACAAGGTACTTAGCGTAGCGTAGCGTCGTAGCGTCCATAGCCCAATGGCTCGCTTCGATTCAATGTGATCGAAAGAGTTAAGCAACGACGTGCGCGGTCGGTTAATGGATGGGTGACCGCTAGTGGCAAAATGTCATGGACGCTACCTTGCTTCGGAGGGCACGTAAAGCCGTCGGTCCCGGTTGTTTTCAATGCTCGAAACAGTCGTTAAGCCTAGTAATCCATCTATCTATCTATCTATCTAAAACATACACAGTTCGACATGGTAACATAATATATAATAACATAGGCAGGCTCTACCACCTAAAGCATCCTTAAACTTTCGACTGAAGATTTCCGAATAAACCTTATTGTATATATCAAGGAAAAAGGGCAGGGCTCAATGTGATTTTATTATCTAAAGCGTGTCTGATGTACGTCGCGCGGGAACAGGATTACAGACGCAATGAGGAAGCTAATGACAAGTGAATAGGCGTAAATGAGCGCGATGGCAAGCTTTGGACTGCCTTCATTGCAAATCTATGTACGTTGTTATCATGCATCCCTTTCATTTTTAATGTATTTTTCTTTAGCAATTTAAGAGATGTTAAGATGCAACCAAGGAACAGTCGACAAGACGAAAAAACGCAGAAACTTAGTGATATTACCGGTGCATACGAGGCACAACACAGCAATGTATCTCCCAAAGAAAGAAACTAAGAAGAAAGAAAGGAACTAAGCTAAAAATAAAGACCGCTATTCACAGTTTCTGAAAGGGCCTGTTGGTGAAATATGACGTATGTAGTTAACGCTCTTGGACCCTTTCCAAGCGCAGCACGCGCCAATACTTTTGTTTACGACTGTACAACGGCGACTACGGTGCAAACATTGGACGGCAAACACAAACACACCTACAATTGAACAGGCGAGTGCTTTTCTCAGGTGCTTTCTCTTTACTAGATCTACTCCGTTAATAGATCAGTGATTAGCTTCGAACAGGCATACTATTAACCTACCATTTATCAACACAATCCTATCAGTGTCCATTTATGGGTAGGTATGGATCTCCCCGTGGATTGAGAGGGGTAAAGCCAGCTGGGCAAGGCTGGGCCTTAGCTACCTAATCCGATTGGTAGAAATTACTAAATTTCTTCCTCGACGAGGTAGGTAGATGGTATGGTGGCACTTTGCACCAGTTGTTTGCTTATTTGAGTCTCAATAACTATAGTTCTGTCACACTCACAGGACTATTTTATAAGTATTGTCAGTCAATACCGCAGAGCAATGACCATTATTAATGCATTACTCGTACGTACTCTCGATTCACATTATAAAAACAATGCTGCATATTGAAGCAGGTTTCAATCTTTAAGACAAAGTTTGCGAACGTTTACAAATATAACTTCGTCTGTGCTTTGGCGCAGCCATCGATTAAGACCCAATCGATGTCGAAAGCAGCTGATGGCGATATCTTAAGGTTACAATCTTCGCAAAATTTGTTATACAGCTGCAGTATTGGACGCGATCCAGCTCGATGTTCTCCCGAATATGTGCATAATGTTTATCGATGGTATTGTGGGATGTAGGATGTAACTGGACGAAGCAAGATGATAATGGAGACTATAATATAGAAGGTCATGCTTATGATTATTAGGTACTTCACGAGTTGGCTGACTTTAAACTGATATGTTTGTGACAGCCCAGTAGCTACCGAACTCACCTCTCACTCGAGGGGTGAGGATTCAAATCAAAGCGGCACTC
The DNA here is from genome assembly GCA_944567765.1 of Carterocephalus palaemon. NCBI lineage: Eukaryota > Metazoa > Arthropoda > Insecta > Lepidoptera > Hesperiidae > Carterocephalus > Carterocephalus palaemon. Next base: position 922,662 of record OX155647.1, on the reverse strand, counting down.
ACCTATGAATTTTGTAAATTACGTGCACTTTAAGAAATTTAATCCCTTGCTGTAAGGGTGAAGGAATAATTCGTGAGGAAACCTGGCTACCTGAGAGTTCTCGAAGGCATGAGAAGTCTGTCAATCCACACTTGTGGTGGAATATGACCTAATTCTTCCCATTCCGGGAAGAGACTCGAGCCCAAGACTGGGGCAAAGAAAGACCAACATTATTCAAGAAATGTAACATTATTCGGCAGATTCAAATGTCAGGAAATAACTAAATAATTATGATTAAAAGTGTACTTTAAAATTAAAATTTCATTCGGTACTCCAGACTAAAGCGCCAAGCGGGATAAGAGTAGAAGACTGAAATACCCCGCTCATTTCAAATGAAATCATAAGACGTTGAGACTAGATTGAATTTACGGTGGTCTAATGTAGCTCTTTACCCTTTAATTTCAAGGAAATGTCATTTCAAATGTAAAATTATAAAATGGCCGTAACAGATCAAGCAGTGATGTTTAAAAAAGATTATTTTCGCTTGCTTTACATTTCCTTGATAATAAATCTCTGAATATAGAAATTGTAAAAGTCGATGGAGAAATAAGAGGTATGAAACTTTATATAATAAGAATCTTAGTTTAAATAAGCTTACTGACAAAGGACATTGTCGTTTTTCGCCTAAGAATTTGCAGACGTCTAATTTATACAATAATTCTTAGCTTATTTAATGCTCGTTATTCCATAAGCTAGAATTTAACGGACACTTCAGATTATTAAAAAATAAATAAATGGACACTTAATTCGCTTCACGCCGATTTCCCGTTCTCCGAAAAATATTCAAAGTCATCGCTGCAGCGCTTGAGCCGTAGGTAATAAAAACTTGTCGAAGCAAATTAAAGCGCTGCCGCGCTGTGCGCAGCTCTAAAAGCAGAGACAGCTAACTTGACAGGTTAGCATCGGGCATTTTGTATCAAAGTATTGATTGACAGACGGAATCGCTCATTGTCAATGTCATCATTCACATTCACACAATATTCTCTAAGGCCCGATTCCCACTATGCCGGACCAGTAAAACTACCGGAAGGGCTAGTGCCTGTACAATTCATATGAAGCTGTTCACAGTATGCCGGATCCGGCAAAAATACCAAGCTCGGCGGCGAGCGTTTTGTCACTGTGAAATGCCGGTAAAACCACCTGACCGGAGTAAAGTGAACGAGCTTGCGCCGGTATCTGTCCCCCGCTCGCCCCGCCCGTACTCACCTCGCGTCATCCATTGTGCGCACAGGTCTAAATTCAACTGAACTTGATGGTTCGATTTTCTTGTGGGATCCGGTGTAATGTGAACATCTCTGTCCGGTGTCCGGCTTCCGGCAAATCTGCCAGTCCGGCGTAGTGGGAACCCGGCCTAACTATTCACTACCGACTGATCGAACAGCGATGTCATTCAAAATATAACCTCAAAATCAAAAATATTTTTGATAATAAATAAATTCTCAGAAGTGTCCGTTGTTTAAATCTACTTTCAATAGTATATAGGATATATTTTGGATCCGTTATAGGATGTTTTATGACTGTTGGTTCGTAGGCGAAATTTGTATGGGCGCTGGTCAATGTCCTTTAAAGTCTAAATGAAGGCATACGAGTATGACCAAGCACTTGGTGTCTGTACTTTCGTCGCTGCATATCTTTAAAATATATATTTTTAATTTATTTCTATTATTGCTTAATTAATATTATTTAATTGTAAATATAGGTTTCCCCCTGTCCTCTCCCTATTCTGTGGTACTACAAAACTCTGTCCACCCTTTTGAGCAAATACTGTGATGTGAAGTTGTGTTGTGTAATGTATTCTTATTAAATGCTGTTCAACCGATATTATACACTAAAAACCCATTTGCAAGATTTGCAAGCACAACAAAAAATAAAAGAATTTTCCAGCCATAGACAAAAAATGTTATGTTTAACAAGCGCTCTCGACGGAATTACTTGCTAAGCTTTCCCTTTTAGCTCTATTTCCCTGCTCCAGCAATGCAACAACACCGGCTGATTGGCGGTCGGCGAAGTGAAATTGGCTCTTTGCGATGCATTTTCATCATAGCAGAGTTGTCCCGAACACGGAATAAAAATGTGCTTCAATTCCGATGTCACTATTTATAGTAATGTGATATGTCGTTTTATTTTCGATGCCTTAAAACTTTCTCATGTTTTTATGTCGCAATTAACTTAAAAGATTAAAAAAGTATTATATATTATTGTATATTACTTAACTAGCTGTTGCCGCGATTGTTACTGTAACTTAGTCGGTGTAAATAAGGTTTTTAGAAATTATCGTTTAACGTGATGCTAAGTGATTTCCTAACCTTCCACAATTCTAATATAAACTCTAACTAATGTTTTCAAATATGACTAACCGTAAGACCATAATCATGCATTGAAAAATGCAATATAATACGGTATGCAAGCTAAAAAAAAATGGTTGTCTGTAAAGTTTACGGACGATAAGTTTACGTGATAAAGTCAAAAGAAAACATCTTTTCACTTCACTTTATAAACAGTTCACGTGTAGGTTGTGTGCTGCCGCTGTCTCTATTCTACTCAGACGCATCGGCCGATGGAGTAGAAGAGAGATGGATGCCTCACAAGCCGAACGCCTAGGCAGATCGTGCCTCTCTATCGCTAGTTCCGCGCTCTCGCTAGCACGCTCGGCTCAGGCGGAACATCAGATTCACGCTTTTTCGTGCGTGCAGCCGGCGTTCATCGATTGATAAGACGTTATCACGTTAAAATCATATCAATCGGTAAATCCATTCTCAAGATATCCGAAATGTATAAAAAAAAAAATCAGATATTTTCATAGCTATAATATATTTAATAGTTATGATTTTTTTTCATTTGGCAAACTATTTTTTTTGTCATTTAAATATTGGTGTTGCTAATACGCCGTGGAAATAATAGCACATCAGGATAAGAACTACACAGCAAAAACGTCGTGGGCAAAGCCAGGCTTTTATATAAAACTTAAGAGACAAAGCGAGACGAGATTACAACATACATTGTGTTTGCACCGGCGGACCTAAGTGCTAACGCGCTCTAGCGACTAAATTATGAAAAATATGGGAGATTATTGCGTACGTTTTAGTAGCAGCAAGCGTTAATATTCATGGTCACAAACTGTCATTGTCTAGGTACTGAGTACGGGAGTTTAGAATTAAAAAAAGAGTGAGGCAATTAAGGGCCATGCTCTTCAAAACTGGATCACCTTTCTCCAGCATACGTTGATCTAATAAAATGAGAACTTAGAGTTCTCATTTGAATTCTTTCACCGTCCGATTCATCTGATGTTCGTTTGTCATCATATCAGTCGATTGTGATGTTTACCTCAATATTATGCATGTAGGTATCATTAAATTATTCATCCAAATAAATTCATAAATGTTTTTGTTATTCAAGTAATGAGCATGAGATTTCATCCCAGATGTCTCAAGCCTATCTGTGTGTAACAAACAATGATTAACACTCGCGAAATCATAGAATTGCCAATCGCGGAAATCGCAGCGAGCACGCAAAGAATTTTGACCCGTATGTTTCCAAGTCAAAGATGTAAACATAAGAGGTCACAGTAATGAATTCGAGCACCCACTCTCTCAAGGACACTCGTCTCCGCGCTTTGTCACTGACGAAATATTGCGAGCGTAGTAAATTACTTTTAATACCATTTTACTTTAAGGATGAAAATACTTTTTCTCCTTCATAAACGCATTCGTAGTCATTTATTTATGTGGGAGACAACTTAATCTTTTCGTTTAATTATAAGTTTTTTCAACGACAACGCTTTTCACGGATACCTGCAATTAATGTCTTTGTTTCGACGGCAATTCCAATGCAATTATTGTCAGTTTCCTTTGCCTTAGATTAGGCTGTTTATCCTATGGCTTTATAGCACCATTTGTCTCAAGACTTACAAAGACAGTTATTGACTAAAATGTTCTTGATAAGGGAAGACTAAGACTAAGCAGGAAGTCTTAAATTGGCAGTCTGGCGTGTTTCAAGATACGACGGAAGGAGGATCCCATTTGCGTTCACAATACTATCTGATACATGTTTATTGCTCGGGTCGAGCTTAAATGTAAATATGTACCAAGTAAACGAACTTACCTGTAGATGAAGATCTTTATTCTTGTGTACATTGGTTGGTCCGATGGGTTTAGTGTTCCGTACCCAAATGGTAAAACGGGACCCTATTACTAAGACTTCACTGTCCGTCTGTCCGTCCGCCTGTTCATCTGTCACCAGGCTGTATCTCATGAACCGTGATGTTGACTGGAAGAAAGATAGGCATAAAGTTATATAATAGCCATAGAGTTGTGACGTACTTCTCTTGCAATGTATCATTGACGTACAAGTTACTTTATTCTATGTTTTAATTGCCCGTGTAGGAAACATTTCAAAGGTTACGTGGGATATTCATCCTATAAGCCCGGTTGGTGGCCTAAGTCAGAATTTTTTAATTTAAATGTTCTATCCAAATTCTGTTTAAAATTACTGTTTTCACAATAAGCCAAATCACATGACATTTGTATTTAATAATTTAGTTTTGTCAAACAAAATATTATAGTTAATTATGGCCAAACTGCGAAACAATTGAATTTAAATAACCATTGTATCACTGGAAATGGGCGTGCTAGCGGCGATTCAAAATTAAAATTAATACGCAAATTAATTGTAAAGAATTCAGCGAGAAATAATAATAATGGGCGTTATATATACATATACTTAGCTACTGGAATATTGGTGTCATTCTTGTTGTTGTGTTACGATTTAAACTTTGCCAAGGGGTGCTGCAAAAGTATACTCGTATTGTCCTTTTAGTTCTTTAATCTTGTTATGTTTAGCTAGGTAGCTATAATCTTTATTCTTACGACATCGGCTTATGCATTGCATTTTTTTTACATGTGGTGAATTGCTGAATGCTATGATGTAGTATCTATGTCACTTTATCCCCTTAACATTATCTACGAACTTACAAAAGCCTCTCGTTAATACTTCCCTACCATAACCTTATTTTCTTACTAAAGTGCCTATAAAAGGAGTCTCGACACTCAGCAAGTGGTTATGGCGTCTAGCTATCTTCCCCCGCCTCGCCATGAGGATGTGTGGCCATAATAAACATCTCTTATATGGTCGGACAGGTTCGGTATGAATATTATCTTCCTATGTAATGTAACGAGGTGCTTATGTATTGCAATGTATGGATTGAAATATGTTTTTCAACTATAATTGCAATTCCAGATTCAGTTCAGTTCCAAATTTGTTTTATTGTTAAATATCTCTGTCTCTCCCCTCTCATGTCTTCTTTCTTCTCTCTCTCTCTCTATTGGGTAATCAAATCCATATTTTCTAAATTAAATAAATACTTACGTTTTACTAGTAGGTACTAGTAAGTATATTAGGGTATCCTAATATGGGGACAACCATTATTCTTGTTTAAGCTGTTATTATTCTGGCCATTAAAAATATTTGTATTTGTTATTTTTGTAACCATTAAACATAATATCATATACATTATACATAAAGTAACTAACAACAGGAAATGACAGGATATACTAATATCTAAATTTATCTTTTTCAATATGTTAAGCTAATTGGTTTTTAAATTAAGGGCAAAGACACGTAAATATTTCATTGTAAAGTCTTTGAACATTATCAATCCCATTCCTGTCCGTCATTCAAGTAAACTCGTTCAAAATTAAATAAGAAACATTAAACATAAACTTTTAACGTAACTTCCAATCCTTCGTCGCTTCGCGTTAAATCAACGGGGCTTATTTCCAATTCGCAGGCGTCATTGTAAACGACTCCTTCAAAAGCTATCCGAAGCCCGGCAAAAGTTATTTATAAGATTAAAGTACTTATGTTACTTTGCTCACCGGCTCCCCATTTTTTCTGCAAACTTAAGAGATCATCCATTTGCTTGGCGAGGGGAATTGTTTATATTTGGATAGCTTTCATCCCAACTCCTCTTGACAAAGGACAGTTTCTTCATTACATCTATTATGTAGCTACTTGGACCAATTTGACTAACGCAGACCTTACCAGTGCAGTGTTGCGATATTATCTTTGTATCCCCTATTATATGTACTAGATTAGGGTGGCTAAGCGTCATTTTTTATACATAAATATATATCTACTAGATACCATCATTAGCTCCATAAATTTGTAATGAATCCGTAAATGTGTTATGCCCTATCTCCTGCCTATTTTAAACCCTTAACACACATTTTTACACACTTTTACAAACTTTGAATACCATATTCATTTATATCTAAACAGCCTAAAATATAAATTTTATGCTTCCAGTTCTGAAAATGACATTACTTTCATACAACCTTTAATTCCACTTTTCAACATTTTACAACACTTTTTACCAATTAAAAAGTTGTCTATATCTGTGTACCAAATTTTATTTAAATCGGTTCAGTAGTATTATGTATTATTTAACATCCAGACACAGAAAAAACACAAGTGTTCGTCACACGAATGATTGTCTTGAGTGAGATTCGAAGCCACCACCCCTGGCGTAACAGGCAGGTTCACTACCGATTGCATATATTATAGAACATAAGAATATAGTTGGTGGGACGGAAATGTGTTATCTACAAGCATGTTCTTATCCCGGCCAATACACTGGGGCCCCTAATATTTGTACAACTTCCATATTACTAGTATGTACGTGCATAAACTATTCCATGCCGGAGTATTCGCATCAGGTGTACCGCTGGACTTGCGATGCGATTTTAATGAGTGTCCGCAGGCCAGGGTTGCTTAAATATGGCCGAACCACATATGGTCGACCGTAATGAGCTCACGAAGTTACGCAACAAGTTTTATATATATTTATACTTATATCTCATGGACATTCTCACACGCCGCCATCGGACCCCAAATTAGGCGCGAGGCTGTTCTATGGGTGTCAAAGACTGATATACATACATAGATTTTTTTAAATAAATAATTAAATAGATAATAATTAACATCCAGACACAGAACAAACACAAGTGTTCGTCACACGAATGTTTGTCCTCAGTGAGATTCGAACCCACGACTCCTGGCGCAACAGTCAGGGTCATTAAAGCAATAGTTGTGCGTTATTTATTTAAGTCCATAAACGTGACAATTTAATATGTACATATTAACAAATTTACTATTTATTGACAATATTAAGGTGGGAACCACTTGAGGAACACACCGAGAAAGTTGTATGAGTTCTAAAATCTATATATATAAAAGGAGAAGGTGACTGACTGACTGACTGACTGACTGACTGACTGACATATCAACGCAGGGCCTAAACTATAAGGGCTAGAAACTTGAAATTTTGCACAGGGGTTCCTTTTATAACGTAGGGGAGCACTAAGAAAGGATTTTTGAAAATTCACCCCCTAAGGGGGTAAAACGGGGGTGCAAAGTTAGTATGAAACTTTGCCGTTTTTGAAGTTAGTGAATGTCTAAACCCACGCGAGCGAAGCTGCGAGCGTCCACTAAGCGTAAGCTAAAATAATATTTTCACCAAAACATAGAGTCGTTTAACACCAAAATGACGGTCGGCCAATATTTACGGAGCCCTAATTTTCCGGACGGCAGCGTTGGCTATCATCGAACTCAAAATGCGCAAAGCATTCGTTTCGTTGATTTCAACGCAAACATATAAAAGGCGATGAGTGGAGTTGGTAGAGTTATGAGACTTATGAGTCGATGTGAAAGCTATGAGTTTCTTTGGGAATATATCGTTTAAGCGTCCTATTTAACTGAACCCAACCCAATCCAACGACAGCGCTTCTAACTTATAACCTATAATAGGAAAACTGACCATTGACGCGTATCTGAAATTATTGAGGATGCCCTAATTGCCGTCCAGATACCTACAGAACAAACACTAGTGTTCGTCACACGAATGTTTGTCCTGAGTGGGATTCGAACCCACTACAATGCTCTCTCTGAAGTAGTGCATTGGTTTAGCGTAAATAACCTACTCTTAAATAGCAATAAAACCAATTGCATAAAATTTTCAGCACCTAATGTGAAACAAGTAGATAAGCAACCGGAACTAAATGGTGAAAAACTGAACTTAGTTAGCTCGACTGTTTTCCTTGGAATCACCATTGATGCGAAGTTGCAGTGGGACCCCATATCTGTCGACTGGCGGATAGACTAAGTTCTGCAGCTTACGCGGTTAAAAGGATACGCTGTTTGGCGGATGTCGATACCGCTAGATTGGTATATTTTAGTTACTTTCACAGTGTAATGTCCTATGGCATTTTACTCTGGGGTAATGCAGCTGATACTAATATTATTTTTATTTTGCAGAAGAGGGCTATCCGTTATATATACAAAATGAAAAGTAGAGACTCCCTTAGAGAAAAATTTAAGGAAATAAACATCCTAACCCTTGCATCGCAGTACATCTATGAGAATATTATGTATATTCGTAAAAATAGGCATCAGTTTGTAAGTCGTAGTGACCTAAATGCCTTACGCAATGTAACACTAAGGAACGGCCACAAATTAGCGTTTCCTAAATGCCGGCTTAGTAAGAAAGTCGTTCCTTCATAGGAATGTCTATTCTAATATTCAATAAAGTCCCGGCTGCGGTTCAGTCTCTGCCTTTACAAAGGTTTAAAAAAACCATCAAACAAACATTATGTCGAAAAGCTTATTATAATATTCAGGAGTATTTGGATGATATAAAGGCATGGGACTGAATTAAACTCTGACAGGCTATCACTATGCTTCTGTATTAATTATACTAAAAATTGTAAGCAGGTGGCATATGGGGTGATTCTTGGCATACACGATTGGCTGTCTCGTGTCTGACTTAATCATGTCATGGTCATACTGTACATTTTTCTGTAAAAATAAATTTGAATTTTAAAAGAGTACCGAGAGTTTTTTCCTCCGGCTTTTTTCTCTCTCGGCCTACACTAGGGCATAGGATAAGAATATTGTAAATTCTTCCTAAAGCCGATGACCATATAGATAGTCTATCGTGACTTAGAGCTTAGCTTAGTGGTAGGTAATTATTGTAAATTTATCTTAAGGCAAGTTAGACACCTGTGTAGGATTAGCTATTCATTCAATAATCAATAGCTAATCCTTTGCCTTATATAGATCAGTTAGTAGTTTAAGTAGTTTTTAGTTAGGTACCTAGACTTTCGTTAAGCGTGTCTAATCACCTCATAGCGAAATAAATTATTTGACTTTGACTTTGACTTTTGACTTACCGAAGTCGTGATGTATTAAAACTAGTGGACGCCCGCAGCTTCACTCACGTAGAATTAGACCCATTAACGACGTCTGCTCGCGTTCGGGTTGCCCACTTGACTTCAAAAACGACAAACTTTCATACTAACTCTGCACCCCGGTTTTACCCCCTTAGGAGATGAATATTCAAAAATCTTTTCTTAGTGCTCCCCTACGTTATAAAAGGAACCCCTGTGCCAAATTTCAAGTTTCCAACCCTTATAGTTTAGGCCCTGCGTTAATATGTCAGTCAGTCAGTCAGTCAGTCAGCTTCCAGTCCTTTTATATATATAGATTGAACATTGATTGTGTTAGACTATAACACAACATTACGCCTGTAATTTCCCGAAAGGCTAAGCAGGGATGTGTCCCTCTTATCACCAGCTATGTTTTAGGTCTCATATAGTAGTGACCCTATTGCCATACACCGGGCACAAATAAAAACTCAAAGCTATCAATGGGAGTAATAAAGTTAGAAAAGCCAATTATACTTAGCCTGACAGGGTATAGAACTCAGAACTCAGGACCAGTTGCAACCACTAGACCAGAAAGTTGTTATTTAAAACATATAATTTAATTATAAAAGGCATGTGATTGTTCCGAACATTTTAAATTTATTGAAATGGAAAGGAAAGCAAAGTGCGTCACAGATTTTCCAAATAAACATTCAATTTAAACACAAATATGAAATACAGATAAAAAAGTTTCCAGCCAGCGTTTCCCTTGTAAACCAATTACGAAAGAAAACGATAACAAACGAAGTTACATTCGCCGCTCCCGTTCGAGTAACAATATTGGCGCCATATGAGTCGCACGACTGTTGTATGTACTTTTAACTTATTGACATTATAATTTGTAATCACTCTTCAATATAGCAGTGTTTAAAAAAAATGAATTAATCATGCAAAAATACAATGAAGAGTGAATAATTCTACTTCAACACACAAATATCTTTGCCATCCGCTGCTATTCTCTTATCACAAGAAAGCCGATAATTAACGTTGTTGGCCTATTGGTCGCAACTGCGACTGCTAATTTAAAGGCCTGGGTTCAATCCCCGGGTCGGGCAACAACTATTAGGTATTTCCAACTAGGAATGCCCGGAATTGAAGGCTCATCACCGTGATGGGACCTAAACCAAGGTAGTGGAATTGGCGTACCGTACACTTTTCACTGATTTAGATATAGATCATTGATTGATAGGTACACATTAAATAAAGCTCTATCTTCTGGTCGGTGTGAAACGAGCATGAGAATTAATAATTAATATAAAAGGAGAAGGTGACTGACTGACTGACTGACTGACTGACTGACTGACATATCAACGCAGGGCCTAAACTATAAGGGCTAGAAACTTGAAATTTTGCACAGGGGTTCCTTTTATAACGTAGGGGAGCACTAAGAAAGGATTTTTGAAAATTCACCCCCTAAGGGGGTAAAACGGGGGTGCAAAGTTAGTATGAAACTTTGCCGTTTTTGATGTTAGTGAATGTCAAATTCCACGCGAGCGAAGCTGCGGGCGTCCACTAGTTTTGAATAAAAATAGAATAACATAAAAGAAATCTCAAAAATTCCATAAACTTTTAACTGTTATAAATCCTAATAGTATAATCCTGTAAAAGATTTATGTATTCTATGTATATTTTGTATGTATGTATTTTATGTTATATGTTAGATTACGTGTATATTTATTATGTATATATATTTTATAAAATTAATAGTTTTTTTTTTTTTCGTTTTTTTACTTTTAATTTATAAACCTGCCTCATCTTCTCACCATCGCCAAGGGTTGACTGGTAGAGAATGCCGTTAGGCATTATGTCCGCCCTTTGTAGTCTTTTTGACTCAATAAAGGTTAAATAAATAAATAAATAAATAAGCTAGTAACCTAAAAAATACTTAAACGTAACTTGGTTCTAGTATCGTTTAAAAGTAGCCCAACAGTCCTGAAGCAGAGGCTACTTCCTGGCGTAAACAGAGAAGTCTTTATCATACATATTGCGATACGGCAGGAAAACAAAGCTAGCCGTGTAATTATTTTCGTATGAAATGAAATTTTAATGTGCTTTGCTCGCTACACTCGGGGGGACGATTTTTGTTGGCAATCTTATTGGAATTGTGTGTTCAAAGGTGAATTTGGTAGGGATTATTTATTCAAAGTTAATTGTGAATGCAATATCACTTTTTGAATAGTTTTACAGGGTAGTAAAAAACCTGAAACCATTTTATATTCAAGCGTTTGTGTTGATCGAGTACCTACCAATGATAACATTTTGTGATAAGCTGGTTTTTACTCGACTGCGCCAGAAGGAGGGTTCTATATGTAAGTAAAATGTGTGTGTGTGTGTGTGTGTGTGTGTGTGTGTATTAAAAATTTATTGAAGCATATTAACGAAAGATATTGGACTGTTTTCATCATCTCTTTTGTCATAATAACGAAAGATATTGGGCTTTCTGGGTTCAAATCCCAGATAAAATCAGTGAGTTTCGTAAGTTTAATTTAAGAATATGCCCTGTAAAATATATTACAAAATGTATTTGAAACCACAGAAGTGGGTATAGCATTCAATAATAGCATGCCAAGACGGACCAAGTTTTTGTAAAACGATTAAAAATTCAACAGCCGATAGCCGTCGATGGGGAGCCACTCCATGGTGAGTCAAGGCGGTCGATGCAGTCTGCACGCCATCGTGTCACTGAACTTGACCAGCCACACCTGCACCATCACTATTTTCTATTTCCCATTGTTGAGCCTACAATAGTAGGGATAAGGCCTATGTCACCATGCTATACTCTGGCCAAGTGCGGATTAGCAGACTTCACATATCGTGCACGTTATGATGACCTCCCAGATTTGAAGGTTTTCCCATGTTTCACTTCACCACAATTGGTTAATGTCACCGGAAATTATGTAGGTAACATTAAAAAAATTATAAAGGTCTTGTTGGGTGCCCCTAGTATTTGAACCTACACCCCCATCGAGTGTGATAATATTTTGATAGCCACTGATTTTTCCTATCCATTGCCTCTAGTACGAGCATCGTCAATTCCCTTTGGCCTTAATAAACACGGCCCTATTACCCACAATTTTCTATTATAAGCTGTGGTCGGTACGGTACGCACGTAATATCATGCAGGCAATATCAGCCATCTTCAAAATAATTCATAGCGGGCTTTCCATCAATTAGGTGCCGTTAGTTATAATAATATCATAATAATACTCGTATGTATTCTGTGAGTTTCTTCCGTTGCTGGAGATCTTCATGGGGGAATTCAAACATTCGTGTGACGAACACTTGTGTTTGTTCTATGTCTTGATGTTAATATCATCTATTTAGGTATATATTTAAAATATCTATGTATGTATCAGTCTCTGACACCCATACTACAGGATCACGTATATTTTGGGGTATTTAACTCAGTGTTTGGGGTCAGATGGCCGTGTATGAGAATGTCCATTAAATAAATGTAATTAGGCATTGAAATAGAATACAGATCAAAGGTAAGTTCAAATTATCGTTTACATGGTAACTTATTTAATTTTTCACCTCAAAGTACTGTTCAGTTTGTTTTAAAAATGATACATTCAACGGTAAGCACTTTTCGTCGCAAAAAAATGTCCCCGTACATAATTTACGAGCAAAGTTGCATTTATTTTCATCATCACAACTCCAAACAAAAAGACAATCCCCCTCTACGGTCGGGCGCGCCGTTTCATTTGTTTTATTGATATTTTTGTCACCAGACAGGAAGGTAAGGAAATTGAGAAAAGATGGGGCTTCGGAGCTTTGCGGGGCCACACGGGTTCTTGTTATGTTTTTAATCTTTCAAGTTATGAGTACCTACTTTAAATGCGATGCTTTATTTTTTTTTGACGACTCCGTGGGGAGTGATGCTGACTGCTGAACCAAGGGTTCCGGGGGTGAATCCAGGCTGGAGCAAGTATATATTTCGTTGGTATTTGAACTCAGGTCAATTGTGTTGTTTTCTGTGTGCATCCATCACCTACCTAATTTTTAGTTTATTTTTATGATCATAGACTTATTGTCTTGACAAAACAAAAGTTCAAAGTGATATGATAAATAATATGCCATAGTATCAGGTAACCCAAATATGTATATATAGCTTTCCGTACACATATACATTTTAACAGTGCCAAATTTCCTACACGTAATTTTCGTATAATGTCGTATAAAGTTTCTGTATGATAGTGAACAATGCCAAAGCTTTTGTTCTATTGAATGCTTTTTACTTCATTTAATTTATCTCCGAGATTGTTGACACAGAATTGACGTTCTTATTTCAAATAGGTACACGAGTGGTTACAGTATGTTTTTGTAAAATTTGGATATAAATATGATACATAAGGGGACAGTGATGAAAATCAGTCAATGATGTATTGATAGTAAGTATGATGCTACTCGTAGTCCTATGTCTTTCTTCATCATTAACTAATCATCATCATCATGTTTATTCATGTTGGTACTATTGCCATAGATGTCACTCTGAATCTCTTCATTGTCGAGCTCTAACCCATTACTCGGACAGAACACAAGTGCTGTTAACAATGCTACAACTCACTTGTGTGACTGGTTATGCAAATAGTAATATATGCTGTGGACACATGCAGAACACGAGCAGCAATCATCAGCGTTTGTACCATTAGTGTATATCTGACTAACAGCACATTATTATCGGGAGTGACAATCGAACTTACCAACTAATATTCTAATTAACTCTCAGCTAACTGGACTAACCATCCCCCAGACCCAGAGTGAGTGTAGACCAACTGTGAGTCTAGTTCAAAGTCAGTCACAGTTGTCATGGGCGGCGGCATATAAAATAAATCCACTTGTTTACATGTTCGTGTTACAGGTAAAAAGGTAAAGTAGGTAAAAAGTGTACATACCTACATCTCACAAAGGCTTTCAGAAATAGAAAAATCTAACTTACAATATCATAAATAAGGATCCTGTCAAAACCACTTTGAACTGGTTTTTGCTTACATCTAAAAGTGTTTTTGATCTGTTTCGACTGTAACTTAAACGTAGATATATGGCTTCATGGTGCGTGGATCAATTATCCTGTTTAGTGGATTCCTATTCAAATCTTGAGCCGAGCAGAAAATATATGTTTGAAGCTTAAGTAAATGCGTTATAATTGTGAATGTACAACAATGTTGTTGAAAAAATAATACTGCGATCAGAAATCGCTCGTTTTTGTCAAAATATAACCCCGTATGATTTCATCTTAAGCGATTTCCCGTCGCCTGTGGAGGAAGCGAGGTATTTACGACCGGAATGCACTCCCAATTCGCACGGAATTCTCCTAACTTCATTCCGTTTTAGTTGGGGTGAATTTTTTTAGAAGATTTTTCTCGATTTTTACGACGGTAAGGGTTGTGCCAAGCTGATAGCGAGTCTGGTTGTCGCTCAAGACCTTTGGCTGTCACCCATCCATGGATGATGTCTCATGATGGATGATGTCTCATAATTTTTCCCTATTTGAGTGGGCAAGATGTACGAGGCAATGAACCGTATACGTGCTGTAAGAAAACACCTTTGGCGCGTGTGTGTGCTAATGCTCCACACATACTCATCATATCATATAAGCATTTTAGTGTAGTTTTACTGCACTCACTGGGTGTACTCATTTATTTGGGCTCGCCCATCCCCAAACTGTAGTACCAGGGGGTACATTGTACACCGCCATTGAGCTTCTGGTGGACATGACGTATGCTCGTCTGCTATCTATCAATTGAAAAGATACCATAAAAATCAAAGTTTTGATTCTTACTAAACAAAACCATACGCAGCTATTCAAGCACTTGACTTTTTCACAAGTAATTAAGAGTAATGGTGTCATATTGTTCTGTGGTGCCTTTGTTTTCACTCGTTATGGCACAATCCCATGAAACTCGTGCGAGGGAGAGGGTGATTTTATGCATACACTTTAATTAATCACAGCAAGTCGAGTGAGCTGTCACAATCGATGATGGTAATTTTTCAACGTAATTATTGATCGCAATTAGCTAAGCCTAATTATACGAGCAAAACTTTCATGGTGAAGTGAAAAGTGATTTAGTTATCAAACGAACATGCAGCGCCAATCATTCTACCAATGACTCTATTATGAACAAAACTTGTGTCACACGTAGACGGTTCATTTACCTTCATCATGACGCATTAGCTGCAAGAAATAACAAAAAAAAACCTGAGATTCCGCCATAAATTCTCTCAAAATCCTGTTAAGTCTGTCAATACGCACTTGACCAGCGTGGAGGATAATGACCTTACCTTTGTTATCTAACGGGAGATCAAATAGGTTTTTTATGACATGAAAATATTCAAACAAGAATACACGGCCCCAAATTATTTATTAATGGCATCGTTACAACCTATTCTCTAATAGCTAGTGTGATATAAGACATAACTACGTTGATAAGACCCCTGTCCTATCGATCGCATTCGGCGTTACATTGCCTGTTCGAGGTGTAGTCTCAGCCGGTAAAAGTAAGTTTTTTTAAATTCTTATTTTATAAAAAACGTTGGGGTTCCTACGGCAAATGAATAAGTTAGTTCTTACAAACGCATTATCTTAAAGAATCAGGTTCTTACTAAGTTATGTTCCCTTCTCGAATCAATATAAGACGCCAAATGTGCATAGTATGCTTTTATTGGCTTCTTAAGTAGTAGTATGTATGTTACATACATATAGGAATGTTTGAACGTGATTTTCCCCTTACTTTAAATACGTCGAAATAATTTGAAACTTTGCACACTATTCAAAGAACGATGACAATGAATTTTTCTTAAATTGTAAAAAAAATACTACTTTTTAGTTCGGTTATCTACACACGCTTTTGTAGATAACCGAACTAAAAGGTAGTATTTTATTTAGGTTTTTTAAATGATGCCGTTATTTAAAGGATTATATCAATGAATGTAGTTTTGAAGAGTGAAGCTTTTAAAGTAAAAATATTAACTTCACCAAAATTTTGTATGTACCTACATAATTTTCTGGATGTAGTAGAAATATGACGTGTACCTATAGCTATTAAAATGGAACTAAATTTATCTGAAGGAGACTCGCAGGCATGAACTATATGACAAGAGATTCTTAAGCCGTACTCGACTTCGAAAGGCAGTGGAGTGGGCCGACCCGACATTTTTTTAATTAAACATATTTCCCAAGAACTCTTCGAAGTTCAACGACGGCCTCTAATTAAATTTAATACTACAATTAGAGTGACTTTTTACTGGCCCTTTGTAATTAATTACAAGAAAGGTTTTGAAGAAGGAGTAACAATTAATAAGTAGAACCTTTTAAAACTTACATTTAATTTTAGGCGGGTTATTAAAAATCCTGATAGTATAACGTGGGCATGTCCTATTCCTGCACCGAATCATTTCACATTGATTGAAGATTGAGTATCGTAATTATTTAAGGTAAGGACAGAAGAAAACTTAGCTGAAACTTCACTTGATCGTCATTGATTCAAAGAAACCTATTCAAAATACCATTGATTTCAGATGAAACTCCTTCTAGCAGTGGCTGCAGTTCTCGCGACAGCGGCTGCGGAAGTCAAATGGGACAAATCCGGGCAATACAAGCTAGTCGACACGGGTACCGTCGCCTACCCCGAGTACTACCGCTACCCGTACGCGGTACCCGCGCGCCTCAGTGTCCGGTACCCGATCGCGCTGCGGTATACCGCGGTATACCCCGCTATAGGCTTGAGATCTATACCGCCATTCAGTTACTCTTATAAGCAAGAAATTTGAATGAATAAATGACTGTTTTTATGTTTTTATTTAATTTGAGTTCCCTCTGTATCCTACCTAGTGAAAATTGTTGATATTGGGTAGGGAAAATTATTTACTTAAAGATGTTATTAAGTAAATAATTTTCCCTACCCAATATCCATCAATCCATCAGACTTTTGAAGTCCACTGTTGGACATAGGCCTCTCCTAAACGACCCACTTCTGAATCCAGCGGTTTCCCGCTATCTTAAGGTCGTCTGTCCACATTGTCGAAAGGCGACCTGTACTCATTTTTCCGAGTCGAAGTCTCCATTCGAGGACTTTTGACTTTCGACCCAATAAGCATCGACATAATATCGTAGCACTGAAAAATTAGAAGAGCTGGCAGCACATACGATGGAAAAATTAATTTGGGTTACCATCCCGTCTTCGACTGTAATCATGTACTTACGTCTCTCCTCACAGTCTAAATGGAATGGTACATTTTCCACCATGCTGCTTCAATGGCGGACAGGAGTTGATGAAGGTTTCAACGATCAGGACGGGCGGCTGAACGAGCCTTGTAAAGTTCCCAAATATGATTTAATTCTAAACTTTCGACTATACCTAACCAACCCAGTTAGGGTTGCCAGGTCGCTGGATGACTTAATGAACTTTTATAATTACTAGGGCCACTACTTTCAATATCTTCAACTGGAACCTGTACGATATTCCGCAAATGACGTGTATCGCCTGTACTAGTGTTATGCACCAAATTGGTAAATTAACTATATAAATAAATGGTTCTGTTTCTACTTCGATCCTTAATTTAGGTCATTTTCTTTTGAAATTTGTATAAAATTATATTTTAGTTACAAATACAAGTGTAATGTTAATGGAATCCAAATTTTTTTCTCTTAGACCTTTGAAAATGTTACGCATAAACCAATAATTCCTTCCATTCAACTGTTTATATTGGGATATCACTATACGATCTTACGATCTATTACGCACCTTATGACTGGAATAGGGCTCCTAAACGGGGAATCAAGAATAATAGGAATATATCAGCAATTTTCAACGTTTAAATTTTTCGATACCTATTTCGTTTGATTCGACCAGCCAAAGTCAGAACTGAAGGCAATAAGCTGCCTGGAGGAAAGCTTTGATACTAGTAAAAAAAAATTGACTAAAATATATTTTGTATTTTATACAGGGTTCAGAATTTAGCACTCAAATCACGGGCGAGCTAGGCTCGTCTCAACCGGGCCATAATTGTGTGGATTCTCAAAGAGAATATTAATGAGAGGAGATTGTTTAGCGACCGCTCTATTTCGCTCAAAACGTTAACGCGCTTAAATAAGCTGTCATGGCTATCTTTATATATATATTTCTTGTGTACGTCACTGAACTCCTCCTAAACGGCTGGATGATGTTGATGATATTTTTTGTGTGTGTTCAAGGAGATTCGAGAATGGTTTAGATTCACAATTTGGTCCACTGGAAAATGTTTTTCAAACACGATTTTAGTATGTTTGTATGAACAATATCCAAATATTATAACTGTCGTTTATTGACGTGAAGTCATTTACATGAAGTGTCGCGTCACTTTGACATTTCATATGGCAGAACAACGTTTGCGGGGTCAGCTAGAACATTTATATTTTTGTTTAGAATTCTCTAAAAAATCACAATTGAATCGCGTTAGCTCCTCCATTCCTTTCCTTCTCATTGAGATATCGACGCGCTGTTTGGCATTGGTCTAGTGGTCGCAAGTGAGCTTCTGTTCGATTCCCAGGTCTGGCAAAGAAATATAAGCTCATAGGACCTAAACATAACTGTTGAAAAGTTAATGGTGCCTACCTACGCCTTGGGAAATATACAAGCGTAATTTTAATTTATAAGGTTGGTTCCATAGATTTAACTAGATAGATTGGCAATGCGAAATAGAAAAAACATAGATACTCCTTACTCTAGTATTAAATCTATGGTTGGTTCCAATTCGAACTAAACTTGTTAAAAATTTGAGTTGTGAAATATAGCAACAAACTTGATATCCAAAAAACTATGATGCGCACTAGAATGGTATTAATACTATTAATCACTAAATGCGTCTTTAATTAAAGTGTCATCAAATTGTTATTAAAACTACAAACGATTATAATAAGAAATGATAAGTTAAAAAGAAGTCATTTTCCTATTCAGTATCTTTTGTGGCAAGTGGTGGTATACTTGCGTCTGAATACCGTTTTAAGGTTTGTGAATCAATTACATAATGATTTTATATAAAGACCGAAGTTGTATCTAACGATTTAATAGAATGTATCTATCGATAAAATCGAACTTAATGAAAGATTGAGACTGATGAATAAGTTGTTGATCAGTCTTTCGCTATCACCAGGTTAACTGTTGGAAGGTGCTAGGCATTAAGTTCGCCATCGTATTAATTTGATAATTTCTATGGAAAATATAGTATTACCAAGCATATAGAATTATTTTGTTTTGTGTATATTTTACGAGTATATGTGCGTAATTCTAATTTTAAATTTGGAACTGTACTAGTTGTACTACTACGTTTTGCCAATTATTATATTACTAGGGCATTTTAAATTTGTACACCACTCAGTGGTAGATGGTAATATGTATTTATGACCTTATTGTACACCCTATTCGTGGAAATAAACCATGTGAATGTTAATAATAAACATGAACAATCACATATTATACAATCTAACATATTTCCAGATGAAGGTATACCTGATTCTTCTGTTCACTATCCTGGCTTTAACAATGGCACATAAAGAGGAAGAAGAACGCTTGCGCCCGAAGAGGCAGACGACAATGCACTGGTACACCCGCCAGTACAGCAACTACCTGCCCGCGCCACCCGCGCGGTACTACGGGTACCGCTACGGCTACCCGTACTCAGCACCCTACCCCAGCTATTCGTATCCTTACGGATACTACCCGAGGTCCCCCTATGGTTACTCGTACAGAGCTGAATACAATCCGGAATTTTTCTACAACAACTACGGCTACTACCCGAATTGACGATGTAAAACAGCCGGCTTAATGATGTTAAATTGTTGTGTTTGTTAATAAAGGTGTTGTGTTTGTATTATTTGCTTTTGTTTCATTTCGTATCAATTATACTCATTATTATTTCAATTAGGTCTGAATGGTAAATTAATTAAAGTTGTTGCCAAACAATATATAATTATGTGCGTAGATAATAAATTAATTATGTATTGCTAACATGAAAACTAATTTAATGCGTTTGAGAACACTCATATGTAACTCTCACATTTCGTTTGCTGTCGCAGTTGACTTGTATACTGTTATATAGGATTAAATACCACCACCAACACCACAACCTTTCCTTTGTCCCACTGTCGAGCTTAAATCGACAACATTACGAGAAATGGTTTGCAAATTTCCCCACGACATTCTTTCACTCTTACAGTAGGTGATACTTAATTTCTTTGATCGCACATCTCAGATGAGTCATTGGAGCGTGTCGCTTGAATTCGCACCCACACCCCCTCGAATGATAGGCGAGTATGGCGACCCACTGGGCTGGTAGTGCCACTGTTGTTACCCAACTAAATTGTTATTTTATTGACTCAACTAGTGGACGCATCTTCGCTCGCGTGGAATTAGGCATAACAATAGTTTCGTTTAAAACTATTAATATTATATAGCCTATGTCACTCAGTGAAGATGCAGCTTTCTAATGGTGAAAGAATTTTTGAAATCGGGCCAGTAGTTTTTGTGTGAAAACATTACAAACAAATCTTTCCTCTTTATAATACACTAGTGGACGCCCGCAGCTTCGCTCGCGTAGAATTAGACATTCACTAACTACAAAAACGGCAAAGTTTCATATTAACATTGCACCCCCGTTTTACCCTCTTAGGGGGTGAGTTTTCATATCCTTTCTTAGTGCTCCCCTGCGTTATAAAAGGAACCCCTGTGCAAAATTTCAAGTTTCTAATCCTTATAGTTTAGGCCCTGCGTTGATATGTCAGTCAGTCAGTCAGTCAGTCAGTCAGTCAGTCAGTCAGTCAGTCAGTCAGTCAGTCAGTCAGTCAGTCAGCTTCTCCTCTTATATACATATTAGTATAGATTTACTTAATATATCTTACGCGACGGTCCAATCCAACATTTTTACTACTAAATATTTTTCCCATAATTCCGGTTTAAGACGCATGTTATCTCTCGTTCTGCAGTAAGCCGTTTGGGGTTCGCTTCGTCAATCTCAAGGATTTCGTCAGGTAGGCGAGGAATATTCCTAAAGCCAAACGGGAATCCGTTTCAGCCAAAGCGATAAGCTTGAGAACGGAGTTTGTAGGAATATCAATTCTAACATTATCTAGAGTGATTTTGTAATTTGATGATTATGTGATTTTTTAATTAATCTGAGCATTACTCAACTTAGCGTAGCAACGCATCTGTGTCTTGTCCAAGGTCCGTTTCATTTGTCATGGTTAGTAGGGGATGAGTTGTGCCGCATGCTCATTTACTAAAAAAAAAATCTTGGACATTTTCACACACGGCCATATGGCCCCAAAGTAGGCGCGAGCCTGTAATATGGGTGTCAGAGACTGATATACATACATAGATATTTTTAAATACATACCTAAATCTATATATATAAAAGGAGAAGGTGACTGACTGACTGACTGACTGACTGACTGACTGACTGACTGACATATCAACGCAGGGCCTAAACTATAAGGGCTAGAAACTTGAAATTTTGCACAGGGGTTCCTTTTATAACGTAGGGGAGCACTAAGAAAGGATTTTTGAAAATTCACCCCCTAAGGGGGTAAAACGGGGGTGCAAAGTTAGTATGAAAATTTGCCGTTTTTGAAGTCGTTAGACGGGTAGACGTCGTTAATGGGTCTAATTCTACGCGAGCGAAGCTGCGGGCGTCCACTAGTAGATAATATTAACATCCAGACACAGAACAAATACAAGTGTTCGTCACACGAATATTTGTCCTGAGTGTTATTTATTCGAACCCACGTCCTCTGGCGCAACAGGCGGGTCACAACCGATTGCGCCAACGGGCCCGTCGAAATATAGGTGTTAAACGTAAGGAAGATGCTAAGAGCAACCTAGACACCGCGCGGGCCCAGCTTTACATAAAGACGTTTCTGCTGAAAGAGCATCCGCTTATCCAATGTTTAAGTGGCGTTAACTTTGTAGTCGCAAACTACGTGGATTTACAGTGTTGCTGCTCTGAACACTTTACATGTTAAAGTTTTTAATACCTACTTGATGCATCTTAATACGTTTAAGCTCATGTAAATCTTCCGCTTGTAAAACAGAGTAGATCTCAGTATTGTGGAAACGTAATATTGTTGTATCGCTGCGACCCATAGAAGTCCCACTACTGGGCACGGGTCTCCCCCACAGACACAGCTGCGGGAGGTCTACAACATACTCCAAATGCGGGTTGGTGTAGTGGTTGTTGGCCAACCCAGTGTTGAATGTTCTCAAGCCACCCGAAGGTCTTCGAAAAAGGCTTAGCGACTGTTTTCACCATTGAAAACAACCGGGACTGACGGCTTAACGTGCCCTCCGAAGCACGGTAGCGTCCATGAAATTTTGCCACTAGCGGTCACCCATCCACAATATTACTTAAATTAATTATTATGTGATATATTTAACCTTTAGTAACCGCGTGTAAAATTTGCAGCTGAACTATATTCAATGTTCTGGTGCTCTCGAATTTGAAACTTTGATTGCAGAGTAAACTCCGTGCACACGTTGGTTATAGCCCCGCGTGGGGAGAGCGGGGCAACGGGCTCCACTCGTTACAACTTGGTGATTGGAATCAATCATTCGCTAGAACGAGTTCAGATTGTGCTGAAGTTTCCTAGGTACGAGGGAGTAACGATCAGCTTAGTCCTCATATATCGAAACGTATCTGACTGACTTTGAAAATTCAATACAATACAATACAAAATATGCTTTATTGTACACCACAGGCATAAAAAAAACATTAAAAAGAAAAAGAAACAATGTAATGGTGGTGGCCAAAAGGCGGTCTTATCGCTCCAGTAGCGATTTCTTCCAGACCCCAATTCAAATGAGTCTCATGAGTCTCGATCAAGGTTTGTTACAGTTGTCATGGGTGGCAGCGGAGGGGTGAAAAAAATAAAAAATAAATGAACACAATAAAATCAATGAAATAGGTCTAATTCAGGATAGAAAAAACAAACATCTAATTTCATACAAGCTTGTGCAAGGCAGGTTCTCTGGTTCTCTCATGTTTTTCTTTACCGTTACAGCACGGGATACCGAGTTTCTTGCCGTGTTCTTCTCGGTAGCATCAACTTTGTGAACCAGCGGTAGATAAAAAATGCTATGACGTTCATTAAGCGTATACAAAATACCATATAATGAAAAATAAATGAATCTGAATCTGAATCTGATATTTAATTTCATATATCGTTTATAACGTAGAACACATAATTGCTGCGTGCCGCTGAGATTTGAACCTAGACCTTTTCTCTCTCTTTGCATAGCGTTAGTCCAAAATTGGTATAACAGGAGGAGTTTCATGAATGTAAGTTTACATCATATTTTAACGGTTTGTATGAAAAGTTTCAAGGCGGCGACGACTTCTCTACCCGTAATTTAGGGTCTCCACACACAACCGACTTTAGAATGTATTTTCTTACCGACCGAAATCAAACATTAGATATTTTATAGATAATTTTATTTGTTTAAAAAGCAATGTAAAAAGAAGCTAGTGTCAACCATCCCGTTTATATCCACTCTTTTCCAAATCATTCACGATCACGAACCACAAAATCAGGCAAAATTTTGGTCACAATATCGCTGAAATGCGCGGTACTGTGCACAGTCACTAAGGGTAGAATTTATAACACTGTCAAGGAACCGATTTCCCTCTCAGCAGCGCGGTGTGGTGTTTCAATCTGAGAAGATTGAGTCATTGAATTTGTAAAACTTTCTAAACTCTCAATCCTGTCCGGTTCTTGTTAAATTCCTGTAACGGCTCAGCGACGAATGCGGCAATTCCAAATTTAAAATTCCCGCCAAATACCAAACTTTTGCGACATTCGTGTAATTTGTTCCATTCCAAGTCAGGAAAGTTTTGACTGCTGGTTTGAAATTGATTTTTCCTCAAAATGCTTTATTAACATAAAAAAATTAAAATTAAATATTTAATATTCAAAAAATTATTTCATCTACTTATCGAAATTCAAATTCCGAAGCGGCGGAGTGTAACGAAACGTGATTTTCCTCGTTGTTACGTGACGATATTCAAATGCGAATAAATCGCAGACCAGAACGATTTAGCTAACAAATTAAAAGTGAGTTTATTTAAGAAACAGCAAACGTTTTAATCTACTAAGTCTAGGCATCGGAAGCATTTGTTTTAAATTCGAAAAAACATGTTATATACGATACAAAATCCAAATAGAATTGAGTTTGTGAGATCATTTTCATCTCACAAGTTCTTCGGAAAGGAAGGTTGCTCTATTCTACCATTAACTCGCAGTTACGACGTGAGATACGATAGTTTCGACGGTCCCTACGTATAAAAGGACAAGTCAAAAACCGAGGTTTACAGGAGAGCGTATTTTGTGTTCAACATGTGTTCAACACGCCCTAGAAATAATTCTATGACAAATAATAAATATTTTCTTTCTACAATATTTTAACAGTTTTAAGAGCTTTATAATGCTATTTACACATATTTTATTTTTTTACGTTATCTTGAAAAAACTTGAAAAAACTGATAGATGACCGTTTCTACGCCGATAATAAAATAGAAGTATGTCAGTCATGTCTATGTTACCTTTTTATACGCAGGAAACAAAAAAACAGTGTCCGATATAGAATTTAAATAAAATGTTTTATGAAAATGTAGGATTATGTTACTGTTTTTAAATCAATACGTTAAACATCCTGAAATCGTCACCCATGGATATAAAAAGTACTTCAATGAAGACATATCACTTTATACGTGGTTTTAGTCATTCGGGGTAGGACTATTCTTGTAATGTAAATATAGACATGTCTTTTAAAATTATCAGGTTAGTGTTTTATTAATTAAACAAGGTTTATAATTTATAAATTCAACATTATTTATTATTAAAAAACAATCTTCTTAGCATCTAAATAATAGGTACATACCTATAGACTCACTGAAGTAGGAACTAAACATAAAAAATCACTGTTGTCTAATATTAGCAATTAATAATTTTAAAATTGGAAAATCACTACAAGAGCAAACCAGCGAGGCAAGGACTAACGAGTCGAAAGACAAACGACACCAAATCCACAAACATTGCACTCAATGATTGTAACATCGAAAAACGAAATGGAGACAGGAGAAGAAGTGCTTGCGAAAATCAGAAAAGCAGCAGATGCAAAAGAGGTGTGTATCAAGGTTGAAAAAATAAGGACAGAAAAGGATAGAAAGGAAGAAAATAATAGGATTCAAATCAACGTAGGAAAGAAACAGACTTAAAAAAAGTGGAAAAGGATGCTGACCTAGTCATCGAGGAGGTCAAGAACGTGTTCAAAGCAAGAAATCCGCACACCAGCCATGTGGTAATTAGTGTCTCTCCAATAGTCTGGCGCAGGGCTATGGACGTTGGGCGCGCCCACATAGATCTTCAGCGGGTCAGAGTAGAAGATCAGACGCCGTTAGTACAGTGTACACGGTGCCTCGGCTACGGACACAGTAAGCGCTTCTGCTCTGACCCGGCTGACCTATGCAGTCATTGCGGGGGTCCTCACTTAAGAGCCGACTGCGTGGATCAAATGGCGGGGGTGCCTCCGAAATACCGAAATTGCTGCAAGGCGAAATTGGAGAGCACTGAGCACAACAGCTTCGACCGTGACTGCCCCATTCGTAAGAAGTGGGATGCGATAGCCCGCTCCATGACGGCATATTGCTGAGGGCCTCCCAGGTGACCAATCGAATATTAGCGTCAATACCGCGCACAAAAAGGCTTACAAGGTTATCCAAGCTAACCACCAACGAAAGCACTTAGCCACCACAGAAGCTTTACTAGAAGCTAATAAGAGGGACATAGCCTTTGCACTGCTCCAGGAACCATACGTGGGCAGCTCAAAGTGTATGAAAAGTTATGCAGGAGTACGAGCCCAGGAGACTCTACTGTTAAAGCTGCCATCGCCGTCCTAGAACAGGACCTCGACATAAGCCAGTACCCACAGTATACCACGACTAACATCGTAGTGGTGGGGATCCGAACCCGAGTCTGGGAGATCACTGCGATTTCATACTACTTTGAGCCGGACCAGCCCATTGGGCCATACCTGGAGCAGTTAAAGAAAATAAAAGATGAGCTAAAGCCCAAACTTCTAGTAATAGGTGGTGATGCGAACGCAAAGAACCCCTGGTGGGGTGGCAATATCCATATAGACCAATATATAGACCATAGGGGCGAGGACATGCATGGCACGTTGGAAGAAATGGGTTTTGCAGATACTCAACGAAGGCGACATTCCAACCTTCGATACTATAAGGGGAAATAAACGCTACTCCAGTTTCGTTGACGTTACGGCCTGCACAAGCGAAATGGTCAGCCTGATAGAGAACTGGAAGGTAGAGGAAAATGTCACAACCTCGGACCACAACACCGTGACCTTCAATATCAGGCTGGCTTAAAATTTATAGTATTGTTGGAGGTAATAATGAGTACTTATAACTAAATAACACACCACTAAATCTAAACTGTATCAAAACATTAATATTGTTTCATCACACGAACAAGCAACCAAGTCGACCTGTCTCGTTCGGGGACTCCCGTAAATGGCGATAAGTCTGACAAGACCGCGTTCGCACCGAGTGGCACGCATTTTAAAACACCGTACAAAAAGATATGTATAGATGTCCGCATCTACGACACTTATTCGTTGTATTTATAATACTTGTTCTCTTATACGATTTGTAAAACAAGGTAAATAAATGAGATATAAAAAAAAATCGTATGTCAGTATGTGCGCATTGATAATCTAAAGCCAATGATACAATAAAAAAAAAATGCCATTTTCGACATGTCTTTATATACGTAGGGACCGTCGGTTTGTTCGGGATTTTATAAATTACTGGTAGAAGCCCGCAGCTTCGCTCGCGTGGAATAAGACATAATAATAGTTTCGTTTACATCTAGTAACATTATATAGCCTATGTCACTCAGTGAAAATGCAGCTTTCTAATGGTGAAAGAATTTTTGAAATCGGTCCAATAGTTTCTGTGTGAAAACATTACAAACAAATCTTTCCTCTTTATAATATTAAAATAGAAGTAAATAATTTCTGGATCCCTATTGCTTTTGCTCCATTCCCACATATTCCCGCCCTTCTATTCAAATGAAGTCAACTTGTTTCGCGTTGCCGATTCTCAAATAACGGAACGTGACCATCCCATGAATGCGGTTATTGCAGTGCTTCGTTCGTGCCTAAATTGGTTACGTGTCGAAGTTCAGATTCAAATAAATGTGTGAGCTACGGATTTTTCTTTTTGTGTGAAAGCTATGGCCTGTGATACATCTGGTGTTGCACGAGTCTATAAGCGGTACTGTACTAAAGTTATGTACACTGCTTTTTTTGTCAAAAAAATTTTTAATTTTTTCGTTCAACATTCTGGTATTCTAGTAACCTTACATAAATTCTTAGCCAAAGCTTCTCTCTTAATGAGATTGAATAGGTTTCCTGTGTCTAGGAATACCTTCTTTTAAACCTGCGTATCGAATACCAACGTAGGTACCTACTCCGTTTGCAATATTTACATATTCAGATCGGATAGATTGAGTCGTTTGTGTAAATAGAGTATTTCACTCTTTCATTTGCAGATTTATAGTAGTTTGTAGTTACCTAGACTTTCGTTAAGCGTGTGTAATCACCTCATAGCGAAATAAATTATTTGAATTTGAATTGAATTGAATTATTCATGCTTTACACAGAATCATAAAGTTCTCTGAACTGATTACGTGCCTACTTATTTAAAACCCATACAACATAATATGATCATATAATATAATACGATAATATCAGCATTTTTATCGTAGGTATGGGTCTATGCTCTATGCTCTATGCTCGTTTAGACTACCGTGTCGTTACCGTTTGCAGGCTCTACCAACTAACTTACGTGGCTGAATAATTTGTAAATTTTAATTTCTAATTATAATTAGTAAATTAAAGTAAATAGTTACTAAATTGCATGTGAATTCTTAAAATAAAATAAAAATAAGAATAATAATAATAATAATTACTTATTTTAAAGAATAAAAATGTAATGAAACGAACTATTAAAAAAAGAGACATTGTTAAACGGAACCGCGGAAAAAATCTAGTGAAGTGTATCCTTTAAATATCGAGAGCAATTAGTTTATTCTCGGATAAGTCGCGGTTTGCATGAATCGTTTGAATGAGCGATCAAAGGGTTACTTTTTAACCCACATTCATCATTCACGACCGAATGGCTTTTAATTCACATTTGGTATTGATTGTACTGGCACAAGTCAAACATTAAACTATTAATATTCTCTACCTCTCCTTTTAGCTCACATAGCCACCTTTTTTTTTTTTTTTACGAATGGGAATCCTATTTAAAGGTGCCCGGACATCGTGGAGCGATGCCGGGTTATATAGGAATTACACCCACTAAACCCCCTCGGCGCTTGTGGAGGGCTCCGGGATCTCTCTTAGAACCCTCCAGGCCTCCAGCCCATGTCAGGCTCGTCTCGGACGAGACGTACAAAGACGTCGACAAGATTATTTGATCTTTATATTTTTGAAGATTTTCCCAAGAAGCAAAATACAAACTCTTTCAATTTTGTTTGTAACGTTTCAACGCGAACTTAAACACTGAATCAAATCGCGTCTTGAACACAAGAGATAATTATTTCGATTGAAGCTATAAAGAACCCTTGCGAAGTTCCTACGCTAGCAAGTTTGTACCCCCGAGGGCTATCGCAGAAGTGCTGGGCACAAACGACCTCACAAATGTGTTTAGGGTCGCTGTTACAATTGAGTGCTTGCTAGCTGGAAGCTATGCCAACTCAACTCCTGAACTATGAATCTATCAGTTGGTCTAAGCGAAAAAATATTCTGATCCTAGGATTCTATTTTCTCAAACGGTCCATTCTTTTTCCATTTTTTATTTATATAGGTCCACAACAAGAATAAAAATTACTTATAATACCTACTTAGATACTACAGTACAATGTAACTATTTATTGTGCTTTACAATGTTCCGTTATTAAAAGCTTTTATTTAACTTCACTCGTATGTATGTATGTATGTATGTATGTATGTATGTATGTATGTATGTATGTATGTATGTATGTCCTGGAATCTTGCAATCAATATTTCACCCACTTCCACTGAAGCTATCGAGCTGAAATTTGGCACACATATTAGGTTCCGATGACAATGCAATAATATGGTACTGTCGAACTGATCTGATGATGGAGCCGGAAGATATTAACTGGAACTTCATGATGGAATATCGTATCATAGTCGTGTTTGCACTTGTGGTAAAGTCTTGTAATGAACTTTGACCACGATTAGGTTTCAAGGTCAAGTTATAAAAGCTTTTTAAAAAAAATTTTTTTATTAAAAGCTTTTATTTTTAACATACTTTTATTAGGTCCACTTGTATGTAACTCACAATGTAAGGGAATCTTTGAGAGCTAATTTAACCATCTTCCAAGGATCGTAGCGTAATGAAAATTGGCAGCTGTATGTACTTCTGAGACACATTCAATAATATGGTACTGTCGAGCTGATCTGATGATGGAGCCGGAAGATATTAGCTACTTTAAAGTGGAATCTTTGAGAGCTAATTTAACCATCTTCCAAGGATCGTAGCGTAATGAAAATTCGCAGCTGTATGTACTTCTGAAACGTATTCAATAATATGGTACTGTCGAGCTGATCTGATGATGGAGCCGGAAGATATTAGCTACTTTAAAGTGGAATCTTTGAGAGCTAATTTAACCATCTTCCAAGGATCGTAGCGTAATGAAAATTGGCAGCTGTATGTACTTCTGAGACACATTCAATAATATGGTACTGTCGAGCTGATCTGATGATGGAGCCGGAAGATATTAGCTACTTTAAAGTGGAATCTTTGAGAGCTAATTTAACCATCTTCCAAGGATCGTAGCGTAATGAAAATTGGCAGCTGTATGTACTTCTGAGACACATTCAATAATATGGTACTGTCGAGCTGATCTGATGATGGAGCCGGAAGATATTAACTGGAACTTCATGATGGAATAAGGTATCATAGTCGTGTTTGCACTTGTGGTAAGGTCTTGTAATGAACTTTGACCACGATTAGGTTTCAAGGTCTGATGATGAAGCCGGAAGATATTAACTGGAACTTCATGATGGAATATCGTATCATAGTCATGTTTGCACTTGTGGTAAAGTCTTGTAATGAAATTTGACCACGATTAGGTCTCAAGGTCTGATGATGAAGCCGGAAGATGGGCACTGGAATTCCATGATGGAATATCGTATCATAGTCGTGTTTGCACTTGTGGTAAAGTCTTGTATTGAACTTTGACCACGATTAGGTTTCAAGGTCTCATGATTTCTTTTTTAGTTGGATTTTTTATAAAAGTGTGTTTTTTTAGTTTTTTTAAACTATTAATTAATTATTTCCTTTTCTTAACATAATATCATTTACGTATCACGTATTTTAATTGTAAGTTTAAATACGTGTAAAATACAGATTATTTGCGTAAATAATTCAGAGAAAGGATCAAATGGTTACTAATAGATTCATCTTTTCCTTGGTGCCGCGCGAACACTAAAGATTTACGTTTTTAATTACGGTTTTAGTTTTTGTTGTTTGTACATGTTGTTTGTAACAATCGGCATTTCTTTTTCTGTCATATCAGTTAAATTTGACTTTGAAAGTGGACAAAAATTTGAGGAAATCTACACGTGATGCCACTTAAGATATTATGAAGTAAATTTGTCTCGACGTCCATACGAAAACTTACAAAAACTTCCAACTACACTAAGTGACTTGCCACTTCTTACTTACAAAACTGGAAGCATACATT
Source organism: Carterocephalus palaemon (assembly GCA_944567765.1). NCBI lineage: Eukaryota > Metazoa > Arthropoda > Insecta > Lepidoptera > Hesperiidae > Carterocephalus > Carterocephalus palaemon. Next base: position 891,543 of record OX155647.1, on the reverse strand, counting down.
TTGTTCGCTGTCTTTTGCGCCTGTCTTTTGCGTTAATACTTTTAGTATTAAATGTATATATTAACACTAGTAAGAACTGGTAAACTATCTATGATAGTGACTTTCAAGCCAATTTGCAGTATTCTAAAAATCCTGGAGCGTACGGTCCGATACGGTCCCACTCTCTGCAGTTGTATTTAATTACAAATGATTACAGATTTGCATATACGAAAGATTCTAGAATTTACGAGTTATTTAAACTGATCAATACTGATACAATATCAATTTTAAAATGGCCCCAGAATTATACGGGGTCTATGAAAGCCTCTCACGTGACTAATTAGAGCCCTTTACAATAAAAATATTTAATTACAAATGATTACAGATTTGCATATACGAAAGATTCTAGAATTTACGAGTTATTTAAACTGATCAATACTGATACAATATCAATTTTAAAATGGCCCCAGAATTATACGGGGTCTATGAAAGCCTCTCACGTGACTAATTAGAGCCCTTTACAATAAATTGCTTCTATTAATCTTCCTCTCTACGTTCCTTTTGAGGCTGTGTCGTTTGAGAATCGTACTGAATGGGAAGGTTTGACCGTTGCTGGGATAGATTACACTCATAATTGACCTTGCTACACCATCGCTTTGACCCATAGAAGTCCCACTGCTGGGCACGCGTCTCTCCCACAGACACAGCTGCGGGAGGTCTAGAGCATACTCCACCACGCTTACGCTACACCATACGCACCGTGAAATACTGTAGGGCATAGTGCGTGGGCTCTCCTTACTTCGAAGAAGGAATTCGAACCCGAATTAGAAGCAAGCGCTTGTACTTATGCGCTCACAGTAGGCTAGTTAAAGGGTTGTATATACTATACGTAAGAACGGCGAATCACTAGTATCTATCTAGTGACTAAGTAATATATATTTAAAGTCCACTAACCCTCAAGCGCTCACACCTGCGTCCTCCTGCCCACATAACGTGCGTACTAAAATACGGGTTCAATTCGACCCGAACACCGGGTAATTTCGTACTAACCCTTCACGGCGACCGCACTGAAATTGGTGCGTTGACTGTACCTGTTTATGTGACAATGGAATAGGAATTTGTTGGGGTGGGTGTTGGTACCTACGCAATCAGCGGTATGGCGAAATCAATGTTGAGCATTTTTCTACGCCAACAAATTCGTAATGATGGCATTTGTGAACGAAGTAGGTAAGGTTCGACCCGAATCTGGTACCTGAATACTGAACTGCAATACATTATGAGCACACTGCAATACATTATGGTGGTAGCTGTGATAGTCACTGGGCTAGTGACTATCGAACTCGCCTCTCACTCGAGAGGTAAGTTCAAATTCAAGCGGCACGCACCAATGACTTTTCTGTGTTATCTGCGATGTAAGAACTGCTGCAACGGTGAAGGAAAACATCTATCTTGTATGCCTAAGATATCTCTATAATGCACCTACTCGAATGCGTTTGAAGTCTGCAAAGCCGCACTTGGCAAGCGTGGCGGACTAAGGTTTAACCTCTCCATTACGAGAGTGAAGAGACCCAAGCTAAACAGTGGGACAAAGAATGGTTGGTTGGTGGTGTCCTTTGTAAGGTTATCTTCTTACATGAGAAGGTCTGGAGCGTTGCTACAGCACCACGCTGCTCCAGTAAGGATTGGGGGACTGTTGTGTGGCTAACCCACGTTGGAAGCACACTTATCCGAACACGGCCCTTCAACATGGTAACGAATGTTATTTTATGGTAAAACCTAACTAATGTTCTAATGAACTCTCTCAACTTATTGGACTAACCATCCCAGTCCCTAATTGAGTCTTGTTCAAAGTCAGTCACAGTTGTCATGGGCGGCAGCGGATGGGTGGTGCTGCAAGCTCGTTTGCTACCTTGTATCCATAAAAAAATCCGGGTCCGGATCGGCTAAGAATTGGCGAGTTAATTGAGTTAGGGTATAAAATTGAAATTCTCTGTAAGTGTTTACAGAGTAAACGACGTGGTAGTTTTTGTAGAAAATTTGGAAATTCTTACAACAGGAACATATTCTGTCAGCATTGTGCCCAGCCTACCGCACCGAGCTTTAAACTAAAACGTAAAAGCTTTCAAATCCAAAACAAAAATAACCAAATAAAGTTCCCATTGCTCCGTTGTATCCTTCAAAATGCAGCGAAACTTCCAGTAATCTCTCTAGGGATTGAACTCGTTTTACCATAAAATATGCGGTCTAGAAATATTGTAATTTCTGCTATCTCTTGCAAATGCTAAAATATGTTAAATGTAATCCTGAAAGCTTCGGATATAGAAGCCACATAGATAAACCTAAACAGGAGCGGGAAAACTTTTGATTTTCAAAAATACTTTTCCACGCCATAACTATAAAATTAGCCCAAATAATTTTATGGTGCTTCTCGGTTGGTTGACCTTGTTTGGCATGCCCAGTCGATAAAGATCGACGTCGCTGCCACATTCGATCAGGCACACTTATCAAAGGCCCATGTCAATGCATTATTTAAAAAAAGAGGTTTTTTAACGATGTTGTAATTATTATTTACTGTAGGTACACGCCAAATTTTGTAAATCCTGCTAGATAAAGTACATAACAAAATTATTTTTATTGTGGTTATAGGTTTGCAATTTAGTTTGCGACATTCCGCCGTGCCATAAAGGTAGCAAGGGAAATTCTTAGCTTTTACCGCTCTCAAAAGTCGTTCAATAAATTTTATATTTGACGGTCTTTGTTGCGGTTTGTTCATACTTCAAACTTGACATCAATAGCATGTTTATTCGCGGAGGAACCAAGAATAATAAAATAAATTTTTCCAATGTTGCCTTCTGCACTGCACGGCACAGTATTGCGCATATTGCAAAATGAAAATAAATACGTAGGTATATGGACTTGAATGGAATGTTTGAAGTAGTACAAATTCCCACTGAGGCCAGTGGGAATTTGTTTTTTTTTTTTTTACAAATATCTAATTTACAAAACCTGAATCACAGAACTTCAGTAGTCTTCCTGAACTGAACTCAATTTACTTGTCCTTTTCTGGTGTACAAGACTTTAATACTATTTATTTTCTGTTCTAACAGCTCTTCTTCTTCTGCATCTTTATAAGCAATCAACCTAGTATTATCCCTTGTTTCAGACCCGCTAAAACCAACCCTGTGCTGCCGCTATTCGCGTGAGCAGCGGCAGGGTGGCGCGCGCGCACGCGACGGGTTGATGGCGCGGTGACGCAGCATGCGCCGCGCGCTGGTCGCCGCGCTGCTGCGGCTGTTGGTCGTCGCAGGTGCGTTGTGCTCCTCTTGATACGGCATGGTACGCTGTTCAGCCAAGCAGCATATGCGTCTCCTACAGCAGGACGTCGCCCTACGAATCATAAGAGCGGGTCGCTATGTCCAGGAACGCGACTTCAAGGTTTGCTTGATAAGTTTGTCTCCCAAAGGATGCGGCGAATGTACTACCGCGCCTACATTGTATCTCACTTAGCGCCGCTGCATGCGCGGACGCCGAAGGGGTTTACACTCCGTAGACAGATCCTCCAGCTTGTCGACCAACTCGCGCTCCTAAGCGCGCTGATGCTAGGAACAACTCACCCCTACCACCCTAACAATCCTCAACCATCATATTTGGTTAAGGAAGCAAAATTTCGTTAATTGCTGCTATTGCTGCTGACAACACACGACCAGGCAGTTTTGGCTCACATAAGTGCGTTGTGTAGCTGCTGCAGCTGCTGACAGCCATACCATGTGTTGCTAAGGCGTGCTCTCGAGACAATGTAACCTGTATGTAACGTTACCTTATCCTTTCATCATTATTGGCCTCCCGGGCCGAGTGTTACGCGTCTAAACGCTTTCCAATATGTTTTATTTTTTCGCGTCATCTATCAGCCGGCGCCATTAATCACCGCCTGCCTTCGTCAACGTCATGTGAACTTAAACACTTGGAGTTCGCTTCTTGGATAGCGTGTTCAGAACTGGTGTGGAAATTAGAAGAAATAATGCCCTGTTCTGCTACACGTGAAAGTGTTAATATTCATTATCCTCACAACCTTTTCACTAGCCTGCTATTATATATGGGTCTCAAAGTTTTCTCACAATGATTTAACAGCGAGAAATTATGAGCAATATCACCTACATGGCTCATAATTTTTCAGATCAAAATGAAAGCCATTGGTTCATGCTACTGGTACGAGTACTTAAGCTTGCATCCCGTCAAGGGCAAGGCTGAAATCGCAGCCAGGGTTATTATGGTTACCTAATTATAAAGTCTATTGTTCACTGCCTATATCTTGCAGACTCCAAAAACCTTTGGAAATATTTACATATCCTATACTTAACTAATCTCCTTCCAACACGCTTAAAATTTTTCCACGTCATCTAATCGGTTGAAGCGGTATCCCTTCATTAATCAGACATCCCCATTTTTCCTCGCGGTCCCCTGCCCTTTACTTTATTTAATTACCTGCCTCGTGGAGATTATTTTACAAAAAAAATATATCAGGAAACTGAGTCTCCATTCACGTGTCTACACTGGTTGATTGCATTATTGTTAAATCTGAAATCCCTTCATTGCTAAACGGAGTAATTACTATTAATTATTTTTCCCTTGTTTTCTTTAACATCCTTACTGATATAACAACGCGGGCAGTGCCGAAGGTAAACATAGTTTGAAATATTATAAAACTACTATAATATGTAGAGAAAAAATATATATCTTGAAAACATTTGCCGCGGGTTAGCTCGGTTTTAACAAGTATTCCCAGAAATTAATTACATACAATCAGGTCTGATTAAATTAGCCACAATTACAGCATTAGATTATCATCCAATACCATCTATTCTTGTTGCTAGCAATTCTGTTGTTATCAGAGATCATGTAGAATCTACATGATACCAATAGTGCTCAATCTACATTGTAGATTGAGCACTTTGATAGGTATGGTTATGTATGTTGTTGTGGTTGTCATGCAATGGCAACGCGGCATCGGTATAATACAGTTTTAGTCATATAAATGGCATCCTCAAATACAAATAATGATTTAATAATAATTCCTCATTACTTATGCATGCTTTGTTGCTAAGCTTCCAAAAACATTTACATACAAAAAGCTGTTACATTATGTATTTGGCGGTTTTTAATTTAGTACTTAAGCAAAAAAGATCTATTAAAATGCTTTTCCACAAAGCCCTAAACTGAGTCTAGAATAACTAAATGTAATAAGGCAGGCACCCTAATTAAATCAATGGATTTAATTAAAATCGCAATGAATGTTCTGGGTGAGCACTTAAAAATAAACCAATTAGTTTCCAAATTATAAAATGAAACAATGTGTCTTTTCGCGCTATCTCATAAGGCATGAATTCATTTTCTTACAAACCTCCTCATTTATCACGGCTTAACACATTATCCAGTATTAACGCCAAACGTCTTAATTTATGTAGGTAAACAGTACAGAGAAGATATTGCTAGTATAAACTGACACGCCACTTTTCAGTTTTCGTTTCGAATTCACGCGCGATTTCAAACTTAATTCAAGATGGCGGAGCTCAACACTAAATGGCGGCTGGAGCTGCGGTAGACGCATCAATTATGTCGGTTTTGTTCACAAAACGCTGAGACATTTCGTTTTCTTCGCGTGGAATGAGATTTGCTTATCCATTGCGCATTGTTCTTGCTACAAAAATATTAAATAGTACTTTTCGCAAAGAGATGCAATCGAAATATATAAAATGCTTTATCAAGACTGAGCACTGATTGGCCATATATCAACGCACAGCCTTAACCGCTGGTCCTAGAAATGTGAAAATTTTACTGTAGATTTTCCTCATAATTTAGGTATCCACTATGAAAGGATTTTGCAAAATTCCATCATATCTATTAAAAAAGTTTCATGTTTTTCAAACGACTTAAGATTTCAATTATGATAAATTTTATGTAAGTAAACAGAGAAAGCTAGTAAAATGCTAATAATAATATTGTCGTGAAGAAATATCTGTGTAGTTATGTCCGAACAAGACTACACGGAATTCTTCACGACAAGTGTTCTGTATGTGCTGAGTAACGAATAAGTGCTTTGGGAGGCAACAGTCTCTCGATAATCATGGTAACGAGGTATCTCAAGCCTTATTTGTTATTCCTGTGAATAAACCTGAGTGTAGGCAAGGCGAGAAAACTTGAGCATGATTTAACGCGACATAGGAGAGACGTAAACGTTAAAGTCATTGTTTTTAATTTTTTAGTTTAAATTTCGAGAACACGGTCGTCAAAAATCCAATATGTAACAGCACGGACAGTAATAAGAATTTTAAATAATTTGTCAATTAAAAAAAAAAAAAAAGTTGAATTACACTGCGTACTAGAAGAGAAAATCAATTTAATTTTATCTAGGTTCCGAATTTGAACCCGGAGCCCCCAAATTTGCATTAACCAATCACCATAAGCCCATTCCACTTACTGAAAAGAACTTCTGACCTGAGAAAAATATTTTGTTCATTTCAGATAAAAGTTTTAATGGATTTCGATCCAGTGCTTTATGAATCTTTCAAAGTAATAAAGTGGTGTTACTGAATGCATTAAAATTAAATAGATTACTTTCTTAATCTGTGATCCTAATAATGCGAGAGTTTTCTAGTGTTTCTGATCCAAGTCGTCTATTTAAATCAGTTTTAATTGACATTATACGTGCAGGTCGAGTATGGTTCTTGTTAGAAGGTACACACTGGTAAAGACAATACACAAAACTAAGACACAATTATCCGTAACATTAACCATTCAGAAAAAACAAAAAGGTTTAATGAAAAAAAAAAACGAATTCAAAAACCCCACCACGAAATGTTTCAGCCTGATGAGTTATCACCATTCCATGTCTGGGCAAGTGAAACGATTTGCATGTCAATTTACTATACATCGTCTTGTTTCCATTATGCTATGTAAATTTTAGATAGAAGAATTTAGCTACAAAAAATGACAGGAACACTTTGTTATAAAGTCAGCAATAGGTACAAAATTACAAATGGAAAAAAATTCTACACCATTTTACACTAAATACATACAATATACAGACTGATTAAGTACAAAGAAATTCGAATACCTACCTTCCCTGATTTACATGTGTTTGAGCCACCAACGGTCGTAGAGTCAACATAAACTAAGGACGTTCCGATTGGGAGCGAAACACCGTTGGTTGCACAGACGTAATAAGTAGTCGTAGAGTTAATTTACCCTGAGGATTCGAATGGTCTCAAGCCAATGGGACCAACCATGCCAGTCCCTAGTCAGTTCAGTCTGTTGTCATGGGTGGTAGCGGATGGGTCGTGCTGCAAGCTCGTTTGCTATCTTAGATCCATAAAAAAGCACAGTAAGCTTACGGGCCCATTGATAGTAAGTGCATGAATACGAGAATATTCAGAGGAATCTTTCAGTGCGCCAGGCCTGAATACCTCTTGAGCGACTTATTAAAATTAAACAGTGAACATCACAAGATAATAATTTACGATAGAACGCAATAAATAAATAAAGATATAGCCAGATACCTAATGCAAAAGATTCTTGACCTATTAATATTAATATCAGAGTTCGGCGTAACTTATAATATCGGATAACAAGCTCCATCAATGGAAATGCTGAAAAACTTTGCGCACCTTCCGAACCTAACGCCGCTAATGGAGTGTAAAACAGTGCTTTGAGACGTGGATTAATGGATTTCGGAAGTGTGTAGCAATGCCTTGAAACCCCTTTATAATGAACGTTCGTTAGTTTTAATACAATTTACATGTAAAGCCTGTAGGTTGCTGTGGGAACTGATAAACAGGACTCGAAATAAAGATCATTCAATCAAGACAATTTCTCGCTCTGCTTAATATGAAAATAGTGATAGACATTGCACTATAAAGAAGTCGCAACGCGACTGCTGGGCATAAGGTCCTGGGTTCGATCTCCGTTTCGGGAAATGTATTAATCGATGATATCTAAGAGCTACTGCATGTACTTAATCATAGGTAGCTTTAGTATTTAATTCCACAACCATATCACATTTTAATATTCAAGTAAGTTGATCGCCTTCGGCCAGGCCCGTTGGCGCAATCGGTAGTGACCCTGTCTGTTGCGCCAAAGGTCGTGGGTTCGAATCCCACTCAGGGCAAATATTCGTGTGACGAACACTTGTATTTGTTCTGTGTCTGGATGTCAATATTATCTATTTAAGTATGTATTTAAAAATATATATGTATGTATATCAGTCTCTGACACCCATAACACAGGCTCGCGCCTACTTTGGGGTCAGATGGCCGTGTGTGAGAATGTCCAAGATATTTATATTTATATTTATTTATATATTTATTACGAGCACCGCGCGTCAGTCATAATATCAATTTAGCCTATTTCGATTCTAAATAGACTGTTTAAAATTCTCTCAATTTTAATAAAAACTTTTATTTCAATACATTAGTGGAGATAACCCTTTCAAGGCTCAACCCGCGTACGTTTACTACCTACCAAAAAATTAGAAAGACGGGTTGCACTCCGGGAGTGCCGGCAGAAGTGAAAACTTGATTATTAACGTTGAGCATGTTTGATATTTTGGAATGGTTAGGGAATAATTTTGCACCAATTGCTTTATCAGTATAAAAGTACTATCATTTATGTGGTAGAATACAATATTCATTTATTGCGCTATCGTACATCGTACACAAACATGACAATTTATATTACATTAAAAATTTAACACTTTAAATCTATTGCAATTATTTTACATTAAAAAGTTTATCTCTCCGAAAAATCAACTTTCATCCATAATTTCAACGACTTTTTCCTGCCTAAACGAAACAGTAGGCCCAGGCATACATTTTCGCCGCGCCGTAGAGAGGGGATAGCTGTCTACTCTCCATCCGTCTTACGCTTTTTCGATCAGGTCACGTGTCCTGACGCGAGTTTAAGATTTTATACCCATTACAGAAAAAGTGCTCAACGCCGCTAAAGAAGTTTTCACTTCAAAAATTTGAGGGTGATCCTTCAAGAATATTTTTTGGTTCCAGGCGGCGCAAATTTCGCCAACCCGTACACCGAGGAGAGGACCGACCTAAGCCAAGTATGGGTCGAGATCCCCTCAGCGCTGGTTGCTCTGGGCGGCGACGTGCACATCTTCATCCGGGGCGTGGCCTCTGGAGCCCTGAGGGTTCGCCTCGCGCGCGAAGACGACGAAGGCCGCACCCTCCTCGCGACCATGCCCCTAGCCCTCGATTCAGAGAGCCGCATGACTCTCCCGTGCGGATACTTCTCTAGAGGCGGCTTGTATTACCTAGAAATAGTCGCCGATAAGGAGAACTTTCTCGAAGACTACGATGTAAATAATACTGAGCACGTTAAAGTCAAACGGGATATAGAGAACGGGGGGATCATGGAAACTGGTGACAGCATGGTCAAGTTTTGGAAGTTCGATGTGATGTGGCCGACGGCAAATCTGGACGTTACCCCGGAGCAGATCCAGACGTATCCGGAGAGACAGGTGACGGCGATCCTGGAGTTTCCGAAGGTGGTGTGCACGCCGGTAGAATCTAGTGCGGATTTTTGGTTGGAGCTGTTGTACTGTGGACACTCGAGTGGTGGTGCGGTGCTGTGCGATGGGAAGAACACGAGTTCGCATGCGCATGTTTTGTATTCAGAACAGGTGGGAAACAGTTTCTTATTAAGACCTTTTTAGGTTTTAATCAACCTACTACTAATATTATACCTACTTGTACATCTCCAAACTGGAGCAGCCATATTTTAAAAATTCGTAGATGAACCAAAAACGAATTTGTACGGACCGTTAAGCAGTAGGTTCTTCATATTTTCACGTCCGTCATTTGGGTTTACCAGTTTGCCCCTAGTTATGTATGGAAGGGGTTCATACATAACTCTGGCAGCATGATGCAGCTCAGAGATCCATCTATCCGTAGCTACTGAACATAGGCCTCCTCTAATTGACTCCAGGGATCCAGTAATTTCCTATTGTCATCTTCAGGGCTTCTGTTCATGAAGAGAAGAGAGCTCCAAACCCTGTCACTAACAGGTTCCTGCTCACAGATGCACGGGTTCCCTGGGCGGCGCACCATGACGCTGCGCTGCGAGCTGTTCGGCCAGGCCGGAGACTACGCGCTCAGTCTGCGCCCCGCCGCCGCCGCCGGCCCGCAGGACCTCGCCTCAGCCTTCATCAAGGTACACAGTAATGTAGATATACCGGCATCAAAGTTTAGTTCCAACCTTAATGCGCAAAAGTCGAAATTAAGGTATCGACTTGCGCGGGGCGAGCGGGTTGTCAGTCGTGAGCACTGACTGTTTCGCCGGCCGTATTATGTTCCCCACACTGATACCCTCTAACTGACGGGTCAACAGCTGACAGTACAACACGGTTGTTATTCTACTTGCAGTTATAAACGATTCACACAATAAGTGACCACATAAACTATTTTGGTGTGAAGTTAAATGTTTTTTTTTTTAAGTGAGATCATTTCTGCAAAACTAATCTCACTGAAAACTGCCGTGGTTTTGACTGTGGTAAATGCTGAGCGCGATCCCTTTTCATTAATAAGCCTGTACTTAAGGAAGTCCATCTTTGGCTTTGGCTTTGAGGTCCACTGCTGGACATAGGCCTCTCCTAAACGACACCACTCCGACCTGTCCTGTGCCTTCTGAATCCAGCGGTTTCTCGCCGTATTCTTCAGGTCGACGAAAACCCCTCTAATATACATAGAAGACTGAATAAAATAGTAACAGTGGAAGTGGGTTAAATATTGATTGCAAGATTTCAGGACATACATGAATGAATGAATACATACATACGAGTGAAGTTAAATAAAAGCTTTTAAAATAATACGTTGCAATTAAAAGTACTTAGTATTGTATTGATTATTGGTTTGTGCCCCAGGCGGACTGGTCCGAACAATTCGTGCTGAACGTGCACGGAGGGTCCGTGTTCCCTTGCGGGGACGGCGTGCGGGTGCTCTTCCAGTACCCCGAATGTGTCCTGGAGGGCGCAGACAGGGTCAGAGTCTTCGGCAGGGACGGGGAGAGGCTGAGATATGTGGCTGAGAGGAGAGTTAGGAGGTAAATTAACATTTTTATGTAGATTTATATTGCCATCCTCCACTAATCACATTGGAGTAGCGTGTAGAGTATGCTCTAGACCTCCAATAGATAAGTATGTGGGGAAGACCCGTGCCCAGCATTGGGACGTATATGGGTTGCAGCTTAGCACAGCTTAGAAGAAGCCATTGCATATGTTCTGTTTTTCTACCTACAAAATATAATAATAAACTTTCAATCTACGAGTATCTACTTCTTAACTATCCTCAGAAACAAACCTGTTAACTGAAAAAGAACAAGAAAGGCGTTACAAGCTATTAAATGCTTGTAACGTCTTTCTTGTTCTTTTTAATAAGTTTGTTTCTTCACGAACCGTGTAGAAGATATATATATAGATATATGTATAGAGCTGATCTTCCCGACAGAGGGCAGCACACAGCGCAGTTCGACTGCCGACTCTTCAGCGAGCGGTACCCGGAGTACTGCTTCGTGTACGTCTCGCAGGCTGTCACGGGCGCCGTCGCCGACGTACGCATGGACTGCCTGCCCACGCTGCCGCTCTCAGGTGTGTTCCCAACCTAATAACTCAGGTATAAGGTGTGTTCCCAGCCTAGTAACTCATGTATAAGGTGTGTTCCCAAACTAATAACTCATGTATAAGGTGTGTTCCCAAACTAATAACTCATGTATAAGGTGTGTTCCCAACCTAATAACTCATGTCTCATGTAAGGTGGCAATGTCGCCTACATAGCCAAATGACTCGCGTCGATTCTATGTGATCGACAAATTACGTTGTTGGGTAATTGGGTTGACTTTTGATAGAAGATGCCCAACTCTCGTGATTTTAACAACTTAAATTGACAAATTTAACTAATTAATTACAAGGGATTCCGCGTGAGTCAAGACGAATCTTATCTGTCTGTGCGCTTTATTGCGCTCTCAAACTCTAGCAGGACAGGGGGTCCGCGGCGCTCCAATCAATAAAAAGCGAAGGGGTCCACGGCCGCTAGGTGCGTGGACACAGCACATTCGACACTATGTTGGCCACTAACCCCTCCACCAATCCGCATTGGTATGCTCTACACCTCCCGCACCTGTCTGAGGGGGAGACCCGTGCCCAGCAGTGGGGGTCATCATCATCATCATCACAACCCTTTCTTTGTCCCACTGTTGGGCTCGGGTCTCCTCTCAGAATGGGAGGGATTAGGCCTTAGTCCACCACGCTGGCCAAGTGCGGATTGGCAGACTTCGCACACCTTCGAGAACGTAATGATGAACTCTAAGGCATGCAGGTTTCCTCACGATGTGTCATTCACCGTTATAGCAAGTGACATTTCATTTCATAAATCGCACATAACTTAGAAAAGTCATTGGTGCGTGCCACTGAGATTTGAACCCGGACCGCTCGAGTGAGAGGCGAGTTCGATAGCCACTGGGCTGTCACCGCAGTGGGGGTGAATGGTTCGCAACTATGTTGGTGTTGTTGTGTATGTTATGATGTTGTTGTGCCGGTCGCAGACGGGGGCGCCGGCGGCTGGGGCGAGTGGTCGGCGTGGTCGGCGTGCCCGGCGCCGGCGCGCTGCTCGACGCGCACGCGCAGCCGCCACCGCTTCTGCGACCACCCGCCGCCCGCCTACGGGGCCAAGCACTGCGAGGTATGACCTCTCCTGACCGATCATGCTTGCTGACAGATGATCTTATATCTTATATCTTTATAATATATTTCTTGGTTACGTGTGTATGGCAGTGAATTCCTCCTAAACGGCTGGATGGATTTTGATGAATTTTTTTTGTGTGTTCAAGAGGATTCGATTGGCCACTGGAAAATGTTTTTTGAACACGTTTTTAGTATTTTTGTATGAACAATATTTTACATGATGTGTCGCGTCACTTTTATTGGGGCAGCGTTTCGTGTATAGGAATTACACGTAGTTACATTGGTTTGGTGGTGCCAAGGGTAAGGGAGTGACCATGTTGCGTTTGTATTTTGATAAAATGGGTATAAACCAAATCTGTCTACAGATACTAAAATAATCAACCTCTTTTTAAAAGGAATTATATCTATGATCACGACACTTTGTGGTGGTAAAGTACCAACACTTTAATTTATATGAATGTTGATTTGTACGTCATTTGATAAATGTACTTAACTATAATGACACAGTAAAGTCTCGTTTGTGTACTTTGCTTGTATATATGTATAATTATGGAATATAAACGCCATATTTCACTGCTAAAGCATGTTATTGGGCTCTCGTTTTTCTTATTTATTGTTTTAATCGGGTCGAAGGTAGGTATAACTGGCACATACACATATTAATTTAATATTTTACCGAATTATGTAAACAAACGATCAAAATACTTTGATTTCGTCAGCATTTGATAAATAACAAGAGAAGGAAAACGAGACAGTAATACACACCAAATGGCCGTGCCAAGAACCAATAGCCGCTGATTTTCAGGGCGACCAGCGAAACTCTTAAAGCCTTTTATATAATTATTTAAAATTAATTAAATAAGATGTTTATATTGATATCCAAATTTCAAGACCAAATATATAAAATATATATAAAAATATATATATATAATATATATAAATATATATATATAATAATATATATATATAAAAATATATTTATTAAAATAAAAATATAAATTTTGTGCTTAGAACCCCGGCCAGCCTTCTGCTTTAGCTTGCACTGTGGTGAAGAAGTCATTGGCTTCCCCGAAATTGGTATACTAATAAATACGAATACGAATGTCGATAAAAAATACTTTCAATTTCTAAACGTTGTTAAGCTTCTATTTAATCAATGGTTGCTATGATAAATACGGATTCCTTGGTAACAAAAAAACAACGATTGGTTACCAAACCAAAATCAAACATACTCAATCATAATTTGTCAATATTTGCGCAGATTTTAGTACGAACTTATTTATTATTCATATACTTTTAGTTTTAGTTAATAATGGCACCAAAAAAAGAAAAGAAAGGAAAAGAAGAGGAACAAAAAGGAGGAGGAGCAGGTTTTACAGAAGTAGAAAGAACATTTTTAGAACTTCAAGTTGCGGAATGTAACCGAAAGATAGCGAGACTTCGGTCTGCGGTCGATGAGTATGAACAGCGTAACGAAGAACTGCAGAAATCCTACGATAAGTTGGATGAAGACAGAGCTGACATTATTGCTTATTTAAAAAAGACTCTGAACGTAAAAAATGAAGAAAATAATGAGCTTAAAGAGAAAGTCAAGGGTCTCGAAGAAACCAGAGAGATTGAAACAGCACAATTCAAAGCCACTGTAAATGAATTAGAACGCAATTTTACAATCATGAAGGATCAGTTGACTTCTGAAAATAAGTTATTGGCTGGTAAACTTAACACATTGGAAGAATTCCGAGCAATAAGAGACGACTTAATGAGAAAGTATGAAAATCAAGAACAGGCGTTTAAAGATCAAGAAATGAAATACAAAAGGGTAATTTACGATGCTGAAAAAAAGTTTGTGATTGGAAAAGACAAATTGAAAAAGGAAATGGAAGCGCGCCTTTTACAGCTCGCGCAAGATTTCCAAGATGCTACAGAACTACGAATTGCTGCATCAACACATAGAGTTATAAGAGAAAATATTGCAATAAACAATGAATTGGATAATATATTATCCACACAAGCGAAATTGGCAGAGCAAAATGAAAAATATAAAGAGAGTGAAAGAAGTGCCCGCGTAGCTATGGAAATGGCGGAAGAGGAAAGAGATAAAGCTATTAATAAGACAATTGTTCAGCTCAAAGTTATTGAACAATTGACCACCGCTTTTCAAGATATACAGAAAGAAAAAGCTTTGTATGAGAAAAAGAACTTAGATTCCGATATCTTAGAAGCAAAAATTCTTAAACTCACAAGAGAAAATGAAAATCTATCTTTACAAGTAAGAATACTAGAGCAACATTTGCATGCTAAAATGAGCGATCAAAACAAAGCATCTGTGGCTTCATCAAAAGTCATAAATGAGTGTGCGAAATACAAAAGGATATTGAAAGAAACAGCGATAGCCGTACAGGCAGCTTTGAAACTATGTGATTGGTCGACAAAGGATCCTACAAGAGAAGTCATGGACAGACAAATATTACTGTCGCGTTTGCTCGAAATAATAACACAGTATCGTGAGATTCAACGTAGTGAATCCATTGATACCTTGGCTTCGTTCGGAAAGGTTTATGAAGAAGGTGATCTAGGTTTCATCCCAAAACCAACTTCAAAGAAGTCAGGGTTAAGCGCACCAATTTCCTTCGTTTCAAGGGAATCTTTTGCAGCTCCTAAAACTGACAAACGTACACCAACCCCGTCAATTCTATCATCATCAATTGGAAGTATAAAGACAGTTCCAAGTATGAAATTGATACCACAGTCATCGGCGACTGCACCCTTGACTGCTAAAGACAGCCTACCGTCTTTCGTCACGTCGACTAAGTCAAGTGTTAGTGAAGTTTCAGAACCAGAAGAGGTAGCATCTGAAGATATGACTATGGCAGAGAAATTAGAAGCAAGTAAATTGGAGATACAGAAGTCAATACTCAAAGATCTAGCTTACTCTCAAATGGCTTTAGAATCTCAGGCCAGAATTTTAAGTGAAAATGAGAAAATGAAACTGTCAAAATCAGCTATCTTAGAGGCACCAGGCGAAGAAATGGAAGGAGAACATACGGAGGTTCCCACAGAAACTGAACAAACTGAAGGCGAACATGCGGAATCTGAAGTTACGTCTAAAGGTGTAGGAGAAGAATCGCAAGAAGACAAACTAGAAGAGTAAAGTAGTGCTAAACCTTAACTTTTATAGTATTCTTATCATCATTTAAATGTATTTTCTACATTACTTTGAATTTGTATTTTTTCAAAACATACCTACAATCTACATTACGTGGCGATTTACTTTATTACATTTTTTATATTCGTGTTATCTTTTCTTACTAGCCCTATTTTAAAAGCTTTTATTTAACTTCACTCGTATGTATTCATTATTAATGTATGTAAGTATGTAAGTATGTCCTGGAATCTTGCAATCAATATTTCACCCACTTCCACTGAAGCTATCGAGCTGAAATTTGGCACACATATTTGGTTCCGATGACAATGCATGAAAATAAAAAAAAAGTTTTAAAAAGTAAAAAAAAAAAAAAATTTACGGTATAATTATTAAAATGTGAATTTTAGGGCTCCTAACACAAGATGTACTCGTAGTTATTGGGGAAAATAGGGTTGTAAAATTGAAAACGCGATACACCAAAGTTATAGTGCTACCTGTATTCTACGTGGTGTGTCATTAAGTTATTTAACTGGTTGCCCATTCCACATCAGGATATTTAAGTCACGTTACTATCAATGTGATTTGTGAACGCACAAATTGGAATTATACTAAGCGAACCAACGGTCACGTATGAACTACAAAACGCAGGTTCGGGATCAGCCGACTTTCTACCTTAAAAAGATAATAGAATTTGACAGGTCCGTTGGCGCAATCGGTAGTAATGTCTGTTGCGCCAAAGGTCGTGGGTTCGAATCCCACTCAGGACAAATATTCGTGTGACGAACACTTGTATTTGTTCTGTGTCTGGATGTCAATATTATCTATTTAAGTATGTATTTAAAAATATCTATGTATGTATATCTCTGACACCCATAACACAGGCTCGCGCCTACTTTGGGGTCAGATGGCCGTGTGTGAGAATGTCCAAGATATTTATTATTTATTATAAAAAAAAAAGAATAAAAACTTGTTCAACGTGTACCGTCCCTAGGGTCAGGCGGTGGAACTGGCCGCTTGCGAGTGCACCGAGCGGTCGTGGGCCGGCGACTCTTCGGTGGTGGTGGCTGAAGTGGGCGCGGGTTGCCGCTGCGGCTGCGTCCTGCACCTGGCACCAGCGGCCAGGCTGCTCGCGGGCTCTGCGCGCGCCTGTCCGTCGCGCTCCTTCTGGCTGCTGCAGGTGAGGCTTGCTGCTCCTACGGCGGCCCTTGTCATTGACTGTTACGCGACATAACAATATGTAACTCACACGGGCACAATAAATAAAATGTAGATCAAGCGAGCGAGACTAAATAAGTTTCCAACGTCAGCGTGGGGAACAGCGATTTCAGCTTTTACATCAATGGCCCTAGTGGCATTTACAGACTCAATTAAGGAGGCGAGCTTAAACAGATACACCTAAGAGGGCAAGGGAAGGAGGTGCGGCTAAACCATGGCATACCTGTCCCAGTCTGTTCAGAGCTCGGCTCAGGCAAGCGGAGGAATAATTATGTTCACTATTGAAACATTGACGCGGTCTTTTCATATTTTAATCGTGCTACATATTTGGTTCACAACACCATAATAATAATTGTGGAGAAGACCATATTCTCTGTATTTCTCCCAGTTTCATAGTTACCCCTGAACTGCAGTTTAAAGTGATTTGGTTACAGCAAAATTAGAAGCGTTTAAAAAAATAACCACAGTTTATCCGTTTCATTCATGTATCTCCGTAAATTCATTTTACAATAATTTTATACATTTGAAATTGCTGATAAATGTGTAAAATTGTTTTCATTATCTCTCGCTTAAAACGAAAAACTGTTCTAAGCGTCATTAAATGGACTGAAATTGTCCGCTGGAGTCGAGAAGAGCCTAGATTTCATAACAATGTTATGTTCGCCGTTGGCAACTCGTTATTATGCAGTGATGGACTATGCATTTCAAGGATGTCAAGCAATTTTGTTAGTAGGAAATGAGATTCTTCAAATTTATCAACTTTAAAAACACTTTCGACATTGAATCAGTAGACCAAGGACTACTAAATACAAACTGAATTTAATCATAAATTAGGTAACAATTGGTGAATTCAAAATTCGTCGATATAAAATAACATAAAAACCTTTCTTTGAACAACTAAGTACCTACTAACTTCGTATTGTTACTGTGTAACAAAAGGTGCCTGAAAGTTGTGCGGAGAAGAGATGAATAGCTTTAATGTATTATGGAACGCTCGCGGTAACAGCGTTAATATAACTGCATTTAGCTGTGAGATACATTTTCAAAGGCTGAAAACTGACTATGGATAGTAATAGAATTTTATGTGTACAAAATATGTAGCAAACGGGCATGCAAAAAGGATTGATTAGATAGAGTGAGATACATTTTAGAAGTTTTCTGACACTAGTAAGACATTTACAGATCTTACACGGGTTAGTAACCAATCCAGTGATTAATGTTCTCAAGCCACCAAAAGTTCTTTGGCATGGCTTAACGTATGTTTTACATTTGAAAACACGGTCGGACGGACCGCTTAACGTGCCCTCCGAAGCACGGCAGCGCCCACAAAATCATGCTACTAGAGGTTACATACCAACTGCGCCTGACTATGCTTAACTCGATCGATCACATAAAATGGACGTGAGCCGTTGGGTTAGGAGCACTTTATTAAGATAAGTAAGTCATTAAACTATTCGGTAACTGGGATTTAAACCCAGAATTTTCATTTAAAACACGTTAAGAGCTATTACTTCTTTATCCTAACAGGATATGGCCACTAATGCATTACCGTTAACTAAAATTTCTCTCAAACTCCGCTCGTAAACTGCAGCTGAACCTAGATTGCGCTAACTGCGGGATAACTGCAGTTGACACAAGTTGTATTGAATTAGTATCCCTAGCAACTCGCTCAGCTCCCAATTGCGTCAAATTTTAACTACTTGTTGGCTTCAGTTTGCTGTTTGTTGGCGGATATTGAATCATCTTTGGCGAGGAAACATGCATTGGCTTACATTGTTTGTTTTGAATAGATGAGAACATCAGTGGAATACCTTAGAGAGTTTTTAGTAAATATAATATTACTAGTGTACGCCCTCAGCTTCGCTCGCGTGGTATTAGACAACAATAGTTTCGTGTATACCTAGTAATATTATATAGCCTATCTCAGTGAAGATGCAGCTTTCTAATGGTGAAAGTTTTTGTGTGAAAACATTACAAACAAATCTTTCCTCTTTATAATATTAGTATAGTATAGATAAAGAGGAAAGATTTGTTTGTAATGTTCTCAGTAGAAATGATTTATGTAATTTATTTATTATATAAGTTGCGCCAATAAAGCGAACACCATGGAAAACAATGAATAAAAACATCCAAAATGAAAACAGGTTAAGTGTCACCTCAAATAAAGGCGCGAACTACATTGTAAACATGAGCGACACATGCCATCCAATACTTACAATTAATAAATGAGAATGTAGCTACTATTTTATTATTCAGAGTTAGTTATAATGAAAACTGTATCTAACAAAGACTGGCGAGACCCAAATCCGATGTCATCGGCATTAAATTAGCCAATTGGGTTCGTTAAACAACAGACCCGACAAAAAGCTCATTGATGGCCGGCAGCTAAATTGAAACAGATTTTTCGAATTGTTTCGAACATTCTAGATCCTTAACCTCGGGGATAAGCGTGTCCTTAATTTTTTTTAAAAATGTCTTTCGCTTTAATTGTGCGTGCGACTTTAGGTACATACTGTTTTAAATCTTATTTTCTTACAAAATACATATCAAACAGAAAAACACGTATGTTTATTATTAAAATTAATAGTTAATAATAAAGCTTTGCTACAAATTTCAAATTTATCAGATAATGTTGGAGAGAAATTTCATACAAACTTTCATTCTGTATTCCAGAACCTCTTTACCTACCTCTTTGCTCTTCGAAACGTTTGAACGTCGAATATTTGACCCGTCTAGTGTTTGTGTTTAACAAGTTTCATTAAAATCGGTTCGCTAGTTTTTATCCATCGCGCACATACGGACAGACAGACAGGCCGAAAAAATATTTTGGAATCTGTATCGATTACTCATCACCCCTCCTAATAATTTTTTTCTAAGATTTATTCGATGTAAAGACGCGGGAGTTTTATTATATGTATAGATTTATGGCTATTGCTGGTATACATATCGAATTAGTTCTGCCAATTTAAAGCCAATTTCGAGTTCATACCTTGACTCGCAACCGCAATCCCCACGACTAATAACACCGCTGGACAACATTCACCGGCCAATCTAGTGTCTATTGGTTCAATTGCACTTGGAAATGAGTCAGCCTTGCAATCGTGGTGAACTATTCGATACTGCGTCGAGTCAACACTGCATGAGCTCTAAATTAAACCACAGATAATCACAGTAAAATGATTCTTTTGTTGTCAGAGGTAATTTTTACTCGTCAACTCATATAACTTCAATCAATTCAAATGAAAATATTATTGATAAGACTACGAGTATCTAGACCAATAATTATTTTACTATAAGTGACCACCGCAACGGTTTCACTCTCCGACAGTTTGGCACGGGTCTCCTCCCTAAATTATAGGGTTAGTGCAACACTCCACCACGCTTTCCAAATGCGGATAAGCAGACTTCACGCACATACGAAAATGATTAGTCATGCAGATTTCATCATGATGTTTTCTTTTACCGTTACATAATAATCTCTTAAATCTGTTTACACTTCGAACAAAACTGCACCAGTACTGCCGAAAACGATACTTGTTTTCTTTATATTTTCTTTCAACTCCTAACCGCGACTGAGAGGTAGAAACTGTATCGTTTGACTCAAACTTAACAATATGTGACTTGAGACTTGAAACTCACAAGCTAAGATAGTTGAGACCCAGAGCAATTAAAAAAAAGGAACTCCTTCCGTCCCTCGAACATAATGTCTACAGGAAACCTATTTTGGCAGAAAGGAAGCGAGGCAACGACCGGGGACGTTGGGTCACTGTGGGGCACTTGGAGCACTTCGTGAAAGTAGGGTCGGTTGGGGTCAGCGGAAGAAGCGCACTCTTTCGGATGGTTAAGTATCAAATTGCTCACCAATTTTAATCATATTGCGCATTACGTGAGTATTTCCGAGCAGTAACTCAGTTTCGGTCGACTTGATTAATTTTTGTGGTCGAAAAGATTTGAGGTTCTCCTTCAGCAAAAATTTAAGTAAAAAATATAAAGGGTTTCTTTTAATTAGGGTTTAATCCAAAGGTATAAAGTGTAGCAGTCAGTTGTGACGGTAAAATTTATGCTTGAGTTAACGAAGATGTCTGTTAACTAGATCACGAATAAATTCTGAGAAAATCTATACAAAATTAAAAAGAGGAATGATTTGTTTTTAAATATTTTCACACAACTACTGGACCGATTTCAAACAATTCTTTCACCGTTAAAAACATGCATCTTCACTGAGTGACATAGGCTATAATATTACTAGGTGTAAACGAAACTATTATTATGTCTAATTCCACGCGAGTGAAGCTGCGGGCGTCCACTAGAAAACAGTAAAGTTGTGGTACCTACCTCCCCAATTTTCGAATAAAATATTAGCGGAATAAGCGCCTGGGTAAGTTATTAGATCGCCTCATTACGACAAGCACGACTTCTAAGCTAGATGTCCTAAATAAGATCCCGGGTTGAGCACAGGTCGGAGTTAGGAGTCATGTATGTTAAATTGTGTTGTTTTCTGTGTGTCTGCCACTGCACCTGCCTAGGCCTACCGTGTGTGTGTGTAGCGTTTATTTATTGCTTATCAACCAACTTCGATAAAAGCAGGAGGTTATTTGTTCGACTGAATTTTTTTATTAATGTATGTAAGCATGCGATTTTGTATGAAAGCGATAACTTCGTTGTTCATAAAGCGATTTTGATGATAGGTAATGATCATCAAAATCGGTTGTCTTTGGTAGAACATACTTCAAAGGTCCCATTTAAAGGAGAATGATCAAGAAAGTATGAGAAGCGGTCTAGTGGTTGCGGCAATTCCAAATGACTTTTTGGATATTATTTAATGTACAAATTATTAATTCCAACCGATTTTTTTTTCAGAAACACAGGGGTTATTTCAGTTCCAAATCATAACATAATAGGTTGATAGCTAGTCTTATGAGAAATAAGACGCAATGAGTGCTATGACAATTATGACATTTGCTCTTCGTAGTTCGTCACGTGACACGTCACACACGGCTGTTATACCGAAATGTTGCCAGCTATTGATAGTCGCATATCGATTAATTTTGCCTGACGCGTTTAACTTTTTGTCATTTTAAGTGTTTGACTTTTTGCGTTTTTGACCTTAAGACCTTAATCCATGTTATTTATCTATAATTCTATATTTATATATTTGTAATATCATCGGTAATTCTGATATCCATAACATCCATGCTTAAGCTATTTACTTCGGAGTAAGATTAATGTTTGTGATTTATACGATATAAAAAAATTGGTACCCAATCAGGACTGGTGGCGCCCTCATTTACCTATTTTTTCTTTTTAGTCACACTGTGATTCTAAAAAAGTTCCATATAACGATTTCTCGGCTGCAATGAGAAATTAATTGTTGTAAAAAAACCAAATGTTTTTAAAGAGTAAATGAGTATTTGAGAGAAAACTGGTTTTTTTACTTTTTCATTTCGTTTTTTGTGCAGCCAAGATTTTCAAGTTTTTTACTAGTTTCTATTGTAAATCGATAAAAAATCGATATCAATCGTTATATCTAATTCATGGCTAATGACTATGGGACTATGGCAACACTTTTAACACTGTTGAAAATCCGGAAATGAATTGTGAACAGTTTATTGTAATAATAATTTTGAAAAAGAATCTCCTATGCAAAACAGCCGCTCCAAAGGCTGTATCGCTCCGAAATTAAAAAGAAAATTTTCTATATAATTTTGACCTTGACGCTTGAGACAATCGTATACGAAAATTGATCATTCTCCTTTCATGTAAAAATTTAGAAAGAAAATTATTTTATTTTCATCAGTAATTAGGTACATTAAAATACATAGGTACAAGTAGTAGATTTATAAATGTTAAAAAAGGATGAAAATTGGACGCCCTCAGCAAACCAACAACCGCTGATTTACCCTTATGAGCATACCCTTAAACAAGCATAATACGGGTAGCAATTATTGTAATAGTTGTGTTAATTGCCCTGTAGCGTCGGTGTTTATGTATGAGATTTTGATGATTCTTCTTTTATTTCGTTCCACAGGCCGAGGAAGGGCTGGCAGTGCGGCTGCGCTTCGAGGCGGTGAAGCTGCCGTGCGCGGGGCAGGCGCTGCGCGCGCGCGACGGGGACTCGCTCGGCTCGCCGCTGCTGGCCTCCTGGGACGGCCCGGACACCACGGCCATGGTGAGACTTGCAGTGGCACCTGTAGCTTCTGCTATTACGTCCCTGTAGCTCGGGACCAGAATAGTGCTACGGTAGCCCCTGCCTGTCGTAAAAGACGACTAAAAGGGGGCTTCTGGGGGTCGCGGGCGGTGAGAGTGGGAACTCGAATCGTCCATCAGTGACCCCGGAAAAGACGACGCTGTTTGTGGCTGTACAGCGTTGTGTAAACCGGGAAGAGCCCGTCTTGGGCGCAGCGCCGGAGGGGACCGGCGCGTTCTACAAGAGATCCCGGGACCCTCCTGTAGCGCCGGAGTAGGCCACCTAGCGGGTCTTAGTGGGTGAACGGACTTTTCAAGGTATTCCCACTCGTTAAAAAAAAAGGTTCTGTTATGAGGAGGAGGAACCCGTCCATATCCTCTGCGAATGCCCTGCAGTAACTCATCACAGAAGTCGCAAACTGGGCGGAAACCTAGTCTCACCTTGTACAATCAAGGAACTTGACCCCAAAGGCATCCTGGGATTTATCCGAGTGATCCTGGCCTTTGGGATCAGGTTTGAAAGGGCTAGCTGCAATAGATCTTTTTATGTCGCAATGGCTTATGTTTGAACTTTCTGGGGGCTAGCTGCAATAGATCATTTTAGCTCGCAGTGGCTTATGGGCATTGTGGCCCACACCCCCTTCCTAGAAATAATAATAATGGTGAGACTACAGCTTGCTACAACCCATAGAAATCCCACTGTTGGGCATGGGTCTCCCCCACAGACACAGCTGCCGCAGGTACAGTCTTCACCACGCTTCTCCTCATTCATAAATCAGTATCGCTAAACGTGCAACATGGCAACACTATAACCCTGCGTTTCTTTCAGACAAGCGACGTGGAAACCACTACGGACAGCACGGGAGTGGTAGAGGTGGCGGGCGGGCGGCACATCCTGGTGGAGCTGCGCTCCGGGGACACCAGCGAGCGCTGCGCCGGGGGGTTCCTCGCGCACGCCATCCAGATAGGTAACGAGATAGGCCGCGGCACTAATACAAGATAGCAAACAAGCTTGCAGCACCACCCATCCGCTGCCGCCCGTGACAACTGTGACTGACTTTGAACAAGACTCAATTAGGGACTGGGATGGTTAGTCCAATTAGTTGAGAGAGTTAATTAATTAGTTGGTCAGTTCGTTAGTAGGTAAGAGGACTGGGGACTGTTAGTGATAGTTACTCCTGTTAGTTGGTGTAAGTAATAGTCCAGTTAGTACTTGTTTGTAGGAGTCTCGCTCAAAAAAAAAAAAAAATACACGGCAGAAATACTCTATATGAAACCAATTAGGTTTCATATAAAACCTATTTGGTTCCCTATAGGCTCTACCACCTACAAAGCTCTAGCTCTCTATATTGTTATCCATACTTCCATACTTAATATTATAAATGTGAAAGTGTGTTTGTTTGTTTGTCCGGCTTTCCCGTCGCAACGAAGCTATTATATGGTATGGTTTTTGTGTGTGGAGATAGTGAGGAGGGTGGAGAGTGACGTTGGCTACTTTTTACCGTGGTAAAACATCCCCATGGAAAGATATCGATGTTTTGTTATTTGCTAGATATTTAGTTCCGAATGTTGTTAATAGATGGCGTTAGTAAAATTCATTTGCAAGTTCTGAATTTCGCTAACAAATTATACACTATACAAATGTGTCATGTATGATAAACAACTCATTGTTAATTCCCTTTGACCACGCGGGCGGAGCCGCGGGTAAAAGCTAGTATACTATATTTGGTCCTTCGAGCCGGATCCTTTGTACTGACTGTACTGACCACTGATCGCATCACGTATAACACCACATTGAATCGCAGAGCCAATCCGCAACACTACGGCGGCGTGGGCGCGCGCGGGCGGCGCGGCGTGGTGGCGCGGCGGCGGCGGCGCGCGCGCGGCGGCGGCGGCGCTGGCCGCGCTGGCGGCGCTGGCCGCGCTGGCGCTCGCCGCGCACTCGGCGCACCGCACGCGCGCGTACCACCGCGCCGCGGACAAGGAGTCCCTCACCGATAGCGATGGTAGGTTCACAAAAACTAGGTCTAGATCTTTCTTCTTGTTTGCCCCCGTTGTGTCAGCCCGCATTTATTGGGTGCGCTTGACTGCAGCTTTCGGTTGAAACGTGGTTCACATAGATAAAGTAGACTGGTAGAAATGCCATAGGGTGGCATTAGAAGGCCACATCTATACTTCTATAGGTACTAATATTTATAAAGAGGAAACATTTGTTTGTAATGTTTTCCAGTACAGGACCAATTTCAAAAATTCTTTCCCCATTATAAAACTGCATCTTCACTGAGTGACATAGGCTAAATTACTAAGTGTATACGATACTATTGTTATGTCTAAGTCCACGCGAGTGAAGCTGCGGGCCTCCACTAGTAATAAATAAACATCATTACATATAACTCTTTAATATCCTGGTTAATCAACAGCCTGTTCGGCGTCACTGGAGATGGGCAGCGCCGTGTCCAGCTCGCGGAGCACGCTGCTGTCGGAGGTGGCCGGCGCGGGCGTGTCGCTGCGGCGGCTGCTGCCCGGCCGGGCCAGGCACACGCGCCTGCGGGACTCGGACCGGGCCTCGGACCGTGCGGGGCAGAGGTGAGCTGCAGCCTGTTCGGCGTCACTGGAGTTGGGCAGCGCCGTGTCCAGCTCGCGGAGCACGCTGCTGTCGGAGGTGGCCGGCGCGGGCGTGTCGCTGCGGCGGCTGCTGCCCGGCCGGGCCAGGCACACGCGCCTGCGGGACTCGGACCGGGCCTCGGACCGTGCGGGACAGAGGTGAGCTGCGACCCACTGCTGGGCACGGGCCTCCCCAAAAGTTTCATCCACACCGACTGGATTTCTGGCGATCCCGTACTAAACGGTTTGCGCAATCCTTTTTCTGCGCACTTGGCAGCTGTGCAATGAACTTCCTTCTGATGTCTTCACGATTCTTCAAAAAAGGCGTAAAAAGAGCTTTGCTGAAGGCTGGCGACGCATTGGCGACTACTCTGGTGTTGCTCATGTTCATAGGCGACGGTGACTACTTACCGTCAGGTGGCCCGTCCACTTGTTCGTTTGGCTAAAATCTATTTAAAAAAAAACATATCGGGAGGTCTAGAGTATACTCCACCACGCTGCTTCATTGCGGATTGGTTGAGGGGGTCGGTGGCCAATCCAGTGTCGAATGTTCTCAAGCCACCCGAAGGTCTTCGACAGGGCTTGACGATTTTCACCATTGAAAACAACCGGGACCAACGGCTTTACGTGCCCTCCGAAGCACGGTAGCGCCCATGACATTTTGTCAATAGCAGACACCCATCCACAAACCGACCGCGCCCGTCGGTGCTTAACTCAGTCGAACACATTTAATCGACGCGAGCTATTGGGCTACGGACACTTCAAAGGTTATCCGGCTGGAAAGACCAAAATCGCTTCTGCTTTATGGGCTTATGGAGAAGTGGTGGAAGTGGTGCATGTGGAGAAGGAGAGTACCCGGGGTTTCTTGATGGACGATTCGATCTCCCACTCTCAACGCCCGCCACCCCAGAAGTCGCCTCTTACGATAGGCTGGGTCTACCATAGCAGTCTTGTGATATACAAGGATACATACCACCATAGCATACCTTGATGATATCAATCGGATGTCAAGAAGACCGAAAGATCATGTAAGATGTCCTTCTAACTCGAGGGATTGTGGGAGGCGTACATCCAGTAGAGGGTCTAGTACTAAAGGCTGATGGACGGATGGATAAATAGATTATCCAACTCAACTATTTTTGCAATGTCACTAAGAGTTCACCTATTGAAAAAAGCATAAACAGCTAAAATACACTACGTTTAAAAGCATCAACTACGATGGTGGTGCTGCAAGCTCGGTTGCTATCCTTATGGATATAAAAAAAAGTCTTTCAACAATAATAATTATGTTTTGAAAACACCCCTTTTCCTAATGAGTAACAAACACATGAATGCGAGATTCTTTGATGTTTTCCCTTGATTTTACATGAGACCAATCAAAGAGCGCCAAAGGAACAAAACAATAATACTCGTACCCTCAGCGTTCAGTCCGGGGCGTAATTACGGGACTCGCGGACTCCAGCCATTGTATCCAAGTGTAGAGAGACGTGTCAAGTTAGCGGGAAACCGGGAATTACGTCGATTACGGGAATCTGGGCTTTGAATGACAAATTAGTCATTTGAATTATTTATAAAAATTGGTTGGCTGGTTAAATTAAATCCTCAACATTTTGTTAATTTTACGATTTAAAGAGTTGCGGTGGTTGTATCAGATATAGAGAACAGTTCTTTCGGGTTCTTCTGCAAGAGTGAGTGGGCCTACGAAACAGCTCCGACACCATACACACTTTTGTGTGTATGGTGTTCTTCGAGTTGATATAATATATTTATTGATACTCGTAGTTGTAGCATCGAGTAATCTTTGCGGAGAGAACATGCAAAAATATTACTTGATTAAAGAATATTAAGACTTTTTCGACAATGACAGCTCATGTCGAACCACCAGATTGCCTCCATTTTGTTGTTATATTATGTAATACCATAGAGTAAGGTATGTAGTCCGTGGTAATACATAGAATTATCTAAATTATTTTCTCAGCAACACTGAACATTTTATTAAATAGTTTTCTGTGAATCAGTGAATTTTTTTCTATTTTTTGCTGTGACTGTAAATAGACAGCCCAAAATGGAACATCTCCTTTGCCTACCAGGGACGAAAAGGACGCAGAAACCACGGTAGACGTGGAGGCGGACAACGCGAGCGTCTGCAGCGAGGAGAGCGCGGCCACCATCACCCCGGAGACGGTGTCCTCCAGCAGCGCGCCGGCCCGCACCGGCCGAGCCACTGCGCCGGCGCCGCTCCGGCGGTCGCACACCGTCTCCAACACGCACGTGGCCGGCTCCCAGGTTACTGAGGAATTTTGTCTTTTTACCTCTTAGGCTCTGCGCAAACGGGCCACCGACCACAGCCACCGGTGGCCAGCGACAGCCACTTAACATAAACTTTTGGTGGCCGCCACCGGCTACACGTGTGCGGCGCGTCTATACAAAATATGAAAAAGTTTATGTTAAGTGGCTGTCGCTGGCCACCGGTGGCTGTGGTCGGTGGCCCGTTTGCGCAGAGCCTTACTGTACTCACATTGGCACAGGGATAGGCGGGAGCAGGAACAAGAACAAAGAAGACGACGCTAGATGACGCAACGAGCTGGCGTCCGAGTAACACCTGTACATGTGGCGTAATTCCCCGAGACGGGGGGGTAGACAGGGACACAACCAATTTGTAGGGAGAAAAGAAGGCGCACTAGACTTTACAGCCAAATGCTGTCTTACTGGTGCGCCCTCCCACGTTTCGGCCCATATAACCGCAAGGTTGGTGGGCCATGGGTGGTTGGCGGGTTATACTCGCATTGGCAGACAAACAGACAGACCTTTCCTTCTCCTGCGCGGTGCTGCAGGCGCTCAACTAATCCCCTAACTCCAAATTCCCTCAACGCAGGGAATTTGGAGTTAGGGGAGATCCCCTCTATCCGGGCAATTGCTCCAGGGGTAGGCCCTGTCGGTGAGCCAGTTGATCGTCGCGCGCGCGGTTCCACTAGCCGTTAGTCGCTATCCCCCTAGATGTTCGCACGGGAGGTCCATGAGATGATGATTTCCAGGCTTATCAAAAGTAATAAACCCAACCTTTAAGGAGAACTCAGATTACAGAACCAATGGATAAGACCACAGAGTTTAATACTCTGGATCGTACAGGATAGCAAACACGTATCCAGGATATATATGCTTAATATGTCGTGAGCAGATACTGTCGCCGCCACAAGCGTCGACCAGCGAAGCGGAGACAGCGGAGATGCAGACAAGCTCCACCAACGTGAGCCAGGCCAGCGGCAGCGAGCGAGACAGGAATAGCGGGAACAGTGCGTGGGAGAAGGACGTCGAAAGCCGCGCCTCCTCCTCCAATTCTGCTGCTACTCTTACCAATGTGAGTTCTGTTTGATCGTTCATTCATACATTCAATCATTGGGTCTTTTTTATTTAATTCATTCAATTAGATTCAGATTCATTTATTTTTCATTATTATGGTATTTTGTATACGCTTAATGAACATCATAACATTTGTTTTATCTACCGCCTGTTCACAAAGTTGATGCTACCGAGAAGAACACGGCAAGAAACTCAGTTGTTACTCTTTTCAAAATTTTCAATTTTTATAATTTGATCAAGGTACATTACTATTTAACAAGTGGAGCTGGAGATACATCGCATCAAGTGTTTCTATCGTTCAAGTAGTCGTTTATTTTATAGAAAGTTTTATTATGGAGGTTTTGTTTAATGTAAGATTTAAATTTAATCTAGTTAGTTTTTATTGTATACGATCCGTCTGCTCTCTATCTCTTATATCGTTTCCTTGTTTAATTAATGGATCCATCTATTCCCAATCGTTCATTTCGTGTACATGTACTCATAAAGTTACTGAAACGACCGAGATTCTTCCGTGTTCTACTTGGTAGCTACAACTCGGTAGCAGCAACGTTCATGAGAATATAATATAATCGCATACGAATAAATTAATCTGGATTAAAATCTGAAAATTTTTAATATTCTCTCGTTAAATTACATATCATATAAATCAATAGATAATAAAATACATTAATGAATTCATTCTATCGTTTATTCATTATATCATCAATGATTAATTTTTTCACTATTTTGCACATTATTATTAATTCGTCCAAACATCCATTCATTCGTAAATTTACACATTCGTTCAAACATCTATTTATTTATTCATTCGTTCATTCATTTATACAACAATTCAGTATTTTCTCACCATACGTTCGTTTGATCTCCCAAGACATTTATTTGTTTGTTCCACCCATTCACTCATTCACTCACCAGGGCTGGTACTCGCCCGCTCTGAGCGGCGTGTCGGCGGCGCGGATCCGCGACAACCCTAAGCACACCAAGGAGAACTGCAACCGGCGGCTGCTGAAGTCAGACCTGAGCCTCACCTCGCACCCCGAGATGGAGATCGACTATTACGATTATGAAGTTAACAATGCTGGTGAGAGTAAGAGACTAATCGCTGACTAATATTATCTAGCTAGTTACAACCCATAGACGTCCCAATTTTGGGCACGGTTTCTCCAACAGATACCAGAGTTGTTTTGACGTGATAACGTCTAATAAATCAATGAACGCCTACACATACGAAAAAAGTGTGACGTCATCCTCCCGTTCTGCCAAACGTTACGCCACGCGTACCGCCAAGTGTTCGCTGCGACCCATAGACGTCCCACTGCTGGGAACGGGTCTCCCCCACAAACACTTCTGCGGGAGGTCAAGAGCATACTCCACCACGCTGCTCCAATGCGGATTGGTGGAGAGCCAAGTGTTACGCCGAGCGTATTCATTCAATTTTAGTTTATAACCCATAGCAATAGAGCTTGTGTGTGATATTAATGTATTTAACACAGTACAGTTGATGCGTGATTCAGAAAATGGCACAGCGCCAACTAGTTAAAGTTTTGTGAATCAATGCTACAATTTCTAATAATATTTTTTATGACGTTATCACGTAAAATTATCGTCCGTAAACTGACATTACAGACAACCATTAATTTTATTTTTTAATTTTGTATTGTTACACAAAAAAAAATATTACCATGGTCTAGACTCTAGAGCATACTTAACCGCGCAACTACAATGCGTATTGGTGGAGGGGTTAGTAACCAACCCAGTGTCGAATGTTCTCAGGCCACTCGAAGGTCTTTGATAAGGATTAAAGTTTTTTTACCATTGAAAACCGCCGGGAACGATGATTAACGGGCCAATAAAAATAAAAGTATTTTATTGTTTATATCATCTTCATTTTTATAGGTTCGGTACCGGGGTCATACCTAGGAATGGATCCAGCTTTTTTGGTATGGATTCCCCCATTGGAAGAAGGGGACATAATAAAGGAAATGGACGAAAATAAAGCACCCATTTATGAGGTAAGAAACAATAAGGAAAATGGTATTTTATGAGGGCCATTATTTGATGAGTTCTTCGAGCGCGATAATATTTGTGCATTAGTATTTATGACAAAATGGAGATTAGTTATGAATATCAATTTAGTTAAACGAATTGCCTCGTAAAAATGCGGAAGAATCTATTACAAAATTATGCCTTGCGTTTTATAAGAGTAGCTATGTAGATTGCTAGGGATAAAAAATTCGTTAGACAAAACATATTGTATTATTTTCGTAGATCCAGACTCCATATTTCGCATATCTATTAAGCTGTTTCTTACTCGTATAAAACATTATTTTATGTTTAAAAATACTATTAAATATTCAAACAGTCTTTCATTGCTCTCAGGAGGTACTACCAAATGACTTACGACCAAGTCCGGGCAGTAACACAGAGTCTCCTGAAGATCGGCCAGAGTCCACTCTGAAGAGAAACACGGACAGACGAAGTAACAGATCCAATGAGTCAATTAAGTCCATACGGAGGGTCATCGACAGAGGTAACATTATACAGCCATTGAATTTCAGCGTAAGCGACTTGCAAAATACACCACAATTGCCCAAAAGAAACAGAAAGAAAAAAGATGAAAATACCATGGGGATACCAATGAGAGATTTGACCCTAACTATATCTCCCGCCAAGGTGCATAGAAGAGATAATAGGGATTACGACAATTCATCTACATTAAAACGAGTCAACGATTCGAGAGAAAAAGATGACACATTGAAAAGAACGACAGATTTTAGCGATATAAAATTCGCTGATGACTCAGAATCGTCAAACGAAATCAAATTTGCTGACGATTCACCGGATAGCAATAGATTAGTCGATAGATTTGATGTTAAAGCTTAATAAAGGAATTTGTTAGGAAACTTCTAGGTACTGTAAAATTTAAGGAACCGTTTTCATTCTCAAAGAATGTGTAATTATAATACGTGTAATCTACTCTTGTGATTTAAACCTAGTACTGGCCGATTATAAGAACAAAATGATATACAGACATGATTTCAATGTGTGTGTGTCGTTCAATTATGTAAATGTTTCATTTACTTGTCTCAAATAATCAATTTATGTAAACCAGTAATGTAATAACTGTGGAATTTGTTGCTCCTGTAAACTTCGGACCTATTATGTTGTACGAGTCAGCGAAATCTAATTTAGATTCGAAATACTCGTTAATTGCCTCGAGAAAGTTATGATGTGGGCGAGCGTTTATAGAAAACTTAATTATTCTAATTTCTGTATCGTGTTTTATATGAAACTCGTCTTACATTAAATTGGTGAGCGTTAGATTAGCGTTAGGCGATACATCATTAAATTTTACTTGATCAAACTTCTCTAATGTAACTAAATTATTAGGGATATCCTCTAACACTCGTACTAACAAGGAGGACTTACAATAGGTCGATAATGTGCTGATCTCATCATTATTGCAAATAAATCTTTATTCTACTGCTCTACTTTTCACTTTCCTACGAGACTATCTAATCTAGTCTACTACTAGATTAGATACTCTAGTAAGTATCTAATCTGTCCAAGTTATGCATTTTATTCGCTCGCCTATAAGATGAAACAGATCCTTTACTATTTGTTCTCTAGCATTCGTACTACATTTTAATTAACTTTAACCTCAAACTTCCTGTACGTTATATTTGTATTGAAATATTATAAACCACATTATAATAAGTATTCATTTCACGTTTCATACATTCTGCATTAGGCGTTCTAAGGACCAATGTGTGGATTACAACTTTCATATCATGATGAACATTTTCATACGATAGGTAGTATATTTTTCAAGAGATTTCATGTCATTTACTCACTTAATATAATATAATAATAAGAACTTAGTAGTGTCACATTAATAGAGTAACAGTAGAGTTTTATAATCGTAAATTGGAATCCAAAGATATTGTGTAGATTAAACTATAGTATATTTCGCTACAAGTGCGGAAAGCCTGTCATTGCAAAGAGTTCCGACAAATGTCTACCCGAGCCGAAGGCGAGGGTTGACAGTCGGAACAAGTTGCAATGACGGTTCCGCACGTGTACTGAACAACTATTTTTAATACAGTTGCGAAAAAATGAAGCAATTTAATAAAATAATAAAAACACAAACTAAACTCGCAAAGAACATATTTGGAAAATGGCGCCAACCGTAAAAGAATACAGAGTGTTGCAGAGATTTTTTTTTGTTTTCTTCACCCATTCTGGGTAGGCAAAGGGAACTATGCCCATACAGCCAAGTCTTCAGCAGAATTTTTTTATTGACATGAAATTTAATGAGATGAAATGAAGTGAAACCTTAACTAACTCATTGAATCAAATCATTAAATCTGATATTGAAACAAATTAGTAGCTTCTTTTTAGAAATATTTGCATGAATCATAAAAACTTCTATGAATTTTTTTTTTGTAAAAACTTCGTGGTTGGTTTTTTCTTTTTAATAGACATTATTTTGACAGTTGGGAAAGAGAACGCACGAGTTCGGAAAAGGTAAAGAAAAAGCACGAGTGTGTAATAGCTCACTTCCCGAACGCTATACGTCCCTGTAATACGCCACTTTTTGAGCAACTGTTTTAAAAAATACTTGTCTATTTCATCTATGTGTCTTATAGAGTGGTTTGTTGAACTAGTGAGAGTGGGTAGCTTTACACACTCATCGCATACCTTTTCAGATCGGTTAATATGTTTAACTACCTGCATCCCTTGTCTCAAATATCACAGTACTGCTATTGAAATTTATACATTGAAATGTCAAACTCCGAGGAGCAATAAACGCCATAAAATTAAAGTTAAGACTGCATGCTGAATATTATTACATCTCTCTCGTTACAGCTACTCTTGTATAATGTCACCTAGGTTTTTATTATGCAGAATGACTTGCTTAAATTCACAAAATGCTTGAGGTCTAATCCAATAATATTTTAAAAGAGGGAGAAACAATTTAGTGAAATTATTTGTATATATATTATTATAAGTATCTTAAATTACTGTACATTTTCATTTTGGCATTGTCCCCCTTTGATATGTCGTCGGATAAATGAATTCGATAAAATAAGCTGGTTCAAAAATATCCAATTAAGTAATACCTTATATTTTTTTTAATGCTACCTTAAAACTATATGTTGCCTTCCCTGTTGCGTTTGTTTTATAATTGTTTTTTTTCTCTCTTTATCTATACGCGAGGTTTTAGTGTCATTCATGACATGTATGTCAGGAATTACCTTACACACTACAGGCTGCACTGAAAATCAGTGTTGTAGTATGAGCAACTACAGCTATGCTGAGTGTAGACCTATTTTCTGAGTGGTCACTGCAACATAGAACTTTTAAGGTAACCTTTGTTAAACATAACATGTACGTACATGATATAGTTTTCTGTGTTGCATGAACGATTTTGGCAAATAAATGATTCTTTCTTTCTTTCTAAAACGATTGGTTATATTCGATGCGATGTTCTATAGGCGAAGTATATAGGAATAAATGATGATATGACTATAAGCCATGCTGTGGCTCGAGCAAGTTAGAAGTATTTTAAGCCAGAAGTCGATCTAACAAAGTGGGATAGCCTGTTTATAATGTTTGATTTAAAATTTTCGAAGACTGACATCTCGGGCAGTGCAATACTTTTAGAACGAGAGACGTTATAATCCATTATTCTGGAAATTGTATTGTAAAGAGAGTATGCATAGTAATGGGTAGATAATTTTGATTGACACTCATGATGACGGCAAAAATAACTATCTATAATCTATATTATACGTCAACCTTACCTTTTTTAACAGTTTAAACTCAGTAACTCTTAATTTGTAATAAAATGGATTGTGCGTCCAAAAGCTTATAACAATGCTGCTTCAAAATTTATTTCAAGCACCGTAGAGTGAATTGTACGAATGGATATGATACTTCAAATTTATGTAAGTACTAACTTAGTACTGCGAGGAAAGGGTGGTTCGGGGTTAGTTTTAAACAAACGTTTCTACAACTCTAATGTTGTACTTCAAACTTAATTAATGTTTTAAATACATTTCATTTGCTTTCTGTTTAATTTGTGATTATGATATTTATTATAATGTTGCGGAAGTGCAGTATATGAATCTAGAGAATCTAGAAAGTTCTAGAGGATTAAACGTCTACCTCTGAGATTCGATTAGTCACTCGTACGTACTACTAGAATGGCGTATGCTGTTGATCTCTTTTTCTTTCTGGTCATATTAGTTTTGTAAGTATATTTAATTAACGCTTCGCATTTATATATTTAATCACGTAGGCACTATTGTTTAATAATTAACGCATTTACTAATTTATTTTTGGATTAAGGTGTTTATAGCAATAACGCATTTTTTATTTAAAAATGAGTAGGATAGGTGGTACGGCTCATAAATAGTCTCTTCGGAGTAATTAATGTTTGTCCATAATATTGTGTCTTTCTGTAATTTTAATTATGTATTTAACGTTTTGTTGGCTGTAATTCTTATCATTTACAAGATGGTTCATTTTATTTTGTAATTATAATGTTGATATATTTTTATTCATGCTAGTGTAATAGTCTAGAGCATTGTTTTATTTATTTGTGGTAAATTACCATTTTGTGGTATTTGGTTCGGTATATTTCCATAGACGTAAATATATTTTTTATTCTGCGCAATTATTAAGATAAATGTTTATACATAAAAATCATTAGTTATAAGAACGTTATTTTATGTTTTGTTCTGGATGACCCCAATAAAGTGGTTTTATTTTGTATTTGGAATTGTAGTTTTATTTCCTCCGATATTACACGAAAACCATCGTACACTTCAATAAGAGTTAGCGCTATGAACCGTTTTAAAATGTAATCTATACTAATATTATTAAGAGGAAACATTTGTTTGTAATGTTTTCACACAAAAACTACTGGACCGATTTTAAGAATTCTTCACCATTAGATAGCTGAATCTTCACTGAGTAACATATATAATATTACTATGTGTAAACGAAACTATTGTTATGTCTAATTCCACGTGAGCGAAGTTATGGGCGTCCACTACTCAACAATATTGTGGTATTGGTGTAAGCAAAAAATCCTTTCGGACGATCTCACATTACCTAATAATTCAATGTGACCTTAGTAATTGAATAGGTATAGGTATATCTATAAAAAGTTTGTTTGTAATTAAAATTAAATCATTCAGATATAAAATTTTGTGATGTTTTGCAATCAGCTCAATGAGCGCGAACTCGTATAAAGGTCGTCATTTACCTTTTATTGATTAATTACGGTAAAAGGTAGCCCAAACATTCAATGAATGCGATAAGAGAAATTTCATTGGGGCTGGAAAATTCTCAAACGCCTCCACGGTTGGGGTAACCGACCTCTACCTTTACCTGTACCTGTTCAAATAGGATGATGTTATATGGTAAGATAACTAGATCATAACATAGAAAAGCTATGTTATTTTGCTATACTTGTTTTAGGGAATGCCTAAGACTACGCCGACGCTACGGTAAATAAATTTTGAATAAAGCGCCAGGGGAATTTCACCATGTGAAGAGTGACTGAAAAAAAAAAGTGTGAAGCGAAGTTGAAATAAATGATGTAAATTAACCCGTGATCAAATGTGAGAAAGACAAATAAACACTGGTGACTTACCTAAAATCTCACTCTTCAATCTATAATAGTTCATCTTACATCAAGCAGTATTATGTAGGCACTTAAGTAGTTTAATGAAGTTAGTGTCTACAGTTCAAACATTGATAGTTCGACGGATAGGCTCACAGAATATACACGGTGGCAAAGCCTGTGAGAACCTTAGATCAACACAATATTCTAAGAGCGAGCTGGATGTTCTAAGCAAGCAATATTCTGTGCGGCCTCAGCTCAGTTGACGCGAGCGTCTCTTCGCAATATTGCTATTGAACTGTTAGGCCGCGACCGCACTTGGCAAATATACCGCGAGATCGTAGATGTTAGCGCAAGCAATATTCTTAACTCGCAATATTGCTATTGAACTATAAGGCCTCGACGTGGCAAATATTCATAAAAAAATCATAGTTTTTATAGCATAAGCAATATTCTACCGCACGTCGCAACTTAGGTAGCAGTGACAGACAGCTGAGATTGCGTGGAGAATATTGCGGTGTTAGAAAACCTACCATCTATTAGGCCGCGACCGCACTTGAAAAAAACTTCAAAAGAAATGTTGCCTTAGGATGATTAAAATATAATACTGCTATGTGAAATAGACCTTACTTCAGACATACCGCCCGGCGCGACCGCAGCTAGTAATAGTTAATACAACATCGCTGCTCGCAGACCACAGCCCTAAAGGCTGACGTACACCAAACTAACGTACGAGTATATTCAGTGAATGATTTTGAGATTGACTTTGAACATATATGTACATATCGAACAGTTTGTATTGTTTTTTGATCTGTAAGTAGTTATTTTATATAACACAGTGATACCATAAAGCAAAAAGAAACGAAGATAGGGGGAAGATTAGAAGCTATTTTTGAGTCCTCAAAATATATGAATTACTTATTACTAACTAATCGATTGAAATCAAAGTGAGAAATCAATGGTTAAAAATTAATTTTCAAGTATATAAATTTTTACGTCTGAAATTGATTTTTATCTGCAACAGATTCGAAACTTAAAAAAATGCAAGTAACCAATAATCCTAGTTAGAAGTTAAAACCTCCAGACGGTCTATATTGACACTGCCATCTCAATTCGCACATTGTTGATGCGAGATAAATGTACCTAACACTTATCAATATAAAATAACTACAATATAAATAGTGTTTCTGACCACGATGGCTCTGACGATTCGGTGACGCAGTGGTGAGTGGCCAAGTAATGGCCAAATCGCGTGCTTCTTATTCCGGCTGGAGCAGATATTTATTTTATAGACAAATAAATTGTTAACAGATTGTTCTTGTGGCATAGATGTTAAATTGTATATTTTTCTGTGTGTATCCGCCACACAGGCCTACATCAGAGGTGTGTAGCGTTGCTGTATTCGTGGCAAAGATGTTAAATTGTATATTTTTCTGTGTCACACAGGCCTACATTAGAGGTATAAGTGTGTAGCGTTGCGTAAATTAACTGCGACGTCGAATGAAATCCGCCCAGTGCGTTCAGGGCCTAAGCCGCGGCCCTGTCGATAGGACAGGGTGTTGATGTATGACGCAGACGCTCATAATACAATGTAGCGGCTTCCTTTTGACATAACTTGATCGATGGAGTACACCGCACTGTGCCTTAGATATATTGATTTTAACGTAAATTAGTGTAACTTGTGTAACTTACATTGATAGTGTTGTGCGGTGAAGTTTAAGAATCAGAATCAGTATTCATTAAGTGAGTATTTACAAAACTAACGGAAATATTTTTCACAGGTAGGTATGCATGTTACGTAGTACTGACATCGTTTACACCTAGTAATAATTTATAGCCTATGTCACTCAGTGATGATGCAGCTTTCTCATGGTGTAAAAATGTTTGAAATCGGTCCAGTAGTTTTTGTGTGAAAACATTACAAACAAATGTTTCCACCATGCCTGCCGCCGCCCGACATGTAACTTGGCAAGGGAGCAGCAGGGTCTTATTGTAAATTGGTTTACTATTGACGTAGAAACTCCAGTCTCTTCAGTACGTTCGCGGTGTGGAGACGCATACGTGATGAGAATATGGAACAATGGCCTGCAGTGGGACTCTAAGGGCTTTTTACACGAACGGCAGGTTGTCAACGATAGAGGATATCGTTTTATTATACTGTCTATTTGTTTGTAATGTTTTCACACAAAAACTACTGGACCGATTCAAAAATTCTTTCACCATTAGAAAGCTGCATCTTCACGTAGTGATATGTATAATATTATTATGTGTAAACGAAACTATTGTTATTACTAATTCCACCTGAGCGAACCTGCGGAATGGTAGACTTAATTACCGGTCTGTGGGCTGCTTAAGACTTGCTAATTACCGACAGTCGATCACCGTTAGCATCGAACAGTTATTGGAGCGAGGCGAGCGATGCGCTATACAAATTATCCGGTAATTACTGTAAACATGTTTGACAGATCAATTTATTGATTAACTGCAAACATGTCACAGGGTATTGCTGTTGATTCTCTTGAGAACACTTATTTAGCGATCATGTGGTGAATTATTTAAGTTGACTGCTAACCATTTCGTAGTCTGCAACTACGTGTCTATTCAACAATTCAAATATCACACCTTTACGTCATGCTAAATCTCTGAAGAAATAAAGAGAAGTATACTCCGGACACACTATACAACAATTCAAATACCAAACAATTACGTCATACTAAAACTGAAAAAATAAAGAGATGCATACTCCTCACAAAGCATCGGAAAATTTAAAAAGAATCGTTATTACTCTGATAATCTGCCAGCAGAATCAAACCAAAATGTTATGCGGCATAACCCTGAAATGTTTGGTATTCCTCTGAAACCGAGCAGGCAGAGAGCACTCAACATAAACGATTGAGAATAGATACGACCGTACTGCACTCGCCGCATTCCTTCTACGTGTCAGGGTTGTTAAAAACGTACACATTATCATATTTGTTATTTTATTTGTCGACTAAAATGTCAATTAATTATTTTTTAAAGTTCTGTGGCTAAGAATGCGTTGAATTTTTAAGGTATGGCTATGATATATTGAATAAATTGATATATGCATGTACCCTATACCTTTTGTTTGTGGTTCAATGCAGATAAATAAATAAATAAAATAAATAAATAATCGGATACAAGTTTCTTTACCTTTGTCCTTAATTTCTCGCCTCGAATAAACATTTCGTAACGTTGACAACCCTACTGAATAGAAGTCCGGTTGACCTTCCGGCGTCCCACGGGAACGGTTGTCGGACCTCTAAGTTTCGTAAAGGCTTTAATTGACTACCAAATAGCTATTTTGCTAACCTTATTTTGATTTAATTAAACCGTCTCGTTTTAAACTAACTATATAAATGTCAGTGTGTTTGCTGGTTTATTTGATTGAATCGTTTATAGTGCAATGTATTTTGTTTGCTTGAGGATAGCTGATGAATGCATGGATCCGAACCCAAAAGTCATAGACATCATCATCATCATCATCACAACCGTTTCTTTGTCCCACTTTTGGGCACGGGTCTCCTCGCAGTACAGGAGGGATTAGGCCTTAGTCCACCATGCTGGCCAAGTGTGGATTGGCAGACTTCACATGCGTTCGAGAACATTATGAACTCTCAGGCATGCAGGTTTCCTCACGATGTGTCCTTCACCGTTACAGCAAGTGGCATTTAATTTCTTAAATCGCACATAACTCAGAAAAGTCATTGGTGCGTGCCGCTGGGGTTTGAACCCGGACCGCTCGAGTGAGAGGCGAGTTAGCCACTGGGCTGTCACTGCATAGACATCACATACTCAGAACTAGTTACTTTATAACCCGCATAGTCTATTTAGAGTTGCGAAAATAGATTCACATACTCCCGCACTAAAGTTCTGGATGTGCACCTTGTTAGGTGGCACAATATTTTGGAACCCGGATAGCATGCCAGTAGCCCAGTTCACTAACCACTGCACCGCGATGACTTGTGTTATATGTATTATTTATAGTTAGTTAAGTTAATTTTTTTATGGATAATGTAATATGTTCAAGGTCGGTTACAGTTGTCATGGGCGGAAGTGGATGCTGCATGCTCGTTTGCTATCTACATCCATGAGAAAGAAAGTCCCGTCATCTTTATCTGTTGGCTGTCATCCTGGTACACTCACTTATAAGGTCACCCACTGCGTTCTTCAAATATTAATAGCTGATTTTTAGTTGGTTCCGTAGAG
The DNA here is from genome assembly GCA_944567765.1 of Carterocephalus palaemon. Lineage (NCBI taxonomy): Eukaryota > Metazoa > Arthropoda > Insecta > Lepidoptera > Hesperiidae > Carterocephalus > Carterocephalus palaemon. Next base: position 850,449 of record OX155647.1, on the reverse strand, counting down.
GGTAAAACATGAAAGACAAAGGGTCTGACAGTTTTTAAAATCTATTTCTGCTGCCTAGCGGTTCTCAGCGGTTCTCACCGGTTCTCACCGGTTCTCAGCGGTCGGACACTAATCACTGGCTATCTGGCTCGAGCGCTCTCCGCCAGCGGGACGGTTGTGGAGAGGTTTACTTTGCCCGGAATTAGGTCGAATCGAGCTCGGTGGACATCTCAGCAACGTGCTCTTTCACATTGCAACCCGCGCAAGATGACATCTTAATTCGACTTCAGTGCATTCAGGAGCTAAACATTCATGCCCCTAACTTTAGCTGTCCAGACTGAGTGGCTTTGTACTTGCGATAAGGGCGCAATTACATGCACTATCCTATAGGATAGGGTTTGCTTCCGGAGCCTTTGTAGGGATGTCTGAGTTAATAGCTTACTTGGGTGGTTTGGCGACAAGCTGAGTAAGTTTTCTAACGCACTGGAAACTTATACGGTTTGATAGAGCCGTGATTAATTTTGAGTGATGCGAGTACATAAATAAGCAGTCATTTTAACTTATTGTTTTTATGGATATACTTAAAATAGAAAACATGTATTCTTAAATTTTCACCCTCGAACAATACGGACATGGAATGGAACAATATAGTATGTTAATAGGAACATACGTTGGTCAGTTCGTTAGTAGGTATGAGGAGCATAGAATGAACAGCTACAGTTATTCCCGTTTATTAGAGTTAGTCCTGTAATTAAGTTTCTCGTTCTAACTTGCTAGCCAATAGACAAGTGTGACAGGCAACAACATACATTTATTTTTATAGGATTGCCGAAAATCATATTATTATCATTCCAAACAGAATATATTATTTTTCAATATTTTTTTTTCTAAATGTAGCTGAAATATTTGTGGCAGTGAAGAACCATACACAGGTTCTACCATCCTAGGAAATAATTGTTTCATCGTTACAGTATGTCATTACGAAGTTAGACAGCGTTCAGATACTTTCCCTTTAAAACGTCGCTCTAAACTTTGCGGCCTGAATACTTCCGTCAGCTGAAAGAGACTGAAAACTAATTTCGCTGTTACTAAGTAGTTTTAATTCTAGACGTTTCGCAACCGATTATCAATTGCAAAAGACGTATTCAAAGTTGCCTACAAGAAAGGCAAGACTGGTTGGTCTGTTAGTCGCAAGCGCGGCCACTCATTATTCAGTTTTCTGATTTATCTGTATTCGGTATATGGGGTCTATGATTAGTTTTTCGGTCAACCAAAGGTAATAATCCGTTTTATTTTACCTAAATTTAAATACTACAGGTAAAACTATACGCTTATTAATTTAATTTAATTAGATTTTGGCCGTATTTTGTGACCTAATCTGTGACAAAATTCATCGACCGACATTATGAACGCAACTTTAACGAGTTTTGAGTTCTTTGATTAACTTTAAAATTGATCGAAGTGGCGCAGTAATTATGAATCACACTCAATTCAACACCTCAGCCACCCGCAGTAATTCAGACAAAGTATTTCGATTCCACCCCCCACGCCTTGAGGACGTAAACAATTAATATTAATGTATTAATATTTCATTTTAATCACATCTACTCACGGAAGTAAGGACTTTACCTGGTGAATTATACGATTAGATAAATTATGTTACTAAATCACACTAATACATATATCACACTATATAATATTATAAAGGCAAAAGTTTGTGAATGTGTGTTTGTATGTTTGTTAATTCTTTACGCTCAAACGGATGGACTAATTTTGATAAAATTGGACCTATTAAAATTTGTGTGTGTAAATGGGTGCATGTCTGAGTGTGTATTTTCTGTTTATGCATGTATATATCCATTGTATGAATAGACTAAACTATGTCGAGTTCCTAGTCCTACTCATAAGGGTTTGAGCAGGATGCATGCTGTATTACAAACCTCTTCCTATCCCTTCAGGCCAAGACAGGCGTGCAGTTATTATGTTATGGGATTCACCGCTATACATACATTTATTAATTAGTTAGTAGTAGTAAGTAGTTAGTATTAAGCTGGATAGAGCGACGTTGTAAGATACTCACAGGGCTGCCGTCGCCGGCAGATCTGCACATCTGCTCCCGAGAGGCTATTAACATCCCGCATATGCAGTATGCAGAATGCAAAACCCAAACCGCTCTTTGCATGCAATATTAAAATACGAGGAGTTCGCTTTATCTCAGCGGTAGATGTTCTGGCACATTCGGTAGTAGATACGCGCTTCGCTTTGAGGACTAGAAAATCTCTTTGTTAATGGATGAATGCTACGAGAAAGTCATTCTCAACATCATATTCACAAGCCTTTCATAGGTCCACAGCGTTGGCCAAACGCGGATTGGCAGACTTCACGCACCATTTATCTGTACTAATTTATAAAAAGGAAACATTTGTTTGTAATGTTTTCACACAAAAATTACTGAACTGATTTCAAAAACTCTCACAATTAGATAGCTGAATCTTCACTGAGTGACATAGCCTATATAATATTACTAGGTGTAAACGATACTATTTTCATGTCTAATTCCATGCGAGTGAAGCTGCGTGCATCCGAGTACATAATAAAATAGAACTGTTATAGGGCATCAGTAAAAATCTATTAACGAATTCAGATAATTTTGGGTTGAAATTTCGGGCTGACAAACCCGGAAAATGCGATGATTATTTTGGGTTCCACTAAGTTGAGTGTGTCCAGTAATGTCCTCAAGAGGCTAGCAACTTTTAACGAAACATTGCAAGGGAGTGTAATTCCGCGTGAGCGAAGTTGCGCTGGGGGTAGAGGCGAAAGAAAATGTATGTAGAAAATTTTGTGAAAAGTAATTATTATTATCAAAATAAAATTATTTTTGTGACTAGTGTATGTTAAACGGCTCACCACCTACCATGGAACCTAACTAATGAAGAGTACACACGTCTACCTACCTAAAAACAAGCGTAATGCCATGTTGTAAGACAGTGGTTGCTAACAATTTAACGTAATGCTCATTGCGACGCCCTACAATGGCTCCACGCAAGATGGCTGCAGAGCGGCAATCAGCGATCACGCCGCTTTAATATTTAAACACGCCACTTCCAGGGCACGCTCACACCAAGGTTTTGAAGCTGACATTAACATTATATTTCTGTGCTAGGTTTTCCCGTCTGTGGTTTCATATTAATTCAAAATTATTACACGCATAATATATTTACAATATGCACATATTCCATAGGAACCGTATTGCGGTATACATTCTAAAGAGCAATATAAATTTAAATAACCCTCTCCTAAACTACACCACTCCGACCGGTCCAGTGCCTTCTGAAACCAGCGGTTTCCCGCCGCCTTCTTCAGGTCGTCTGTCCTTGTCGAAGGGCGGCCTGTGCTTTTCCGAGTCGTGGTCTCCATTCAAGGACTTTTCTCCCCCACGTTGTCAGTCTTTCGAACGACGTGGCCTGCCCATTGTCACTTCAACTTACTAACTAATAAAACTATAAGAGCAATCTTGAGCAGTCCACTCTCAAACAAAGACGCTACTACACCACAGACAGACAAACATTACAAATGCGCAAATACAATGTTCTTTCACGATTTATTTAAATCTGAGTTTACAAACAATGTTATTTTAGCCCAATGAGGACGCAGCCTTACACAGAGCGAGTAATCATCGCAGTTTTCTTGCGTCGACGCCATCTTGGGAGAGATTGCCGCTTCCAGACGCGAGCCGTTTGATTCGCCCCATCTGGGAGCGAGCACAATAAATCACGCGATAAAATGTGCATTTTGCACAAACAGAACTTGTTTGTCGTCAAATTTTATATCGAGTTTGAGTTTGACTCCGATTCGAATAATTTATTTCCATTTTTACGCATTCATTCCGATTGATGTTTGCAAGCAATGTTGCTATTGAATTTTATGCAATTTACTTTTTCTATTATATACGTAAACAAATCTCTCGGAACCTAATTATTGTGCGATGAGTCTGTGCAGATATTGTATATGAATTATCCCAAATAAATAAAGAGGATGTTATTCGAAGACACCGCTCTTGGAGAATAGCTACTGTGTTGTCTATACTTCTACATTAATATTATAAAGAGGTTTGTAATGTTTTCACACAAAAACTACTGGACCGATTTCAAAAATTCTTTCACCATTAGAAAGCTGCATCTTCAATGAGTGGCATAGGCTATAGAATATTACTAGTTGTAAACGAGACTATTGTTATGTCTAATTCTACGGGAGCGTTGACAACAGAAAAGCAAATTACAGCTTGTAGCACGCATTACAAAACTGCTGTCATTCTTGTGTAATTTTATCTTTGCCAAAAAATACGGGAAAATATCGTTTTATATATTGATACTACACTGCGATACAATAAACATTTTTTAAAATGTTTTATTTTCACTTGACCCAACACATGCATTTACAAGCCTCTAAAGCCGTGTTCGGGTAACAGTGCTTGCAAATTCAGTTACAGAGTTCCAATCACGAAAAAATCCGATACGCTATTCAGGTCAGGTAGCTAGTGCATGGAAAAGTACTGTATTCTACTATGTGTTAAGTTATTTTCGTAGTTGAAATTCGCAAACTCCGCAACATTTTCAGATCAGTTAATTCTTACAAGGGAAGTTAGGATTACGCTCGATCAGTTCGGATAACAAGGTTATAACTTTCATAATTAATTGATTTATACCACCCTACTGTACCTGTAACTACGTACATCCAATCCACTAGTGGAGTAATCCTAATCTTATCACCATTCTGCTATTCCCATTTAGTTATTCCAAGTATAGTTGAACTTCAGTCTTGCGTCGAATAACGACTTTCTGTTCGCTCGCTGCGACCCATAGACGTCCCACTGCTGGGCACGGGTCTCCCCCACAGACACTGCTACGGAAGGTCTAGCGCATACTCCACCACGCTGCTCCAATGTGGATTGGTTTGGACTTTCAGTTACTCGAGTATAAAATCATGGAATAAAATTATCCGTGGTATAGTTACGCGCGTGTAAATATATGTTTGGTCTAATCCGCCCTAAATCAAACGTTTTCTGCTGTTTTCTACGGGGTCCTGGGTTCGATTCCTGGGTCGGGCAACAACTATTGGATTCTAACTTGAATGCCCGGTAGCACATGGGAACAGCAATGCGACCTAACCATCTGGTAAAAAGTGGGTATACTAGAAACCTCTGCCTACCCCTTCGGGTAAATAAAGGCGTGTTGTTATGTTCTACGTTATTCCATTTTTTTATAATAGACGGACAGACAGATATACGGGCCACCTGATGATGATAAGTGGTCACCGTCGTCTATGGACACGTGCGAAACCGTATCACAGGTATTTAGACATTGTTTGTTTGACATGAACCGCTCGTGATTGTTCGTCTTGTGGTATTATTCAACAGAAATATAGTGTTGAGCCGAGTAGTTTATTCCGCTCGACTAGTTAACAAATGATCACCACTTTGAAGGGCAGGTTAAGCCGTCGGTTGATATAGTGATAGGACAGTTGTTAAGCCTTCACAGGTCAAACTTCGGACAACCCACCAACCACCCACTTGTGAGACCGTGCCTGTGCAGCGAGCTGATAATCAGTAATTAGTGTACTCTCTTACAGTGACACACACACATACAACATGCATAAATCATTTTAGTTAGTAGGTTAAATATATACTTTCGTTAAATACTTTCTCTCGTAATAATATTTTCGTTTACTTTCCTGACTTTTTCTTAATTATGTTGTACATTTTTCCTAACCAAAGACTTTTTTCAAGATAAAAGTGACAAATACCAGTGAAATGTATTCAAAGAGAAATACTTACAACGCAATATTGCGAAACTTCGCTTGTCTCAGCGTTTTAATGACAATTTTTATCTGTTAGAAAGAAGAATGTTCAAAAATATGAGTGTTTTATTATTCTGTTTGTTTACAAAATTGTAGTTATCTGACCATCCCAGTCCTTAATGAGTCTTGTTCAAAGGTTCGTTCTCAGGTTCCTCAAATCGACGCATTTAATTGGCCATCCTGTCAGTCAACATAGCACTGTTTACGGTGACTGTGGCTACCGAACGCGCCATCACTCGAGCGGCACTCTCACTTTTATGACTGAGAGCTGTCCATAATGTTCTCAAAGGCATGTGATATCTGCAAACCTAATCACATGGCCAGCGTGGACAGGCTGGCTGAAAGGCTCCAATGCCCCACAGTGAGATAGTAAATGGTTTGTGGTGGCAATTTAATTATACCGTTAAAATAAAAAAAAAAGCTTTTATAATTTTTTTTTATTTTCGTGCATTGTCATCGGAACCAAATATGAGTGCCAAATTTCAGCTCGATAGCTTCAGTGGAAGACTCAGTGGGTGAAATATTGATTGCAAGATTCCAGGACATACATACATACATAACATACATATGCATACATACGATTGAAGTTAAATAAAAGCTTTTAAAAAAGTTTACTTGTCTGGAAAAGTAATAGGATTACGAATCCTTCCCTATACGCTGTTTATATGGTGAAAAAGCTTTTAAATAGGCACGTTCCTTATAAATGAAGAAGCGTTATTAAGAAATGGAAGTCCTACATGGAATGTACTTCAAACCGTGCATACAAAAGCAAGACACCATAAAACCCTCAAGAAACGTCGTCAGCGTCAAAAGACTCCATTAAACGGATTAAAAGCGTGCGTTTCTTTGAAATGAATATTTTTCACGGGATAGAGACACAATGGTACCGCATTAGCATGATTACCCTAATTGCAATACGACCTAATTATATAGCAGGTTGGAGCAGCCAATTCTAATCGTAACTGATGTTTTTAGGGATGTGATTTATTTGGCAGTTATATATTTGTAAGTTAAATTATTATAAATGCGAAAGTAACTCTGTCTGTCTGTCTATCTCGCTTTCACGCCAAAACTACTGAATCGATTTAAATGAAATGTTGTACACAGATAATCTAGAGCCTGAGAAAGGACATAGGCTACTTTTAAATAGCAAAAAAGTATTGTAAAGGGTGGAAAAGGGGGATGAAAGGTTGTATGAAAGTATAGTCATTTTCAGAACTGGAAGCATAATATTTAAATTATAGGCTGTTTATTAGATATAAATAAATATGGCATTCAAAGTTTGTAAAAATGTTACCCTTAAGGGTGTAATATAAACATAGGGGATAACACATATACGGATTCATAGTTAACGCGTTAAGAAGAATCTATTATTATGTCTATTTCCATGCGAGCGAAGCTCTGGGGCGTCCACTAGTCTTAAATACAAAAACATAATGTATTCGGAAACAGCTGCTATAGCAAAAACTGTGTTGCATCTGCTTACCCGCCCGGAATAAAATAATCGCTCGCAATGTTAACACATTGGCTGCGGCAAGTAAAATCTTAAACCTTCGTCTGGTGCGGCGGCGGGCCAAATTGTGCCCCCAATGATTTTTCCGCCAGTGCGTGGTAGGTCTTTTTCGACCCGTCAGCACAAGGTTAGATTAAATTGCTATAACTTTGCGAACACATAATTTAGGTGAGCAGTTTTTGGACTGTTGGAACAACCTTGAACCCAACTTCTTTAAATTTGATTCGCCCCGGGATCTGACGAACAGAAAATGAGAAATAAACCAGGGAAAGTGGCGGGTCGATATCGACCAGAACCGCACTAGAAAGTATTTTTAGTAGTGATGGGAAAGACAAAAATAAGGGAATATCGAAAATAAAACAGAATTATAGTAAAGAAATGAAAAATAGTTTATTTAATTATTTATTAATGCCTGTCTCGCATTTTTTCTCACATTTCGCACAACTATTTTGTTTGCACATTTTGTTGTATGTTATCATTTTTTTCTCATGGTTTCCCGCAGTTTCTCATAGCACCCTGCACAATTTCGCCGTTTAGCGCTCATCTCAAGGAAATGATCGGCCGTAGGTGTTACTTGATTTCCTGAAATGATTTTTTAAATTCTGTGATTCATTTACCGTATGAGTTTGACTACAGGGCTCACTATGTATTAAATAGATTCTCAAATAAAATGAATAAGTTAACATAGGTCTTGAAATAGCAAACAAAACTTACCACTTGTGCTTGGTTTTTTTTTCTTTAAGGAAAATATGTCCTGACTGCTGTCACTATCACTATCTGCACCGCGAATTAATTTATTTTCCAATATATCCTTTTGTTGCCTGACATCGTGCCTTTAATTTTATGGAATAAAGAAACGCGACTAACGTCAGTTACGATAGCTTGCCCAACACTAACTGGCGAGGCGGGCGCTCTGTGCGGTATCGGGCCGACAACAGCCTGTTGGGACGGCGGGCCACAATAGGCCCCCTCCCGCACCGAGGTTAATATTTTTACCGTCAGTGCGTGATAGGCCGATAAAGGCCTGCCGTGATGTTTTTATAGGGAACACCTATAATTTTGACCACATTCTCAAATATATATTTGTCTTTGTCGTATCTTTACAAACACCTGAGATAATCGTTCCGCACCAGCGAGAGGGACATAGTTTTCTTCGTCCGCACCAGCTGAAATTCCGCGGCAGGCTGATTTGGGCCTGATACGCAGTGAACGTGTTAAGTAACAGTAAAGCACAGTTCGATTGAACTGTTTACCGCTGTGCCGGTCTGTGCCCCTCTGTGCCGCTCTGTGCCCCTTTGTGCCGCTCTGTGCCGCTCTGTGCCGGGTAAAACTTTGCATAATTCGCTTAAGGCTAAATGATCAGGCGTTTCTTATGCTAATTCTTCGGAATCGATTATCTCACCTGAATTCACTGTGCGATAGGTACCTAAGCGGTTCGCGGCTCGAGATTATCAACTAATAGATAGTGTTAAGCCCAATGCCTCGCGTCGATTCAATGTGATCGAAAGAGTTAAACAACGAAGGGCGCGGTCAGTTTGTGGATGGGTGACCGCTAGTGGCAAAATTTCATGCCGTCGGTCCCGGTTGTTTTCAATGCTGTAAACAGTCGTTAAGCCTTGTCGAAGACCTTCGGGTGGCTTGAGAACATTCGACACTGGATTGGCCACTAACTCCACCAATCCGCGTTAGAACAGCGTGGTGGAGTATGCTCTAGACCTCCCGCAGCAGTGTCTGTGGGCACCCAGCAGAGGGACGTCTGTGGGTCGCAGCCAGATAGTGTTACGCGCTCCTGAGTTCGATTCCTGGGCAAAGTATTATTGGGTTTTTTCTATCTTTAAAATGTTAGTAACAGCTCGGAGTCTGTATTTATGCCGCACCTTTGCCTAACCCTTCGGATTAATAGTGGCGTGTTATGCTGCGGTCTCGGCCGATAGTTGGACCGGACCGCTAGTGGCTAAATATCTTGAGTGCTTCCGTACCTTGAAGGGCACTTAAATCTTCGCTCTTATTATTTCAAGTGTTCAGGTAGTTAGGGAAGGGCCTGATCGTCCTTAGCTTTCAACTACAATCATAGAAAATAATTATTCAGCTACAATCAATGCTCGTAGCTAACTCGTAGTAATCTCGTAGCAAGTTCGTAGCCGGCGGCCCTATCATCTACGAAGCTACGAGCCCCGTGTTCCATTGATTCTACAGATTTGTCTGTGGGGGAGAACCGTTCCCAGCAGTGGGACTTGTATGGGTTGCAGCTAGGTACCATACTTGTACACTGTAACATATTAACCTACGAACAGACAATACATATTTTGAACTAGTGGACGCCCGCAGCTTCGCTCGCGTAGAATTAGACCCATTAAGAGGATATCACAAGCGAACAAGTCGACACTTTTTCCATACAAACGTAGTCCCCTGTTTCCTCCTAGGATAAAGAAGTTACAGAAGAGAAAAAAATACCATACGATTTATACGTACCTCTGCCATGACTGTACGTTTTGTTTTTTTTCATAATTTGATTAATAGAAGAGAAAAAAAATCTTTTAAAATCAAAAAAATCGACTTTTTTTACATACATTTTCAAACATCAAGCAAACTGGTAATTACTAACATATCCCAAAAAAGCAAAACGTACGGGCATAGCTTAGACCCTGTTCTACATTTTAACTGAAAGAAATATTGAAATCGGTCTAGATTTCGAGGAGGAAACAGGGGATTACGAAAGGACGATTTTCTTAATTTTACGTAGGTAAAATCAGTTCGAGACTGCACTTCTCTCTATCGCACGCTAAGGGGCTCAGCGCGACGGCAATATTTTTGGTAAAAACCTATTCTTCAAAAGTGACGGTCGACTGATATCCTCTTAACGACGTCTGCCCGCGTTCGGGTTGCCCACTTGACTTCAAAAACGCCAGTTTCATATTAACTTTGCACCCCAATTTTACCCCCTTAGGGAGTGAATTTTCAAAAATCCTTTCTTAGTGCTCCCCTACGTTATAAAAGGAACCCCTGTGCAAAATTTCAAGTTTCTAGCCCTTATAGTTTAGGCCCTGCGTTGATATGTCAGTCAGTCAGTCAGTCAGTCAGTCAGTCAGTCAGTCAGTCAGTCACCTTCTTCTTTTATATATATAGATAGATTTGAATTTGATAACCCTTAAATGCCAAAACCCATGTTTCCCATAGTTGCAGTTTCCTTTTGCAATCTCCATAATAAAAATAAGTCCTGTCCCATACTATGTATTTTGTCCCCAAGGCACGGTCCGCCATTTTATGGTCACAGGGCGACTGCCAAATAGCCCGTGTTTACGATTATAACAACAAAATGGCGTGAAGGCGCGAACCGTACTAAACAAAAGACTTTATTATGATTGTTTGTATGCAATTATGTGATGTGGTCAAATTATATATATTTATAAATATACAGCTTGTATATTTTATGTATATTACGTATGTATGCAATGGATAACTATTGTAAAGATTAGAATGGAATATTTTGTTCATTGATTTTTGCCTGTTGTCAACTGCTTTGTTGGTTTCGGAACAGGTTCATTGCAGTGGTTAAGGTTGTGTTATAAGTATAACTGATAAGTTAGAAGTCCTGGGTACAATCCCTGATTCGGGAAAAGTAAGTAATTGTATGTTTTTCAGTCTTGAAATCCGTTAGTATATATTTTCGCATTAAAATATTAAAAAATCTTGTTTACTGATTCAATAAATACATACAGTTTGATTTCAATAAATACAGCCCGTGCACGATTTCATCCTGTTTCAATAGACATACAAACGTAAACGCCTTTGATGCATGATTGTTTATAACCCGTAATAGCCGAGCCGCGGATGCCATCGGGTCAATCCGACCGACAGTATCGCAAAGCCTCGCTCGTAAACCGCTGTAACTATAGGGTTCGCCACGCTAGGTCTTTGTATGCGTTTGCTTATATATTTTATGACGTCACGAACGGGTTTTTTATTTTTCGGATATTGGATGGGATTGATCGAATGACACTCCGTGTGAATGTTGAATTTTAACCGCATCTCTGTGTATATTTTTAATGGATACAATTTAATGACAGTAAAATAAATATCAGAAAAAAAATTCTTAGTATATTGTGATAGTCTAAGATGTAATAGGTTTTTTTAAAATAGTTATAGCAGAATCTCACGGAATAGGTACCTTTAATTGTTTCCCATCTACCTTTTTCGTCATCAAGATTGTTTTTTTTTTCAAAAAGATTGTTTATAGAAAGGCATTGTAATCAAGCCATAACTCGCAAGCATAAGGCCCCTCCTTATGTATAGATAATTAGATATAGAGAGATAGAGAATGTCCAAGATATTAGTTCCACCACGTTGACCAAGTTCGGTTTGGCAGACTTCACATGCCTTCGAGAACATTGTGAAGCACTCTCAGTGATGAAGCACTCTCAGGCATGCAGGTATGTTTCCTCACGATGTGTCCTTCACCGTTACAGCAAGTGACATTTAATTTCTTAAGTCGCACGTAACTTAGTAAAGTCATTGGTGCGTGCCGCTTGGGTGTGAACCCGGACCGGTCGAGTGAGAGGCGAGTTCGATAGTCACTGGGCTGTCACCGCTTAATAGTTTAGTCAGGGCCACTAAAATGTCGGTGCACCGTAAACATTTCCGTGATGTTGAGCGGAGACGAACTGCCAGTGGCATGCCCGCTCACGTGACCGGACTAGAGCAATGACTGCAGTGGAGACGACTTCTCACAAAAGAAATAAAGTATGGTAGAAGTTTTAAAAATTATAAATACTGCAGGTTGGTATTAAATATAAATGTAGTAACATAAATGTATTACATATGTATACACGTATACACACATATATACTTGTATATATGTGTACCTATATGTGTATACATATATTCAACTTACTAACTCTGCGAACTACGTCGGTGAGCTTTGTTCGTCTACGGATTCGGGTAAGTAATTTCAACAAACTTATCGCGTTCGCATCGTGTAATAAAGTCAAAGTAAATATCATTCATACTGGAAGTAATATCGACTGTAACAGTATAGAGAGAGACAAACAGTCCTCGTTTGTTGCTATCGCATCCTCGCATTCTTATATGCAGATTTATTTTTATGTCAAATACACACTCCACAGTTTTCGCGCACTATTGACAGTAACCCCAAGGGGCAAGAGCACTTAAGTTGGTTTTAATAATGAGTTAGCGTGTCTAGACTAGGCCGGCCACCTGCCGGCGAATACAAATTAAATTTGTGTCAAAATATTAAAACCACGCTACTTCGGCCCTAAAACCATAATGTAGAGTGCATTTTGCCATAAAGTGTAGCGAATATTTTAACAACAAAGCCTTTAAACCTGGGATATTAAACCTGTGATTGCTATGAACTGGACGCCTTTGTTAAAAGGAATTTGGTATATTCGATATGGAGTCACGCAGATTTATAAAGGAAATATTCCTCTTTGAGATCTGACGTGCAATCTTTAATTAAAATAGATATTTTTTTACTTGTATTTTATTTTTTCTTTCACCAATCCGCATTGGAGCAGCGTGGTGAAGTATGCTCTAGACCTCCCGAAGATTTGTCTGTGGGGAGACCCGTGCCCAGCAGTAGGACGCTATTGGTTGCAGCTTTATATTTCTTTATTAATTATTTGAACATCTAGAGCGAAATAGTTTTCTGCGAGGCAAAAAGTAGCAACATCAGAACCCAAAAAATTAATTCACTTTTGTGTGCTTAGACAGAACAGTGAAGTAATTTTGTGTAAGTATGGTGTTTAGTCAGACATTAGTAACGTGTGGTTAGAAGTAACATCTATAAAAAAGGCGAAAGATTTTTACGTGTTGAAGGGAGTTCTAATTAAGTTCCTTACATTCATAGTAAATTATATTCATATTAAGCAGACAGGTACCAAATACCAATGGCGTCTACCTAAGTAGATAATAATATCTTCTATGCTTAGACACTAATTGCTAATAGACATATCATTCCTCTGTGCTAATAGACACTAATCTCGGTCCGGAATCAAGAAGGCGTTAAATTAGAGAGCAAGGCGTTAATTCATTCGCTAAAACCCTTGTTAAGCGGAAAACTCTTACCGCATTTATCCGGATGAACCGGATCGAGCCGGTTCAAGCTGGTATAACGGAGCGAGATCAGTGTAAAAAATTACACATTAATTATCGTAAGTCAAGTAAAACCATTGTGTGATTTTTTTTTAACTACGAGTATTATTATTATCGATCATGCACCTGATTGGTTTTAAATACCACCACCAATCCTTTCTTTTGGGCACGGATCTCTTCTCGGAATGGAAGGGGTTAGGCCTTAGTCCGCCACGCTGGCCAAGTGAGGATTGGCATAATTCACATACCTTCGAGAACATTACGGAGAACAGGTTTCCTTATGATGTTTCCTTCGCTATTACAGCAGGTGAAATTACATTTCTGAAATCGCATATTACTTAGAAAAGTCACTCGTGCGTGTCTCTTGTAGTTGAATGAGAAACGAGGTCGACAGCCATTGATATTTTTCCGCTGTTCTTTTTTGTGTTTTAAGTATCAGTAATACCTTTTTGTTTGTTTTTGTTGTTGTGGGGACGACGCGACCCTTGGTTATGTGGGACTCTCACTCGCTAAAACCCGCTCGGCCTACCTCGGCGCTGTAGGAGGGCTCCGGGATCTCTTTTAGAACGTTTAACCCTACACAACGCTGTGCAGCCACACACATCATCCTCATTCCCGGGGTCACTTGGTAGACGGTACGAGCTCCCCACTCTTGCCGCTCGCAAACCCAGATTCGTCTTACAACAGGCAGAGGTTACCCTGAAATATTCTGGTGGGACTCGATGCTCTATTTTTTAAATAAAGAAACATTATTAGTCTCATCATGATAGACACTGAAAATTCTGTGTTTTTGATTCTCTCGAATGCAAGTGCGGGCCGAGAGGTAGACTAATACGGTATTGTTTCTATTTAGCGATATATTTTTTTTAAATTTATGCGGACAACAGTGATCCATAAGTGTTAGTATACAAAATACTTATAAAATATGTTAGTAAATACACACGATAAAAAATAAAATAAAATAAAAAATAATAATGATAATGATTCGCAGTTAAGCAAGTAATGTCCTAAATTCAGGCTAGGTAGCTAGCACGTACGTTATTTAATACCTGCTTCTAATATTATCTGGTTTTCTCTGGTGGCCGCATAAAGTAATACCAGAACAAACTTAGATCCTTCAAAAAATGTGGAACGCTTCACGATTTTGCGTGTCATCCTTGCGCAGGGGCCATGCTAATCTTCTCTGTATCGTTCCAATTTTAGTATATGTACTGCCGAAGCTAGTACACTTACTCATGGATGGAACTTGTATATATACCTCACGTACGTAAAAATTTCAACAGCGCGTTCTAAGTAAATTAAGATTCATATCAAAATTAAATAATATTACGAAAATGTATACAAAGCAATCGATTAAATAACTTGTATATTTTATGAAAACCTCTAAAGCACTTTGATTTTTGTGCAAGTTAAGTAATTATTTATCAAAATGTATAGTTAGCAGATTAACGGATGTACAGCGCCATCTAGTATGCAGGATTAAAACAAGTTATAGTGAAATGTACAATTTGTACGGTCAGTGTTTCAAATTTTGATAATTATAAGTCTTCGTTATCATTGCGGGAATTAAAGAGAATATTGTATTTACTGTTACTATCCGATGAGTACAACTAACGGACTTATGTTAACGGTCCTTCCTTCATGGGCCTACTGGTAAAGCGCGTCAGTATCTGTGGTTGATCTAATTATTAAAAGCGCTCACAAAATAAACTTCAATGTTTACGTAATCAAATAATATCATAACATACAAACTATAAAGAGAGATAGAGAAGAGATATTATACACTGACACCATGTCTTGCTGTTCTAATTAGATTTTAGGTAGCGCGCCATCTAGTAAAATATTTTTGTACTGGTTCATTCCCTTTTCATCCACATCAGTGCGGACAAAATATAAGAATATTTTTGTACAAATGATAATCGTTTATGGTGTACAAAGTTTATATACTTATCAATTATTTGATCTTTCGTCTAGTTATACTATCGAAAATATTAAATAAACTGGGTTCCGTCTCAAATTACTTAGTCTCCGACTCTTTGGTTAAAAGTGTATGCGCGACATCTAGTAAAGAATTTATAAACTGAGTTCATAACTACATAGCTGACTACAAAACGTACAGTTACAAGAAGCACTTCATAGATGGCAGTCTTACAGGATGAACTTAGGCAGTTACTGTTCTTTGAAATAATATTGAGGGTGGATAGCAGTAAAATTAGCAATGCAAACTCAAACTTAGGTAAGTTTATAGGTAAGTTTTATAGGTATAAATTATGAGAATTAGAAGCGACTTGATGACTGGAATGAATTCGGAATATGTAGTTTTTTTAATAATACAGACAGACAAACAGTCAGGCGAACCGATTATTCGATTCCCGGTTCGGTCCAAGTGTATAATTATTAGTAGGTATAACTTGAAATTTCCAGTATTCGCCCGGTGTCTGGATTCGTGCAGGTTTAAGGCAATAGGCGCACCGCAATAATAATACCTATGTTAGGTATGTTGCTTTGCGTAGTCTTTAGGTACTTCTAAAAGTAAATACATAAGATTTAAAGTCACACCTACACAGAAAGAACGTGTTCTATGGAATGTGTAAAGAGAGAATACTGGCATAATTTGTTTTACCTGCGCCGTTCGCGAGCCTCGTAAATGTAGCAAAGATATTGTTTATAACCCACCAGACACCAAACACCCAGACAAATGTTCGACAATAAAGCAATCATTACGTGCGCAGCGCCCTCTGTATCGCTGGGATAAGTGCGATTCAGAACACGTCGGTATCATACACAGAATGTCACGCGTGTAGGTACTACAGCCGTATAGATTTGAGCGTAAGGGATCCGGGTTTAAATCTGATATTACAGTTTACTTTCAGTCGTTTGCTGACCTTTGACAATGGAGTTCTTTGACAAGGAGATCTCTTCTCCATGCGCTCACTGAAATCTGACCACGACACAAAGGAGATGCTTGTGAACATTTGAAATTTATTTAGCAAAATGTTTTCTACCATATCCATCCGATCAACAACGTTTCGCTACAGGTAACTAGTTACTAAACGAAACATTTAATTTAACTTAACTTTCTGGTTGTTTGGCTTACATCACAATAAACACTCTCCACTAATTAGCTGGACTAATAAATTGACGGGCCCGTTTGCGCAATCGGTAGTGACCCTGCCTGTTACGCCAGGGGTCGTGGGTTCGAATCCCACTCAGGACAAATATTCGGGTGACGAACACTTGTGTTTGTTCTGTGCCTGGAAGTTAATATTATCTATTTATGTATATATTTAAAATATCTTATATTAGTCTCTGACACCCATATTACAGGCTCGCGCCTACTTTGGGGTCAGATGGCCATGTGTGAGAATGTCCAGATATTTATTATTATTTATTATTACTCTGAGGTTCGGACAGAGAAGTTTAAGTACATATATCATGCATCCCTAAAAGTTAACTACAATATTTTGTGCATCCACCTCTCTTGTTAATGATCCGTGCATCGGACAGCCAGGGGCTCAGAAGCGCTGTTCCAAAAACAAACAGCCTAATAACAGTGTTGATATTACAGATATTAGTTTATTAAGCCACACGTGTCTGGTAATTGAGGGTCGCGGAGCAACATACGTAGCTACGGCTTCGAAGGGGAGTTCTGAGAATAATAATGAGATGATACGGTTCTAAATTTGTTTTACATGAAAACATTGCTAGAAAACGAGAAATACGAATTTAGATTACAGTCTACATGGAATCAAATATGTTTTACTTGTGGACACCCAGCAGCTTCGCTCGCGTGGAATTAGATATAATAATAGATTCTTTGTAACGCGTTAACTTTAGCTCCACCAATTTGTAATGAATCCGTATATGTGTTATCCCCTATGTTTATTTTACACCCATAAGGGTAACATTTTTACAAACATTGAATGCCATAATTTTTTATATCTAATCAACAGCCTAAAATATGAATTTTATGCTTCTAGTTCTGAAAATGAAAAAAAAATTCTTTTGTACAACCTTTCATCCCCGATTTCAACCCTTTACAACACTTTTTTCCAATTAAAAAGTAGCCTATGCCCAGGCTCTAGAGTCTAGAGTCTAGACTATCTGTGTACCAAATTTCATTTAAATCGGTTGAGTAGTTTTGGCTTAAAGCGAGACGGACAGACAGACAGACACACAGAGTTACTTTCCTATTTATAATATTAGTATGGATTGAAGAGTTCAAGGGGCATTTCTACCGAGTAAAAAATGTTTTATGCAACTGTGTTCTGAAGGATGAGGTTTTTAAGGTCCACTAGTATTTTATAGGTCCCATTTAAAATTGTGTTGGTTGAATTAGGGTGGTGAGCCCATCGCCATACTCTTGACATAACAGATTTCGTGCTACTATTGGGAATTTCTTAGGAAAACACTTTACTTCTTACTACTAGCAACAAGGCAGAAGACAATGCCCTACTATTTGGCAGATGCTGTCAAAACGAAAGTCACCTTTCATTGCGTTAGTAACCCCATTAAAAAATACATTAGGGGAGCATTCCATTAAGGGAAACAATGCCACCATGATTGGCTTCTGATAAACGTTCTATTGCGTCATGGGAACTCGTGGGCCACGCGGCAATTTCACGGTGGCAGGTGAATGTAGTGGCCCATAAAATGACTGTTAAAGTGTGGTTGAACGCGGTCACCGCGGAATTAACGAAATAAAATATGTTTGGATGGACTTAGATCGCAATTAATAAAAAAATATTGCAGCGTCCATAACCCAACGGCTCGCGTAAATGTGGGGGAGACCCGTGCCCAGCAGTGGGATTTCTATGGGTTGCAGCTTAGCTATTAATAAACTAGCAGATGCGGTCTGCAAGCAGCAATGCTAACCAATCTGAACAGGATCTTATGTCGGAATGTGATAGTTAGATCATAGTCTGCTATCATGATCATTGTGGCCACGTGCAAACTGTCAGCTTTCGTATAACGAATAGAATGGATTTAATGTTTATTTGCAAAATAATAGCTGCAGCACAGTACTAAAATTTTAAAAAAGGAAAAAAATAAATAAAAATAAAATTTAAAAAATTCTGCACTGCAACGAATGTACCTGTAGTACCGGTCATTTGATGTTTAAATAGGAAACCACATAACATAAAATTATATACATATTAAAAAACATAAAACATAGAAGTCATTGGAATGTGGACTCTGACCCACTCGGAAGAGCAACCTGGCTGTTGTCGGCACTGTAATAAGACAGTTTTCTCATCTGGTTACAGATGTGTTGACACCTTTCAGAATATTACTCGTACCGCTTCCTTTATATGGTTTAAAACCGACAACCAACAAAGAAGAAAATACGAAAGACCAGTCGCTTATCGATACAATTAATCGCTTCGACAGTCGCTCTGAAAATCAGCTTCAAGATTTTTAAGAAATCATGATGTACTCGTACCTTTTTTAGAACTATAAGCTGTTATATAAATATTTTTTATGTACCATAGGTAGTTACTGTATTTTAAGCAATATAATGTACAGTCTATTCTGTTCTAAGAGTGATAGCGGCTCGGTTTTAGATTCTCCCGTCCGTCGTTGCTAAATTCATCACACAATAATAAAGCAATTTAGTAAATGTAAGTAAATGGACACAGTTCTGTTGCAATGGCGTCCCTTGATCCATTCCCGCCATTATATTCATAATTCGGATACGATTCAGCCGTCGGCGCCACCGGCCCGTGTAATTGATAATTTTGTTTGGTATAACCCTTCCTACTGCGTCAAAACTAATTTGATATCAAACTGGAAGGCAATACTTCCCAAAAAAAAGTAATAACCGGCAAATAAAACGTCTTCATTAGGGTTCCGTATCCAAAGGGTAAAACGGGACCCTATTAGTAAGGATCCGCTGACCGTCTGTCCGTCTGTCAACACGCTGTATCTCATGAACCGTTTTTTTATTATTAGGAAGGACTTTGTCGTTGAACGACCACATCGTCCCGTAAAAATCTCAATTATCACACTTAAAAAATAATAACACCTATCTTTCCTGCTTAAAACTAAATCTGTTAGGATAGTTAGACAGCTCAAATTTTCACAGAATGCCGTTATAGCAAGAAATACATCATTTAACAACAAATACTAAAAAACAGAAAAAAATAATAATTTAAATAACCGATTATGTTGCACTGTTCTCGGCTTGCAGTTGGATGTGTGGATGTTGGGTGACCGCTAGTAGCGAAATTTCTTGGGACATTCCGTACTTCGGCATAATGACGCTCATAGCGGACAATAACCTAGAACGTAGCGAATTAATTGTCCTCGACTGCCTCTCTCATAGTACTCATACCACGGACTAAATTACTAAAGAGGCTGTCAATACCGAAGAAAATATCGGTACATCGAAAATAAATCCTCTATGATTGGTCCTTACTCTATGCTCATACAATGCGGTAGTAAGCAACCGGGACCGACGACTTGACGTGCCCTGCGAAGCACTGAAGCACTCATGAAATTTTACCACTACCGGTCAGCACAAACTGACCGTGCCCGTCTTTGCTTAATTCGATCTATCACATACCAATACCGGGAGCCATTGAGCTATGGACGCTTCAATGTGTTCAGTATTGGCAAACAAGTGAAAGCAACGTCTGTTTCAGAATACAAAGCCTTTGTTTGAATCAAAATACTATCGGCGAGTAACAAAAGATAAGGAAATTGTACAGGAAAAGTTGCTTATGAAGGTTTAATAATAGCGGTTGCTCGGAATAATATGGCTTTCTCGGATTTGCACCCGTTCATATTGTTTGTAGTTAACAATTCGGGGAAGATAACATCACTGTTTTGCTACATAATTATATTACGGAACTGACCCAGCGGTTGTAAATCGGTCTTCTCTGTCCTGTCGGGTCCTAGGTTTAATTCACAGCAGATATCTATGTCACAGATTATGAAGTCTGGTCTGATACACAGCTTAAGTTAGGATAATAATCTTGTCAATGGCAGCCTATGTCTGCTGATATACATGGATATAAGAAGTAGAAAAAAATAATAAAAAATCATTGGCTGAGAATTGTTTATATCGATAAGATGTGTTGGTCAAAATGATTGAAATGTCTCTGCTATTCAGAGATCATTCTCTATAGAATTTATTTCTCATAACATTACAAATGGCCTTTACAAATAACAATTATGTTTTTACCCGTAACTAAATTAAAAGTAAAACAAATATAATGTTTATAAAATATGTCATTCAAGCTCCCGCACTGTGGCATAGAGCGCAGAACTGGCAGCCTTGCCTAGCTAAGCTAATTATTGTACATCTAAGCTAATTATTGTACAGCTAAGCTAATTATCTGAGGCAAAAAGCCTCC
This sequence comes from Carterocephalus palaemon, assembly GCA_944567765.1. NCBI lineage: Eukaryota > Metazoa > Arthropoda > Insecta > Lepidoptera > Hesperiidae > Carterocephalus > Carterocephalus palaemon. Next base: position 829,632 of record OX155647.1, on the reverse strand, counting down.
GGTCATCTGACGTAAGGATCAATTTGGCCGACAGATCCTTCATAAAGGGACGTTATACCCCGTAGCAGAGTCTTTGGCAGACAATTTTGTATCCACAATATATGTGAGGGGTATTTTGAATGCCAGTTTCCAAGGAACCAAACGTTAAGGTCGCCTCTTAAATATGTACAATCTGACCGCGGGGACAGCTGAAGGCGGGAATAGCCTTGACGGAGGCGGCGATCGTAGCCTTGGGCTGAATCAAGTTTAAATATTCAACACCAGTGGACGCGCAGCTTCGCTCGCGTGGAATTAGACATAACAACAGTTTCGTTAACACCTAGTAATATTATATAGCCTATGTCACTCAGTGAAGATACAGCTTTCTAATGGTGAAAGAATTTTTGAAATCGGTCCAGTAGTTTTTGTGTGAAAACATTACAAACAAATGTTTCCTCTTTATGTTATTAGTATAGATACCGTACATAGGTTAATTTAGAGCCGAAACCAAAGAGATAGAGGAGCGGGGACCATAGACCCAACATGCTTTTGCTACAGATAAATATTACACAATCCATTTCTAATATATAACAGGTATCATGGTATCGTATATTTATCAGTCATTCATTCAAGAATAGAATTTACTTCTAGTACTTATAAGTAGGTGGTACTTCAACTAGGTACTTATTTTTCCTTTATTTGAAAGAATGAAATAAAGAAAGCTTTTATTTCATCTTTATTTCTAGTACCTAAGTACTCAAACTTTAAGAAAATTCTAAGCCTCTTATATCAAGTAGTATTGCATTGAATTTCTTTATTTGAGTAGAAGTACTAAGAATTTGTTTTCTAAGTAGCTCTACAATACGACGGTGTACATGTGGTATGTTTTGTATCTGAGATAGCGTCACACTGAAGGTTGTCTCCCAAGTATGACCTGGAGCAATTACCACGCTGCTCCAGTGCGGGTTCGAGGCGGGGCTACTGAACCGAACCTCCGGTACGTTTTAATGACTGCTTTCTTACTCTACCACGGGACCGACGGCGCCCGTGCACGAAAGTAATTAATTTAATTTAATTTCACGAACACGTTTATACCTACCCTGTCCAAGAAGTGCTAAACTTTTTAATGTTATCCATTGAAAAACCTCCCAAATATAATTTGAACAGCGGAGTATAATGGCAGCCCAATACGATCAATAATGGATTGATAAATTGACAGCAAGTACCGTATTGTTGCAACAGCACTTATCGCTGTAGAAGAGCGATACATCGCCTGCCCACAAAACATAATGAAACTAATTCGTCACACGATGACATAAATTGTGTGTTGTTTCGCGGTGTGTTAGTATGTAGGGTGTGTGTGTGTCACTCAAACAGGATTCGTCCTACCTTGCATAGCACAGGCAAATAGCATTAGTCTAACTGTATTTAGACAATGCCATACCACGAATTAATTCAGCAAATCAGTCAGCCTATCCTACCAATACCAATGTATAATCTGATGAACAAATACGAGTACTTAGTTCATACTGGGATAGATTCATTCATTCGAATAACTTGAAATCTCTAAAAAGACTTTCACTTTTCACTATGTTTTCTAAGGATTTAACATTTGTACTTATATAATATTGTCCATCTATGAAAAATGTTACGCAAAGTCTTAAATGTGCGATAAATTGGCAAATACAATATATAAAAGAAGAAATTTCATAAGTAATAAGTAGTATACCATGTACCATTGTACCTTGTACCCTTGTACCATTTACTTCATTTAATTTTGTTGCTCTATTTATGTATTTTATGCTGAAAAGTGTGTACATAAATATTAAATAAATAAACAAAAAATATTCAAATTAATTCCAACATGAAAACGCTTTTGGAAGAGCATTGAAGTAGCTAAAGCGCTGCGTGTTCCCCTTTAAACTAATCCCGAAATAACAACCAAAATTATGGATCACATACACACTCCGTGCAAAAATCTACGAGCTTTTGGTATCTAATAGAAACGAGTATGAATGAAAGTCTTTACAAAGCGATTCGCCGTGACACTTGTGCACTATTGTGGCACAAGACCGTCCTATTGTGTGTCCCGGTGTGAGTGCTCAGCTACTCCAATAAAACTGCCACTGAGTCTGGATGAGAGGTGAGAAACCGACTTTTACACTTCACAAACAACAGAACTTTCTCATGTTACGACTATGATCTGATTACAGCCAACTGTCTTAAATACTAGGTAATAATATTTTTTTATTCCAAATGACATTTATTACTGCCTCGTTGGTCTAGTGATCGTAACCAAGACTGTTAAGTTAGAGATCGTGGGTTCGATCCTCGGGTCAGGCAACAACTATTGGTTTTTTCTAACTTGTAATGCCCGGTAGCAGCTTTAGTGGACAAAAATTTCAAAAAATATTGAAGTAATATCGTTAATCGTCTCGCATTTTTAAAGTTAGACCGATAATTGTAGTTTTAATATTGATGAATAACCATTGTTTAATAGTTTTTATAAATCAAAAGAAAAAAATAGATTTAAATTGATACTTTTTATTTAATAAATTTTTGATGTTGCATTTTTGACTTATTTTTAAAATAGTGACAGATAGTCACCCCTTGATCACCTCCTAACGGGAATACGTCGAATTACCAATAACCCTGTATATTTTCTTTATGTAAGTTTGTATTTAAGTACCTTTTTTTTTACGAGTGGGAAACCTTGAAAAGGTACCCGAACGTCGTGGGAGCGACGCCGGATTATGTGGGACTTTCACCCACTAAAACCCACTTCGGTGGCCTACTCCGGCGCTACAGGGGGGCTCCGGGATCTCTTGTAGAACGCGCCGGTCCCCTCCAGCGCTGCGCCCAAGACGGGCTCTTCCCGGTTTACACAACGCTGTACACCACAAACACAACAGCGTCGTCTTTCCCGGGGTCACATGATGGACGATTCGAGCTCACACTCTCACCGCCCGCAACCCCAGAAGTCCCCTTTTAGTCGCTTTTTACGACAGGCAGGGGCTACCGTAGCACTATTCTGGTCCTGTATTTACCTAGACTTTCGTTAAGCGTGTCCAATCACCTCATAGCGAAATAAATTATTTGACTTTGACTTTTACTTAACTCTAAACTACAAGCACACCATACCTAATACCTACAGCTCGCTATTGCTCTAAGCAATGTTAATGTTATAGACTATTGGACGCCCGCAGCTTCGCTCGCGTAGATTTAGACCCATTAACGACATCTGCCCGCGTTCGGGTTGCCCATTAGACTTCAAAAACGGCAAAGTTTCATACTAACTTTGCACCACCGTTTTACTCCCTTAGGGGATGAATTTTCAAAAATCCTTTCTTATTGCTCCCCTACGTTACGGAAGGAACCCCTGTGCAAAATTTCAAGTTTCTAACCCTTATAGTTGATATGTCAGTCAGTCAGTCAGCTTCTCCTTTTATACATTGATATTATATATATATTTAACTCAGTGCTTTTATATTTATAGATTGTAATGTTTGCTCAACACCAGATAGCCTCGACCGTGACCGTCCATTAACGGTGTTATTTCACGCGGTTGCCGATCAATTTGCGGCACACCTGGATGAGGCTAATTTAACCGCCTTTTATAATATTCTGACAGGAACACGTACCTAGTACCTACAAAGAATCCTTACTTACTAATATACTAATGGAAATGTGTGCTTGTAGGTTTGTCCTGCTTCTCCACCTCAACTCAGTGACGGATCGACGTCATTTTGATTTTGCCTAGATGTAGAGTGAGATAGGTTACTTTTTATTCCGGAAAATTGCACAGTTCCTGTGGAAATAGACATGCAACTGTAATAATCATTCGATTTTTGAACGATTTACCAAAAAATCGAAGTTGGTTTGTCCTTCTTGTCCTTCTCAACGGAATGCTGGATAGAAGTGGTTTTGCATCTATAGATGTATCATAGGACTAGTAGGAGAGTGATATAGAATATTACCGTGCAATTTATCCCTGAAAATTGCACGGGATACGAATAAAACACTTATAACCGCGAAAGATATACATCGTTAATTAACTCTCGATCAATGTTTACCTCGGATTATGATCAGCCGAACCGCGGTTTTTAATTAGTGCTAATCTTTGGTGTAACTTGTCGTTGATAAAAGCCTTACTTATTATATTGAGATAATTCTACCGACTTCTACCCGAAAAATAATAACAAGGTGAAGATAAAAAATATATATACATAATATCCTGAGATCCCGCTGTATTTGCGGGTTTATTTGATTTCCCGCGCTTTTACGCCGCCATGTCATTTTCATCAAAGTCGAGTCGGCAATAAAAAACAGCAATTGCACGCCAATTGGACTCGTTCAAATGATTTCATTTAATTCCGGGCCATAAATAAAACATGGGGTCAGGCTGTGCAGGATCGGTTGGTTGTCAGATACTCGGTTTACTGCCAGTGGGTGTGGGAGATGAGTGCCTGGATATAATTCAATGTCTATACTTTTATTATAAAGAGGAAAGATGTATTTTCTAATGTTTTCACACAAAAACTACTGGATCGATTTCAAAAATTCTTTCACCAATAGAAAGCTGCATCTTCACGTTGTGACATAGGCTATATAATATTATAGGTGTAAACGAAACTCTCATTCCACGCGAGCTTCTCTTGGAACGGGGTACAGGTTCACCACATACACGAGTGACCAACATTTAACTTTATTTTTACAAATACAAATTGATTTCTATTTCAATACTATACAATACAAAAATAAACGTATTGTACACCAAAGTAAAATGCACCTGTGCACTTATCAGAAAAAAGACAAAAATAAATAAATTAAATAAGTAGGTAATTTAAAATGTTGTCAGTATGTTGTCAAAAACAATTTTACTTAGAAATCCTAGATACTCGTAGATCTATTCAGTTTGTTTTCAGTACTATATTAAACAATTGTAATAATACTATTGTACCAACAGACGTCACAAAACAGAAACAGCGTAGCGAATCTGTATCCAAACTCGCTAGTGCTCTGAAACAAATTTAAATTTCCATTCATCAAGGATCAGACCCGATGCGTTCGTTCCGCCACCAAATGATATTGCATTGTACCTACTGCGAATCCCATCTGGGCATCCCAGGTCACCGAAAAGACTAAACTCTCCTCTTTCTGTACATGGAATTTCAAACCTATTACTAATACGAATAAGGCTACAAATAAAATATCGGATGCACTTATAAAATTGTCATCGATTCGGAAAAGGATGTAAATAAAATTAATGCAACAGTTGTAAAATACACTTTGTGTTTAGGATATAAAGTTCAATAGTATTTGAAGGGTGGTGTCGAGTTGAACATAAGTTTTGAAACCCGTGACCTATTACCAGTGACAAAACATACGGTTGTCAGCGTGATGTGGGATTTATTGCGAATGCACTCCTGCTAATTTAATTGCTGTATCTTTTTCTTATTTCTAACGTTATAGAGTCGATATTTCCTTGAACAATCCATGATATTGGCTTGTTGTAAGTCTGTGTATTGTCGCCGGATAATTAGAGGAAGCGTAACAAGAGTGTGTAAACTGCCGAGTGTGTTGAATGTTAAATTTTTATTGTCATCCTCACTGCTAATGCTATTTCAGTTGCTGAAATTTACATATTTTTGTACTTAATTCCAATAGGTATGCATAATTTGATAATTATTGTGCTTTTAAACTTCATTAGTAAGTTAGTTGTTCTCTTGGCAGTTTATTTATCTGTTTGTCATTATTAAAATGCAACGGTAATTTTGCTTACTTACTAGTATATTTAAAGATGGTTTTTTGTAAGGTTTGCCATTAACATATTGGAATCACGAATTTTTAATGTGTATCCACCATAAAGCGACAACATTCATATAAGCAAAAAAGTTGAAAACATTTTTTAAAGTATTTTAGCAGCAGTTATTTTAGGTAATCTTAATACATGGCAGCGGATGGGTGGTGCTGCAAGCTCGTTTGCTATCCTGTATCCATAAAAAAAAAATATCGTTATACCTAGGTAGGTAGTTAGCCGCATCATGTAGGTTTCAATCTTAGGTACGCAAACTACCCACAATATTTTAAAAAAATTGGTGAACACTTAAATAGTCAATGCAACGAATATAAAACGTGTCTGATACTTTCTAAAAATGTAACAAATGAGCCCGATAAAGAAATCCATTCCCACCCCACTCAAACCAGACTGTTGACCGAAAAATCTCTTCAGCAAATAAATCAAGACAACAATGGGAACACACTTAATGACAGTTCGGACGTAAAGAAGAACGCACTGATCAAAAACAAATTCCACATTCAAAATTGCTTCCGAATTCAAATAGATACCAATGATGTGCCGCGTGGCGTTCCAGGGATTCACGATTCATGATTCTGCTTTACATGTGCATAACTGTAGTTGTAATTGAATCTCGACTTTATAATGTTAGCATTTAAGCCGAAATTGAATTAAATTTGAAGCATTGATAATATTGCTGGAATAGTGCTTCACGTGGGTGAGTTCTCGAACTTCTACTATTTGATTTGAATTTCGACAATACGAAACCAAACGAAATTTACCTCTATATGTTAAGATATAAGGTTGGTTATTCAAAAACGTGGATAGATGCAGGGGTGAACCACGGTTGCATGCGGCAGCGCGTACACAGATAATAAATGATTTTGGCAAATAATTACGTTATTTGATTTTCGACGGATGATGGTCGTCCGTAAACATTAACTCGTGGGAGAGATTTAAGGGGCTTAGCGTTGGGTGCTATTGCGATAATTGGGGACATAAACATAAAACATACTAAATTAGATTGTGTGGATAGAAAAACAACACACGACAACATCGAGAGCTGTAATAAAATATAATCTTTGAATATATAAATATCAATTGATGTTCAAAAAAACATATACTGTTCTATCTACTATGGAGTAACTTACTTGGAACTGTTCAATCGAAATCAATTTTTTCCGTGAATCAGTCATGACGTCTTGACTATGGCTATACTTGTGTTTGTTATACGACAGAAATATTATCGGTCAGTCTGTCGATTTCAGCATTGGTGTAAAAAGTCAAAAATTACGTTACGTTTTGCTGCTTAGTTTAGTTGTAATATGGTGCGATGAAAGACACATTCTGCCTTACAAGATTTGTTGTTAAAATCCATAGAGCGTGATAAACATATAAAACGATGCCATCCTCATCAAAGTCACTATCGAACTCTGCCATTCGAACATTGGGAAATCACCGAGATAAAAAGTACCTACATATTCTATATACATCCTTGCAAGCACTAGTGGCAAATATTAAGGAATTCCATTAATATTTAAGAAATATTCAACCAAATTTTCATATTGTCCTTATTTTCTGAAAATGTCTTTAATGTATTAACAGTAATAGCAAAATATGTGTATTTAATTCATAAAATATCAAAATCCTATAATATATCTGAACAATAATTAATTGACTTTACAATAGTTAGAACTTTTCTCTCATTTGTAACCCTTTGCGGGTTAGACACATGTAGGACTGTCTCGGATTATGATCGGCTTCATCCGTAGATGAAGCTAGATTTTGATTTGTCGTTATTATTGGTGTAGCTTGCCGTTAATACAAGCTATACTTATAATACTTTAAACTTTTAAACCATCCCTTGATAGTAGAGATAATTCAGCAGAGACAACGACATGACGCGGACTAAGCCGCGGTGCAAGCTAGTATACCAATAAACGACCATTGCTGGTAAATTTAATTTTTTCATTTATTTCAGAATATAAATATTTTCGGAATTTGTATCTTCGACGACATGCGAAATGTATGTATGTATCTCGAAAATTCCATATAAAAAAATTAATGTACTGAAGAATTTATTGTGCTGCAGCGACAATCATCTGTTTTGTGAACACCCCAAAATTCCTCCATGCACTTGGAATTCTTTAGGAATCTCTTAATAAAAGCTGCAATGACAAATTGATGATCCACCCAGTCTTTCCTTAGGGGAGCTGATATTATTTAATAACAAAAGGGAAAAATATTCAAACAAATAATTTAGATTCATAAAATTTATTATAACTAACAAGCAGTAAATCTGTAAGAAAATATACTTTCATTTCGTATCACCGAACCTTACACGCTATTTTCACAATATAATTTAAAACTATGTACAATCCTATGAGCAAAAAAAATACAGAATTTTTAAAGTAAGTAATTAAGTATTTCTCACGGAAATACATTTTTCAATACCAGTTTACCATTTCATTTGGTTCATTTTTAATTATTCACTCCGACTTAATAACAATTCCAAATTCCTTAATGTATTGAGTATTATTAAAACCTGCTTAGGTACGGTTATATTCATAGCGCAAGCATCTACATACTGAATGAATTATAATAAAATAACTTGTTTCAATGTCACTTCTAAACAATAATAATTTTGTCATATCACAGAAGCTTAGAAGACTCGTGAAAAACTAATTTGATTTGGAGCTTCTGGCAAATTTAATCAAAAAGTAATATACTCTCACATAATATTTTCAGTCTTTGACTTTATTGTTAACTTCGAATTTGGGCGGTTAGCAAATAAGTTTTTTAGTCTTAGTCAGTCAATCAAGAGTACCGCGATAGATTCTGCGCTTCGTAACTAGTATCGTTGTCACTGACCACATCTATTTGCTCTTGTTCGTTTTCACATGAAGAGTCCGATTTGTTTTTAGAAGTGCATGAAGCTTTGGTGCAGCAACACTTCTTAGTTCTGCCGTCAGTCGTAGTCCTCGGGCTCTCTTCCTTCTTCAACTTGACGCGGCGGTTCTGGAACCAGATCTTCACTTGTTTCTCTGACAGCTTCAGCCTCGAAGCGATCTCGATTCGTCTCAATCTTGACAGGTACATGTTCATCGAAAACTCTCTCTCTAATTCCAGAAGCTGAGTACCGGTGAAGGCTGTTCTGATGCGTTTGCTCGAGTCTTCTTTCAGGGGCATGCGCTTAAGTTCCTTCGAGTATCCCGGTAGCAGCTCCTCTGGATGAGCGAGAGGTGGACTTGGAGTTCCATTCCTACTTTCACTAGACACCGATGACGACCGCTGACCTTGACTCTTGGAAGGTGACGTGGCCGTTGACTTATAGGGGTGGTGCAAATACGGTGACAGGGACTTTTTTCTTCTACTTACAAAATTCACTGGTTCTGGGTCTTCGTTCTTTATGTATCCAAGGGGCGATTCACTCTGAACTGGTTCGTAGAAGTCAGTTTGACGTGGGAGTTGGTTTATCAGAGGGTAGCGGAAACTTAGGTGCTCCAGGAACGGCCTGAACAATTCCGGTGTCCTCTGCTGGTGCTGCAGTCCGAGAGTCAGCAGATTATTAAAGTTATTCGGATACGGATACGGAATAAACTTGGGGCGCGTATCCAAATGTTGGCTCATTAAGGTAGTGTAGGAGTTCAACGGATCACTAGGCATGTTTGTTCTCTTGCTGTCTTTCGTATCACTGATTAGCGTGTCTACTAGAAACGACCGGGACATTTTGATGCGTGTACTTCGCGTTTGAGGTCTGCTTTGCGACTGATTCCGAAGGGTGCGATCTGCTAAAAGTAACAATTACAAAAACTACCCCCACTTAGTGCACCCCATTGTAAATAAACACAATAGGCCTCACTCGAAGCGTTTTGGCAATTATGTGGCCCGTCCCACCCTTTTGTCGGCGAACCGTCAACCCCAGTGCTATTTGGAAAAAAAAATCTTTATTCTTATGAATGGAGCATTTTAGTAGCTATGAATAATTTTGTATGGGATGCTAACATCCCCAATATCTATCTCATTAAATCCAATTTGGCTACTTTTTACAGCTCGTAGATGTTTTACTCCGTGCTAGTAAGAATATGCAAATATTTAAGTGACGCAATTATGTCTACAATCTATTTTACTACTTTTATTACTACTTACTATCTTTAATAGTTACTATCTTTAATAGATATTTTTGTAGCATAAAACCTGTTATCATGAACTATTTGAAAAAAGAAACTTCAATATTTTCTCATTTAAATTTTTTCGATAGAAATTTGATATTTTATTAAATAAAGAAAATAATTCTAAATGAAGAGAATCCAAACAAAATCAAAGTTCATATTAGAGATCCTTTTGATTAGACGTTTTTCTGACGATATTAAACTTTTATTATAATCCACTACGAATACGAAGCCTCAGAAATATCAAGTCACATATAACCAAATATCAAGACCTCTTGTGCTGTGCACAATATAGCCCATTAATTAGGTATGAATACCCCATAATATGAGCCGTATGCTGCACACGTGATTCTGATACTCCTAAAGGGAAGGCTATGGGGTGGGTATACATTAGCCCCGCCCCACAAAATGTGCACCCTTGTAGCCAAACTAGTTTATGAAATATTAAAAGGGATGAATAACATTGTTTGGTAGCATAATAATTGTGAATCAATTCATGTTATTATCATGTCAGATTTAATTTGAAAGCACGGCTTTCAGCTCCCGGAGGAACTTAAGTGTTTTATGATGGGTGTTTTAATGTGATTATAAGCAATGTTTCTTTTTGTGCGGGTCTTGCAAGGAGATTTGTGATCACTTTTATGGGAGTGTCTCAGGGCCATGCTTTAGGGCCCTTTTTATGCTTATATTGCGTGCTTGCATAATGAAGACTTGACAATCAGATCAAATCACTGAAAAATACATTTGTGATATATGAAGATAAAATATTTGTATTTTAACCCAAGTAAAAGAATGTATTAAAAGACCAAAAAAGACTTTTAAAGGTGCATAATATTATAAGTCTTTGGCAACAGCCCATAGTGGCTTTGCCCAACAGTGGGAGGGCACGGGGCTCCCCAGTAATTCTAGAGCATACTCCACCAAACTGATACAATGCGGATTGGTTGAGATATACATCATCTAGTTCCCTCACCACTTAACTTAGGTACGTGACGTTTAATTTCTTAAAACTCACAACAGAAAGTACATGGTGCATGCCGTTGGGATTTGAACCTTTTAAAACGATTGGCCAAATTGCAGCCACTGGGCTATCACTGCTGAATCCTACCACCACCACCACAATCATTTCTTTGTATCCCAGTTGGATTCCGGTTTTTTTGTATCCCGGTTGGATTCCGGTTTTATTTCGGAAAGGGCGGGGTTAGGCCATAGACCATCATGCTGGCCAACTGACAGTCTGCCAATCCGCAGACTTCACATGCCTTCGAGAACATTATGATGAACTCTCAGGCATGCAGGTTTTCTCAGATGTGACCTCCCGAGAGTTTTTTCCTCCGGCTTTTTTCTCTCTCAGCCTAAACTAGGGCATAGGATAAGAATATTGTAAATTATTCTTCCTAAAGCCGATGACCAGATAGATAGTCTATCGTGACATTAGAGCTTAGCTTAGTGGTAGGTAATTATTGTAAATTAGCCTTAAGGCAGGTTAGGCACCAGTGTAGAATTAGCTATTCATTCAATGATCAATAGCTAATCCTTTACCTTATATTGATCAGTTTAGAATAGCATTATATATATTTTCTTTAAATAGTTTGTAGTTACCTAGACTTTCGTTAAGCGTGTCAAATAACTTCATAGTGTAATAAATTATTTGTATTTGAATTTGAATTTGACCTTCACACATTATAGCAAGTTTCATTAATTTCTTCGAGATAACTATGGTGAACTCTCGGGTATCCCGCATGCATCGTCTCCTAACGATGTTTTCTTTCACCTCTAAAACAGGTAATCAATTTCTTAAATCATACATTACTTAGTAAGGTCATTGGTGCGTACCGTTTGATTGGAACCCACACCTCTCAAGTAAGAGGCGAGTCAGATAACCACCGTACAATAACCGCTGAACTTTGAACCCTACCAGTTTGAGTTTATTAAGATTAATGATTCAGCGGGCTAACTTTAATATCTAATTTTCGTATAACTTCCATAATTATACATTCATACCGGCTTGTTGCCTTGCCTTGGGGCTAAAGTTTACTGTGAAAACTTAAAATTTAAATAATGAATAATCACCGCTTTATTAATGTTAAGCCCACAGATACACAGGAAGTTAAATACTTAAGCCAAGTAGGTATAGTTGTATTTTAAGACTAGTGGACGCCCGCAGCTTCGCTCGCGTAGAATTAGACCCATTAACGACGTCTACCCGCGTTCGGGTTGCCCACTTGACTTCAAAAACGGCAATGTTTCGTACTAACTTTTCACCCCCGTTTTACCCCCTTAGGGGATGAATTTTCAAAAATCCTTTCTTAGTGCACCCTTAGGTTATAAAAGGAACCCCTGTGCAAAATTTCAAGTTTCTACCCTTATAGTTTAGGCGATGCGTTGATATGTCAGTCAGTCAGTCAGTCAGCTTCTCCTTTTATATATATAGATTGCCGAATTTTCATGAATGTGCTTATGCGAATGCCCCGATCGAATTTGTGGAAACGTACCTTAATTTTTTCTTGGTTCTATGCACACAAGTGCTCGAGTGTCTATAAGATAAAATAACATCAGGCCTTTATTTTCTCGATAGGGCTAGACAGTGGTGTGTATACCTTTCACCAGTTATATTTAGGTTCCATATTATAGGTGGGCCGGTGTGCCACACACCGTGTACAAATCCAGACTCCGAGCTGCTACCTGCTGCTGTTAAAAAACTCAATAATTGTTGCCAGACCTGGGGATCGAACCCAGGACCTTCTAGACTTTTGTGCAACAATAAAATAAAACAATTTCACTAGATAACTCGAAGTATTATCTTACGTAGACAAAGCGAAAGAAGTTTGTCTGGATCTTGGTCAGTGGACATCCGTTGATTCTGCTTACCCTACTGAGTAACTAGTTAGTTAGTTAATATTCTGATTTATCATCAGTTTTTAAGGAGGTACCTATATAATAAAGGAAATTTTAGGTCTCCAAATTATATTTTGGATATCAATTCAGTCATAGATCTTCATAAAAACATTTACTTATTCAAAAATCCTGACTGATATGAAACAAACACACTTTAAACTTCTAGCGAATAATATTAATTCAGTCTCGGCTCCCGTCAATCCAGTTCACTAAGATTCCGAATTTTAAATTGCCCTCACGAAACACGAAGCCCCTTTAAAAGCTTCTGACACTGAGCAGCCGAAGCGACCTGCCGAAACTAATCACAAAAAAGGACTACAAAAGCCGGTCGCTTATTTGCAGAAAATAACAGATTTTTCCCCGCTATTGTTGGAATATCTGACGAACTCAAATATGATCACGAAATCGCGACCGATGGAATAGCAAACAATAGGACGAAAATAACAATGTATCGCAAACATTTTTGTTTCTCTACCTTTTGTGCGTCGCAATTCATCAGCCTTATAACGAACGACGTAGGGTCCGTTTCTCGGACGGAGCCACCCTCGCAATCAGATCAGCAGAGAAATGATAAAGGGTTATTATGAAGCTCGTGTCGGGGAACTGTGTAGCGTGTGTCGGAGATAACCAGGTGCGACGTGGGTGTACGTGTAATTTTGTTTGACTCAAATAAATCTCAACCGTGACGCGGGACCCGCGACGGCTTGTTTGAGCGAACAATGACGGAGTTTTGGATAGCGAGTTGGATCGAAGGAAAGATAGGAGACGAGAGGTGCATGAACTTATTTAATTCACAAAGGCGTGTCTTTATAAAAAAATTACTGCATTGTTGCAGATTTGGGAACGCTACGATCCTTATACGTTTACATTAAAAATTTACACTTCACAACGTCGGTAAAAATCGTCTTAAAATACTCATTAAGCATAAAATTAACTTGACAATAAAAGTCGTTAGGAATATAAGTACCTACATTTATCATTTTCACCGCGTTGATGCTCAAAACTCCACCAATACGCATTGGAGCAGCGTGATGGAGTATGCTCTAGACCTGCAGCTTTGTCTGTGGGGGAGACCCGTGCCCAGCAGTGGGACGTTTATGAGTTGCAACTATGCTCAAAAAATTTGAGAGCAGGCGACATGTCCTTTTTTTCTGAGCGTTGCTAAAACTCTCCTTGAGGACTCGCTCATTAAATAATTCCACTCAATGGCCTCTCAGATATTTGTATAAACTTAGAATAAATTTACGTTCCGATTTGAAGGTAAAATCGGTCCTTAATTACCCACTAAAATTTTAATTTCGTCCCATTCAATCTACGTTATTAAAGCTTTAACAGTCATCATACAAATTTCGAACGCTCCATCAAATTTAGTTCAAAAGCTATTTTAAGCTTCCTCTAAACCAATTAACAATACGGTTTAAAACTTGACTTTGTCATTAGATACTATGAGCTTGTGTAACAATGGTACAACAGGTAGAATCCCTCGTTCAATACTCACCGTAACCAAAGCTTGAATGAACGTAGAATGGTCAATGAATGAACAAGTGGATCCTGCGGAGACAGCCTTAGACAGACTGGCGACGTTTTGTCCAGCTAGCGACTTAGACATGTGTCTCATTGCAAGCTAGTGGCTAATAGCGAGCTAACGCAACGAACGGGGCTATCCTCGAAACACATACACTATTGAGTAAAGAAGATTTAATGGAAACAAATAAGGCAAGGCGACTACCAACTTGTCCTTGAAGTTACAAAGTGTTCAAATAGTAAACGCTTACTGATCACTGAGCAATCTGTCGGCCCTAATATACAATACTTGGCTATCTTGCAGCCCTAATATACTGGTTAATACAACCTTTCGTAAAGTAAGACAATATTAATTTAGTCTAGAATAACCGCTCATCTTTTTCATAATCCTAATCGAATTTTGAAACTAGTAACTAGAAGTCACTTACGTTATTCATGACTTCTCTTTTGTTTGGGAATGGTTTAGATTTATTATGACAATTGCTTTAATTTTTTCAGAGGCTGAGTACAGCTGAAAATCTGCAAAACCAAAGGTAATAGGGATGAAAGAGATCGCGCACTTAAGCATAGGCTTGCTTTAAGGCCGAAAATGGCACAAAAACCATTAAAAAAAATTAAACACGAATTTGTGGAGAAGAGCTAACCAATCGCTGCTCGCTAGTTGTATGCAAGTGGTCAACGCGATTGGTTTCCAAGAAGTTATTGTCACTTGTTTAATCTGTCAGAGCGACGGGGACGGCGCGGGCGCAGGTGGGCTATCGCCTCTTCGAACTCATTTCCGCTTTATTGTACGGTAAGATTTATTTAGTTTTAGTTCATCTTTAAAGATGTTGGAGATTTCATTGAACTCTCATTGTCGCTTGTGGTGATGTTGAATGTGCCTTTACATAGAACTTAAAGTTATTATGGAATATAAAATTGTATATTGCAAGCAAACACTGTGGTAAGTCAGTTCTCACTGTCCTCTGTCACGTGAAGTTATTATTTTGGTACGTAGCTTAGTTGAACAGGTAAATAATAGATAGTTAGGTCATTAGAAAACTGCCAACTGAGATAGTGAAGAGTTTGACCAATCCTGATAGATACGATTTCCTTAATTATGAAGATATTGATCAAGTTTTATAAGTAGTTAGTTTAGATACTTTTGAGAATTCGAGATGATCAATATAGTT
This sequence comes from Carterocephalus palaemon, assembly GCA_944567765.1. Taxonomy (NCBI): domain Eukaryota; kingdom Metazoa; phylum Arthropoda; class Insecta; order Lepidoptera; family Hesperiidae; genus Carterocephalus; species Carterocephalus palaemon. Next base: position 814,090 of record OX155647.1, on the reverse strand, counting down.
AATCCTCCTCCTCCATAATATGATCTATCTTATCTTTTATATGAACCCCGTGCCATACAGTTGGACGACAATCAGTTGCAGCCATAATGAGAAAACAAAGGAACGTTAAAGAGCGTTAAAAACTTGAAGTCAACACTTCATGTCGACATAATGGAGAACCGATTTCGTCTTGAACCACCACTTTCTTTGGAGAAGCATAAATTCCCAGGCGTTTACACAATTACCGGGCCCCTATTACGAATTAGGTAATTGCTATGCGGTGACAATCAAAGATTCTGTCAGCTCGAGGGCTGTTCAGATTGATAAATTGTTGGGCGATTTTTGATACGCGGTCTAAAACATAAACGCTAGACGGTATTGTTTGTGCAATCTCTACACACTCAGAACTGATTAAAACAATACGACGATAAAATATGTTAAATCATTTCATTCATTTAATTGTCGTCACAACGAGCTACCGACTCATAAGAACGGACCAGATATTCATTTAAAATTAATTTGTCAAGCATAGCTATTAGATAGAAGGATTTTTACACTGAGATAAGTAGAAGTTCCTATCTTCATTCTTTTTACACAACCCAATTTAAGGTACATGACCTAAGTAAAAATATTTATTTGCAAAATAAAAAGTTTGCCTCGTTCGAAATTCGAACCAGCGACAAATCGACTGGCTTTGGCAGTCAGGGTCACTCACGGCCGCGCCAATCATCGAAACCGCTGTAAGTTCATGAATCGTTCTATATCGCGAAATGCCACCCTTGCCACGTTGCCACAAACCCAATCACCAATCTCCATGCCATTGTTCGGACGTACACGAATCGCGACTCTTTGTGTCACTTAGCGGTTGCTTTCTTTCCTCCGTTTTTATTATTCTTCCATGTTTTATTCTTTCATTTTTTATTCGTTTACAATCCCTTTTGGAATCATTGTTACCATTCTGTGTTCGAGTGTCGATTGTTTGACAACGTTTTGTACATTGTCGGGTTAAGCCTGTTTGTGACATTAACTATTAATGCGTTAATTATATTAAGCAGTTGACGTTTTAAATGTGCTAATGTACTTGTGGTTTGGGAATAAATGTTAAACGTTATTGTAATAGAAGTCAATCAATTTCAATTCTTAAGGTTTTAAGCTCCTATAGTCTTTTGTTTGCGTAAGTAGGTAGGTATGTATACTGTTAATATACTTGTTTCAATTTTTTCCAGTAAAGGCTTACTGGAATTCAAATACAATTTAATGAAAAATAAATGAATCTGAATCTGAATTTGAAATAGGATTATTTTGTGTAAATTTATTGCTGGCAACATTTTGTTAAATTTTAAATTTTATTCCAAATTTAAATACGAAAAATTTTTATTGTGATCGCATTCCGGTGTAATTTGATTCCATTGTATAAAAGTATGTAAGAACTAAGACTCATCTATTGAAGTGAAAATTTCTGTTGCTTGTGTAAACCGATATGTGTAGTCTAGTTAGTTAGAGTCTCGTTCCAAGTCAGTCACAAATGTGTTGCTACCCTTGAGGACTAAGATGGTCTCCTCTAAGGAAGTGTAACCGAAAACAAAACCTTTCCAACAGGACCACAATTGTTATAAAGACAAATATTACACGGTAGAAATGGTACCCGTGGCGGGCGATGGTACTGCCCCGGGCGAACTCTATATGGAAAAAAATAGGTTTCATGTAAAACCTACTAGGCTCTACCACCTATTGTTTTGATGTAAATGGTGGTTTTGACCATAGTGTCAGCATTGGCCAAGCTCGCTGCGACCCATAGACGCCCACTGCTGGGCACGGGTCTCCCCCACATACACTGCTGCGGGAGGTCTAGAGCATACTCCACTGCGGATTGGGGGAGGGGTTAGTGGCCAACCCAGTGTCGAATGTTCTCAAGCTACCGAAGGTCTTCGACAAGGCTTAACGACTGTTTTCAGCATTGAAAACAACCGGGACCGACGGCTTTACGTGCCCTCCGAAGCACGGTAGCGTCCATGAAAGTTTGCCACTAGCGGTCACCCATCCACAAACCGACAGCGCCCGTCGTTGCTTAACTCTTTCGATCACATTGAATCGACGAGAGCCATTGGGCAAGGACGCTACAAGGCCTAAGTGTTCATCTCAAATTGGGATTAAAGCGGGGTCCCCCAATAATGTACCTCAACCATGTACTTAGTTATTTAGTCGGTACTTTAGCTGCCAGTTAGTTGGATCTAATCAAACACGTGTGTCCTTATCGTGTTAGTGACAATCGTGACAAACGTTTCTAATTTGATGGCTGCCGTGACGTCATTACAAACGATAGTGTCACCCCTTTATCAACACGTTCATCGCTCGTCCATATGGACTTGCCGAATTGATTTTGCGGGACTAATAAGGACGTAGTAATATTATGATAGTTTTTCTATTGTTTGTTATATTATTCGACACAAATGTATTTTTATTATCTGAACGGATTTATCAAATAATATACCGAGTGCTCCTTTTTGTGACGATAATTTTGGACTGCAGAAAAGGCATTTTCGCTGTGGTTTTTTCGGGTTGGTTTTTAGTTTAAATTATATAACCGGCCAAGTGCGAGTCGAACTCGCGCACGAGGGGTTCCGTACGATTAGCTATACAAACGGCAAAAAAATCATGTCTGATCTTCTTCCTTTGATCTTCTATCAGGGGAAACTTGGGGAAATTGATGTAGGTACTGTGATGAATACAAAATTAAGAAGTCTCAATCAAAAACAAACATTTACAACTCTGACAAGCCATTAAAAAGATTAAAATGTTTTTTTGGGAACGTATAGAATAAATGGAATAGCTTTATTGCACACGTGTGGATGACAAACTAACAATCCATTCACTCCGGGCAGTGACGCCGACAATATAGCGGAATCACTCACCCCTTCCCCTCGTCACTGGTGTGACGGGTCATTAGATCGAATTGATTACAAAATACTAACAAACTGATTGATATCTGTAAAGATAAAATATATCCTAGAAGTCCTAGAACACATGGACAAAAAATTTAAACAAAATACTTCTGATTCTCCTTTTTTTAAACCGAGAACAAAATGGTACAATTTGGTAAAGTTAGCAAATATGTTATTTTTTTTACAAAGTTGTTTACAATTTGTTATTTTGTTTACAAAGTTGTTATAAAACATATTTCTATCAACTTTTTTATAGATTCTCTTCAATACCTATCTCAAACTAAATAAACAAATCGAGTCTAGCAAGATGAAGGGACTATTTGGAAAAGCAATTTGTCTACAGCGGGAACAACAAGAGGGTATAGAACTCGACTGAACCTATGACTGGGCACAGCTGTTTAGTATCCGTTTCGACTTGTGAAAGCTCATTGACCACACTGCCTAACTTTATTATTGCGCGCCTGAACTAGGGCTGCCATACGATCCGGTATTAAATTTCTTTCCCGGAAACCGGTCATGCCCTTTAGTTACATTAGATTAAATAGATAGAGTAGAACCTACATAGCTCAGTAGAATTTCGGTCTCTTCAATGACTCCACGCTCTAATGGCTTGAAGTAAAAATCTCCTGGGTTTTCGACGATGAAAAGATCCGGGTTCAAATCCCAGTGGCACGCATGAATTATTTTTATAAATTATTTGCGTTTTACAAATATTTATGTCACTGATCTGAAGTCTGTCAAGCTGCACTTGACTAGCGATGGTTTATGAGACCCGAAACTGGCACAACTCACTAAAATTATTTGGATCAATGAATCAATCTAGAATTAACCAAATCTCTTACTTTACGATCAATGAAGGTATTGTGAGTAAATTTCAGAGTAGGTATACCTACAAAGGAAGAGATTTAAAATTGTATGTAACTGGCCGAATTCCAACGTTAAATCTCAATTTTATGAAATAATTAGTATTCGCTTTGAATGATAACTTGTTATGAACGAACTCATTGAAATTTGTCTACTATGCATACGTATCATAGTTACGGCATGATAAAATTTAAAAAAAGAAACTTCTAGCTCAGTCCTTTGTCATTCCAAAGTTTGTGTCAGCCCTGGGTTAACCCCCACTCGCGCGCTAATGACCAGAAAGTTGCTGATTTTATCCCCAGAGATACGTGCGGTCTGGTTGATCCGTCATTGCTTAATTAGCTCTGTTTCTGACACTCCATTAATATTATGTTTGTATGGGGTTAAGTAGGACGAACAGTGACAGGGTTAAGTTTTCGTACTGCAGAACCGGGTTGAATAATAAAAAGTAAGATTTTCGATGTTATCAGAAAGGCTTAAAGTACACTCTGAATGCATGAAAATGTGCGACATGTTGCATCTTTACGTAAAAAATTAGAGCAAGTATTTGGTTCGATATGGCCCGTCTATTGTTATTATCTGTATTTAACAGATGCCATAAAGGAATCTGACATCTGACAGCAAGACGTCGACGTAAAAACTATCCTACGATTTCAGTCTAGCATTTTATGGATAGACTAGTGGACGCCCGCAGCTTCGCTCGCGTGGAATTAGACATTCACTAACTTCAAAAACAGCACAGTTTCATACTGACTTTGCACCCTTGTTTTACCCCCTTAGGGGGAATTTTCAAAAATCCTTTCTTAGTGCTCCCCTACGTTATAAAAGGAACCCCTGTGCAAAATTTCAAGTTTCTAACCCTTATAGTTTAGGCCCTGCGTTGATATGTCAGTCAGTCAGCTTCTCCTTTTATATATAAAGATACTATTAGATATTGCTTGATAGATCTGTAAAAAATGTTTGCAAATAAACCCATCTACAAAGTATCTCAAATAGTAAAACAGAAATAAAAGAAAATCCCCAAAAATGTCACTTTTACTACAATAATAACAAAACATTGCCGTAACAAAGTAATGCCCGGAGGTCCTTAAAAACCCGGATCTGTGAACGGAAGGGTTATCCGGCTATACCAATAAAGGTCCTCCTTCCGTTTTATTGTGTGTTTGTTTGTTCAAATTATTTGCTTTTCCGATCAATCAAGTGCGGATGTTATAAAAGTATCCATCTTAATAAGTATCCATGTTTGATCCAATGTTAGCGGTGAGGATTCTCTAAATCACGTCTGAATATTGTGAAGGTGTGTAATAGGTACACCCACTTTCACTTTTCTTCTTGTAGGCCTTCTTGTACTACTGATAATTTATCTTAGAAAACTCCAGAACCGGTACCTAGGTGGTTAGGTACGAGTAGGTACGAGTATTTCTCCTCTACCAATCCGCATTGGAGCAGCGTGGTGGAGTATGCTCTAGACCTCCCGCAGCTGCGTCTGTGGGGGAGACCCGTGCCCAGCAGTGGGACGTCTATGGGTCGCAATGTGCGAGCGTGAAAAGGCGATATTTAGATTGCTTATTATGTTTTTATGAATAAGAGGGTTATAGTTAGTGATATGCCATCTTAATAGGAGTTAAAAATGAAATGAAATTTTATAATTGTATCTGATTGTCTTGACCTGGTCTTCAATCTTATACAAATACAAATACAAATACAAATACAAATATTCATTATTGTACACCACAGGCATAAAAAAAATATATATAGTTAAATATCTATAGCAAACACATTAACAATTAAAATCTTTGGTGTATTTCTAGGACAACTTACATCCATTTATGTCGCTACAATAATCCTCAATAGCCCCCTCATAATTAAGTTTAAAATTAATAAGATAAAAAGAACCATTTGCTTAGGTAGGTACTTATTCTTCAATATCGATTACTTAAGTCGATCGATTCCACGCATGACTGAAATAAATTATGATACGATTAATTCCTTCTACAACGAGTATCTAAATTGAACTGTGACGTCACTTCCGGCAGCCGCGTGGCGCGCACGGCGACGCCATTTCCGGCGCGGCTCGCGACCGGAAGCGGATGGAGGACGTATTAGCCGTATTAACTTTGACTAGTATCATGACTATTCTATTAATTTGGTTTTGAGACTGTTGGGCACGGGTATCTTCTTGAAATCATTGTAGCTGTTTAGGAATCAAATGCCTTCGAGAAAATTTAAACGTACTCTCGGACATGCAGGATTCCTCGCAATGGTTTCCTTCTCAGTTACCACCTACTTTTGATTATCTGTCTATCTATACTAATATTATAAAGAGTAAAAGATTTGTTTGTAATGTTTACACACAAAAACTACTGGACCGATTTCAAAAATTCTTTCACCATTAGAAAGCTGCATCTTCACTGAGTGACATAGGCTATATAATATTAATAGGCGTAAACGAAACTATTGTTATGTCTAGTTCCACGCGAGCGAAGCTGCGGGCATTCACTAGTTTTAAATAATTTATAACATAACTTACAATAATCATGGTCCTTGGATTTGCACCCAGAACCTTAAGTATGAGAAGTCAAATTTACTTGTAGGTACTGGATCATTAGCGCCATTTCTAAAATCTTATCATGCACGTATTAAGTTTGCATAATTGCAAAAGATTTAGGTATTTTTCCAATACTTCTTATTTTCATTAAGAATCAGGATCTGTGAAATATACACAGTTGCATAAATCATTCCATGTTATAATTAGGCAGGTTAGGCAACTGTGCAGGATTAGCTATTCATTCAAGGATCATCCTTTGCTTTATATTAATCAGTTTAGAATAGCATTATATCTATAAGTAGTTTGTAGTTACCTAGACTTTCGTTAAGCGTGTGTAATCACCTCATAGCGAAATAAATTATTTGAATTGGATTTTGAATTAGTTACGGTGAAATAAAATGCTCTGACAGTTAATCATTACCTCATAGACGTCTACGAAGTACGGCCTACTCATTCATTCACTCATTGGTCACACGCTCTCGAAACTTCATTCATGCTTCGAGTTACGAATGTTCTTCTGTAGTATTGTAGCTTTGGTGACGGTAGCTTTCACAAAGCGAATTTCTTTTATGCTTCGGTATCACAATGTACTCAAGAATTTAAATTCAAGGCTATTCTATTTAATAGATTCAAGCTATTACTCATAGTACAAAAAGTCCTGACCCGTACTTTCTCTAACTAAATAGTTAGTTAAGTGAGTTAGTAGATGCGATAAAACCTAGGTATAACTAATTTTAATAGAAAATTTATTTTATATTTGTATGTAGGTATTATATGGTGGGCCCATTAGCATACTATCATCATCACAACACTTTCCCACTGCTGGGCAAGGGTCTCCTCAGAATGTGAGGGATTAGGCCGTAATCCACCACGCTGGCCAAGTGCGGATTGGCAGACTTAACATGCCTTCGAGAACATTATGAACATCTCCCAGGTTGCAGATTTCCTCACGATGTGTCCTTCACCGTCATAGCAAGTGACATTTAATTTTTTAAATCGCACATAACTTAGAAAAGTCATTGGTGCGTTCCACTTGGGTTTGAACCCGGACTGCTCGAGTGAGAGGCGAGTTTGATAGCCACTATAATAATATATACTTTTCCCAACCTGGGAATCGAACCCAATACCTAGCTTAGCAGTCATGCTTACGATTAGAACAACGAGACTCTCATTATTGGTAAATTAATACAAATAATATTCTCGTCTAGACCATTAAACATACGATATCCCTTCTACTCTTGTTGTGTAGGTACGCATGGTAGCAGTGAGACACTACATGCTGCTAGCCTTCACACACACAGACAGACAGATCTTTGACCTTGCGTTGAGGGAATTTACATGTATCTCAAAATATTAACACATCGTTGATAGCGCGGCCCGCACGGCAAGGAGTGAATGGAGCGAGTGAATGTAAAGAATGTGAATAAGTGTGAATCGTTCACCGTGTAGTAGCGGCATCTTTGACTCTACATACTGCTAGCCTTCACACACAGACAGACAGATCTTTCGACCTTGCGTTGAGGGAATTTACATGTATCTCAAAATATTAACACATCGTTGATAGCGCGGCCCGCACGGCGAGGAGTGAATGGAGCGAGTGAATGTAAAGAATGTGAATAAGTGTGAATCGTTCACCGTGTAGTAGCGGCATCTTTGACTCTACATACTGCTAGCCTTCACACACAGACAGACAGATCTTTCGACCTTGCGTTGAGGGAATTTACATGTATCTCAAAATATTATCACATCGTTGATAGCACGGCCCGCACGGCGAGGAATGAATGGAGCGAGTGAATGTAAAGAATGTGAATCGTTCACCGTGTAGTAGCGGCATCTTTGACTCGTGTTCGCATTGTGAGCATTGTGCGAGCTGGCCCGTTGTTGTAGAGAAAGGAATGTGACTGGGAACGAATTATATTTCCCAATATTGCATTAAAATTTAGTAAAGAAATTCCATGAAAATTAATCAACGGAAACAAGAACAGGTTTAAATCTTATTAAAATTACTTATTAACTTAACATATTAGGTATAGTGGACGCCCGCAGCAGCGCTCGCGCGGAATTAGATATAACAATAGTTTCGTTTACACCTAGTAATATTATATAGCCTATGTCACTCAGTGAAGACGCAGCTTTCTAATGGTGAAAGAATTTTTAAAATAGGTCCAGTAGTTTTTGTGTGAAAACATTACAAACAAATGTTTCCTCTTTATAATATTAGTATAGATACGAGTATGTTAAGTATACTCGTATGTTAACAACTTATAATAGAGTACATATGATAATCTCCGATTCTTTGACAGCCTCGTGGCGCGGTGGTGAACTGTCTGCTGAACCGCGGGTCCCGTGATCGAATTCCGGGCGACGTAGTTATATATTTATATTACGCAAATAGTCGTACGTACCCGTCTTGGAACTCGTAAAGAAAAGCAGGACTCAGAGCGGCAATAAAGATTTAATAAAAGAATATTAATATTAAAAGGAATGGAATCTAATATCGTGGGCATTAACCTGGATGCTTATTAATGTTAGGTATCTCTCTACGCTGTAAAACTAATGAAATAAAAAGATATTACAGGAGATTTAGAGATTATTGGTTCAATTATTTAATGATGATATTGGAAGAACTTAAGTATGTAAAATTATACCGTAATATTTATTTTATTTAAAAAAAAAACTTTTTGTAATTTTTATTTTATTTTCGTGCATTGTCATCGGAAACAAATATGCCAAATTTCAGCTCGATAGCTTCAGTGGAAGTGGGTGAAATATTGATTGAAAGATTCCAGGACATACATACAAACATACATTCATACGTACCTACATACTGTTAGAGTGTAAACTCAAACTATACTAGACTATATACTTGAAAAAGAAAACGTTGTGATTAGGTTGTCATTAGGAAGTCATATAGAAAAAAAAACTACACTAGTGTAAAACACGTCGTGTGTGCTCAATAAATTAATTCACAAGAGTAACGTGTAACGTGTTTCCTTTCTACATGTGCTCCACAGTCCAATAGGTTATGGGCCCAGCACGCTTCCACTGCGCCACTCTGCTTTCTCCAAGATCGTCCGGTTGGCGCGCTCGCTGACTCCGTTCTGCGCCGGCGAGTGCGGGACCGTGGTTTGATGCACGATGCCTGACTTCTTTAGGTATTCCTGAAAAGAGTCGTTGACATATTCACCTCCGTTATCAGTTCGCAATATTTTAATGCGCTTATCAGTCTGGTTTTCCACGAGAGCTTTGAAATTTTTAAAATGCTCGAAAACTTCAGACTTGCATTTCAGAAAATATACGAATGTTTTCCTACTATAGTCATCGGTAAAGGTTAAAAAATACTTTTTACCTCCAATCGACGGCTGTGGTAGCGGTCCACACAAATCACTGTGTATAAGGCCTAAAACCTCACTGGACCTATTGAAAGATTTCTTGGGAAAAGGAAGTTTAGACTGCTTCCCCTCAACGCAAGCTACACATGACTGAAAATTAGTAACGTCATAGTCGATACCTGTTGCCAATCCGTTCTTCATGGCGTACATACTACGCGAGTTAAGATGAGCAAGACGTCGGTGCCATGTTTCTTGACTCACTTTTCCATTCGATGATATGCCAGTTCCGGATTCATTTGATAAATTTGTTCCGCTGTTAGGCTTACTTAAAGTTTTAGAGTAGTGTTTTTTGTCTGTCAATTATTTTTGTTAAGTTTGTACCTAGGAGTAGCATGTTTTGTTTTTATAGAGATGTTGTGCTGTAACGTTTGGTTTAAGGGCAGGTGTTAGAGTGTAAACTCAAACTATACTAGACTATATACTTGAAAAAGAAAACGTTGTGATTAGGTTGTCATTAGGAAGTCATATAGAAAAAAAAACTACACTAGTGTAAAACACGTCGTGTGTGCTCAATAAATTAATTCACAAGAGTAACGTGTAACGTGTTTCCTTTCTACATGTGCTCCACAGTCCAATACATACATACATTCGAGTGAAGTTAAATAAAAGCTTTTAAATAATGATTACATGTCATGATATTTCAAAAGTGGAACAAATGTAGCCAACATTTGCTCCACTTGTGGTGGTCCTAAGGTCCTTAAAGCCCACGGAAGTTTTTAATACTGAAAAAAAAAAGCCAAAATCTGCTCATTTATTTCCTCTAAGGCCGGAACAAAGTCTAACGCGAGCGAAGCTGCGGGCGTCCACTAGTAATCAATACAAATTCCACTCTGTATCATCTCTGTTACAACTCTCTTTACTTCTCAAATTCAAATTCAAATTCAAATAATTTATTTCGCTATGAGGTGATTATACACGCTTAACGAAAGTCTAGGTAACTACAAACTACTTAAAGAGATATAATGCTATTCTAAACTGATTAATATAAGGCAAAGGATTAGCTATTGATTATTGAATGAATAGCTAATCCTACACAGGTGTCTAACTTGTCTTAAGATAAATTTACAATAATTACCTACCACTAAGCTAAGCTCTAAGTCACGATAGACTATCTATATGGTCATCGGCTTTAGGAAGAATTTACAATATTCTTATCCTATGCCCTAGTGTAGGCCGAGAGAGAAAAAAGCCGGAGGAAAAAACTCTCGGTACTCTTTTAAAATTCAAATTAATTTTTACAGAAAAATGTACAGTATGACCATGACATGATTAAGTCAGACACGAGACAGCCAATCGTGTATGCCAAGAATCACCCCATATGCCACCTGCTTACAATTTTTAGTATAATTAATACAGAAGCATAGTGATAGCCTGTCAGAGTTTAATTCAGTCCCATGCCTTCTTATCATCCAAATACTCCTGAATATTATAATAAGCTTTTTGACATAATGTTTGTTTGATGGTTTTCTTAAACCTGTGTAAAGGCAGAGACTGAACCGCAGCCGGGACTTTATTGAATATTAGAATAGACATTCCTATGAAGGAACGACTTTTCTTACTAAGCCGGCATTTAGGAAACGGTAATTTGTGGCCGTTCCTTAGTGTTACATTGCGTAAGGCATTTAGGTCACTACGACTTACAAACTGATGCCTATTTTTACGAATATACATAAGATTCTCATAGATGTACTGCGATGCAAGTGTTAGGATGTTTATTTCCTTAAATTTTTCTCTTAGGGAGTCTCTACTTCTCATTTTGTATATACAACGGATAGCCCTTTTCTGCAAAATAAAAATAATATTAGCATCCGCTGCATTACCCCAGAGTAAAATGCCATAGGACATTACACTGTGAAAGTAACTGAAATAGACCAATCTAGCGGTATCGACATCCGCTAAACAGCGTATCCTTTTAACCGCGTAAGCTGCAGAACTTAGTCTATCCGCCAGTCGACAGATATGGGGTCCCCACTGCAACTTCGATCAATGGTGATTCCAAGGAAAACAGTCGAGCTAACTAAGTTCAGTTTATCACCATTTAGTTCTGGTTGCTTATCTACTTGTTTCACATTAGGTGCTGAAAATTTTATGCAATTGGTTTTATTACTATTCAAGTGTAGGTTATTAACGCTAAACCAATGCACCACTTCAGAGAGAGCATTGTTCACATCGTCATAGTTAGTTTGTTGCCTATTTAATTTGAAAATTAATGAAGTGTCATCCGCAAACAATACAATCTCGTTATTATTCTCTACCATATATGGTAGATCGTTAATATATATTAAAAACAGGAATGGACCCAGAATCGATCCTTGTGGGACCCCCATCTGTACTAAAGACCCAGACGATCTTGTACCGTTTACTTCGACTTTCTGAGTTCTTTCGCTGAGATAAGAAATCAGAAGTTTCAGTGCGGTCTCTCGCCATCTTTCTTTGTACACGATAACTTGCATTCGTAATACGCCATTTTAATATTTTTATTATAACTGTATACGCTAATTAACTACGCATTCAGTTGTCAGTCATTCTAGGGTATGTTGCGTATGTGCTTCGATCTCATACTCACCAATTTCAACAACCAACCAGCGAATGATAAAAAGCCACCACATTAATTGTCGTCCCGATGGTTTTTAAATAAATTTATGATTATTCCTAAAACTTCATCTAGTAGATGTCATATGTGCAAACTTTGATTATGATAATTTTTAGTTCGTTGTATCTACTACCTGTATCTTAGCTTTGAAATGGTCTTCTACCTGGATCCTAACTTTAAAACTCAGAGATTCTTTAGCCAAACAACAGTGCCCGCCACGCCTCCTATAATGCATTGCATAACCGTCTTTCATTCATTCGCAGTTCATTCACAGAAGCCATTTGACACGCGGCGACAAATCGTTTCATAAGACGTTCATTTATTGTCGTCGTTTACAAATAATTTCAGCTAATTTTAAACTTTATTTCTTGTGCGTTAGAAATGAGCTACTTTATATTTACTGCAGCGTTATTTTTGTCGAGTCAATACGGTTCATTCAGATTTCAACTGTACGGTGTTGGGTTAAGGATTGATTGTGAGGCGCTCATAATTTCAGTAAAAGGCAGCGGATTGACACAAAGTTATCTTAATAGGGTTTATTTCTTTTACAGTAAAGTCAGACACATTGTCGCCATTTGACACACGAGTGCTACTTGGGCCTGAATGCTATGAATGGAACAAAATTTGCTATGGTGAATGATTATCAATGAGATGAATTTTGATTTTTAATCGTTTAGCGAGTTTTATAAGTGGTGTCTTCTACCGTAGCGTAATTTGGGACAGATGTAAAGTTATATGTTTTGTAGTATTGTCAAATTAAGAAGTTGCCTACTGGTCGAGTGATGTTTCCGGTAGAGAATACTTTTCTTGAGTATCATCATCATTAAAGGTCAGTTTGAGTTTGAATTCATTCGCCTTCAGATGAACTCATTATGAAGCTTTCAGGCATATCTATATCTATGTATTTTTCCTCAAGATGTTTTCTTTTGTAACCGCTGATATTCAGTTTATCAGATCCAAATGTAGGAGAACATCAAAGATCAAGGCAAAAAAGTTTAATCCTAAGATTTTTTTACCCAGGGGGAAATCATCGGAAGATTCCTAGCCTCCGGGAGGAGAGGCATGTGAGAGGTATGTGAGATTTCTACTCACTAAAACCCCCCCGGCTGCAGTCCTGCGCATGTTGGAAGGCTCCGGGATCTCCTACGGAACGCGCCGATACCTCCGACTTTAATAGATATCTTACTACATATACTGAAGTTATTTTGTATACAATGATATGGAAATACGCTGACCACTATTTTTAGAACAAAACAGAAATGATGAAAAGTCTACCTATATCATATACCTACACACGTAGCACCCATAGACGTCCCAAGGCTGGGGACAGGTCTTCCCCACAGATAAAATCTGCAGGAGTTCAAGAATATACACCACAAAGAGTATACACCACCACGCTTCTCCAATGCGGATTGGTCTATGTGAGAAGTCCTTATATGTATCTAGCATCTACATGAAACAGAACATCGAAACCCTAGTTCAGTCGTCCATTAACCCCGTATTTTCAGCTTATCAATGCCCGCACACACAATGGCCCAGCGACGGCACCAGAACGCGGCTCGTGCAAAACATCTGTCGTTTCAATCGTCTCCACTCCCATTTACCACGTCATTTAACACGATTCTCCTCACGCTTTCCACTTATTATCCATTTTTATATCATTCCTATAATAAATTTTATGCCAAATAAAATCCCCGGCCCCGCCTTCTCTGTAATAAATAACGCTTTACGGAAAAAGACAAATTTGTTAAGAAAAAAGCGTTTTGTGGGACCTCCCTTGCGTAACATTGTATACCCATTGTTGGAAGCTGAGTTTATTGATAATTTTGCGGCGATGGGTTTTATTTAGTTTCGCTGAGAGGGTATCGTGAGCACCATAATCAGTGACATTAAGGGCTTATGTGGTGCTTTGATGGACACTTAAAATAATTGATGGTTGGATATCAGAACAGATTGAAAATGTTCAGTAAACCACTCTTTGGTTCAATGAAGTTATTGATTTATTTTTTAGTGTTTGTCAAATTATTCAGGGAGCGGGACTAGTGTCATTTATCTTTACCTTCTTACGCTTGATATAAATTAAAACAAAATCAAGTACCTAATTTGAATGGCAGATGCCTTCTTTAAATTTTTTCATCGGTCAGAACGCTTATAACAAAATCAAAAGTTAAATTATTACCTAATTATTGTAAAGTAATGTTCGTTTGTTCGTATTATTTGCGCTCTATATTATTATATAACATTCAAGTAACTGCCATTAAACTTGGTAAGTATAATGAATAGCAGCACTGGTATCCTAAAATATTTAATGGATTCTTTTTATCGTTGAAAACTAGTTATAGGTACATAGATAGATTTGGCTACTACAGATCTGATATTTATTATAATTTATGCTCCTTATAAATGTGTCATACATATATGTATATAGCTTAGTAGCCTAACCAAGGTAGTTGGAGTAGCCTCATGTGTCGATAGAAACGACATTAATGTTTCTGCCTGTACAAATAATTTTCAACTTTATTATACCAGGTTCAAGAACGTGCTCTCCTCTTGAAACTCGTACTCCTACAATATTCTAATTAAAAATGCAAATAAACCTGCTTTGTAGCACAATGACAATTATTAATTTAATCATTCATATCATTGTATTTGTAGAGTATTGTAGAGGTTTCCATTAGTATCGAGTACTGAGACTAGTGAGCATATGCCGCTGTGGTTGCTCGCATGGAGCTAGTGTTGCAAACAAAATTGACCCTAACTCGGAACTATTAAGATTCAATTTTGTACAGCAATCGTCATCAACTGGTATTTTAAAGAATCTTATTATAATATAAAAATATCGGGCTAAACTGCACTCTTCACCTGTTTAAATAGAATTTGGATTTGAATGCAACTGAACCCCAGAAACGTTTCGAATTAAGAACTTACGACCCTTGAAAATGAATAATTTTTTCATTATCTCTTAAAATTTTCCAAAACGTAACTCAATAACCAACTTTATTTTAAAGCAGTAAAGGCTTAAAAGCAATGGAAGTCCTCCTGTGCAAGACCCTTAGTGGAAGAACAAATATGTACTTTAAAACTGTCAGTGTAATTTTGTACCATATTGTTCTTTATACCATAGTACTAAGAGCTATCATTGCCATTACTTGATATAACTAATATAATTATATATGTACTTATATAGGGTTGGCAATTTATTTTTTGGACATCGTTTTATTTTTTGTAAAATAACTTTAATGCATACTAAGTTATAAGAAATATTAATAAAATAAAAATATCACAAATAAAAAATTATCAATTGTAAATTACTCTCTATGTAAGTAAGAAGACTCTTAAAAGACTCTTAATCCGATACAATTTTAGTAGACAGTAAATACTTTACATTCGTAGTGGTTTGAGTGTAACAATGTCGTCAGTGCATTTCTTCAACAGTACTTATATTAAAATACTAGTGGACGCCCGCAGCTTCGCTCGCGTAGAATTAGACCCATTAACGACGTCTGCCCGCGTTCGGGTTGCCCACGTGACTTCAAAAACGGCAAAGTTTCATACTAACTTTGCACCCCCGTTTTACCCCCTTAGGGGTGAATTTTCAAAAATCCTTTCTTAGTGCTCCCCTACGTTATAAAAGGAACCCCTGTGCAAAATTTCAGGTTTCTAGCCCTTATAGTTTAGGCCCTGCGTTGATATGTCAGTCAGTCAGTCAGTCAGTCAGTCAGTCACCTTCTCCTTTTATATATATAGATTATATTACTAGTTGTAGATAATAAACACAATATTCCAGTTGGGAACCCTATTATAGAGCTAGGGTTGCCAAGAGGAACCGTGAGTTGTGACTCGGTGTGACGAATGCAGCCAGTTGGTGTTTGAATGAAACATTTAATTTATTTCCCTTTATTTATTTCTGAATGCATGCAAAGTGACGATTGTTGCAATTTGATATGCTATGTCATTAATTTAATTAGGAGAACATAAATAAACATGCCAGCTTTAATTTAGTGGTGGTAGAGATGAATGAGCAAAAATATTTTCTTCATTAATTAAATTCATTAATTCAGTGACGATATTCCCTAACCGGCTCGATCCGTGTAGGTTCCACCACAATATTAAAGTCAAAGTCAAATGATTTATTTCGCTATGAGGTGATTGGGATCGCTTAACGAAAGTCCTATGCTATCCTCAATTGATTAATATAAAGCAACAAAACATTTTTTTTAAGGATACAAGATAGCAAACGAGCTTGCAGCACCACCCATCCGCTGCCGCCCATGACAACTGTGACTGACTTTGAACAAGACTTAACTGCTACCCTTGAGGACTAAGATGGTCGCCTCTAAAGAAGTGTAACCGGAAACCACACCTTTCCAACCGGACCATAATTTACACGGCAGAAATGGTACTAGGTACCGTGGCGGTTGGTACCGTGGTTGATCATTGAATTAATGAATTTTATTATCTTATCAACCAGCAAACTTCTTATCATTCAATAGCGTGTTATTTAACTGCGTGTTCGGAAATCGTTACAGTTTTAATGTAAGGTTCATTGTTTACTAATCGGTTCATGATTTATACGGAGCAAATAAGATGTCTACGCCCATGTACTGTTATGGGATTATCACACGCGAGAGGATGGAGAACAGTTTATTTTTACCGTATTTTATAGCGCCAATTCTAACGCTAAATATTTTGTTAATGCTTTGTACCATAAAATTATTCGAAAGTAGCACCAAAACCTGGATTGCACATTAAAAAATTATACCGTTAAATTTTTTTTTTTTAAAGAAGCTTTTTAAAACTAGTTTTTTATTTTCATGCATTGTCATCGGAATAATATGTGTGCCAAATTTCAGCTCGATAGCTTCAGTGGAAGTGGGTGAAATATTGATTGCAAGATTCCAGGACATACTCGTACTTACATACTTACAGACGAGTGAAGTTAAATAAAAGCTTTTAATAATATTATAAATACAAATTAATAAATTTGTCTCTCACCAGTAATTGTTACTGAGTTTATCATAGCTTGTGAAGAATATCAGGGATGTCAATGACGGAATCAGCCCGTTGTTCAGCCACGTCTCCTCCCACAGTGGAAGGAATAGGCCATATACTTCCACGCTGGCCAAGTGAAGGTAGGCTATATCTTACCTGTGGATATTAACTTCAAAGTCATTCTATATCCTTGAGATCTTTTTCTCCAACAAGCAAGTAGTTTATGATGGCCAGGGCTAGATTTATGTTGTAGTCTGGTCCCACTGCTGGGCACGGGTTTCCCCACAGACACAGCTGCGGGAGGTCTAGGGAAAACTCCACCACGCTGCTCCGATGCGGAATGGTGGAGGGGTTAGTGGCCAACGCAATGTCGAATGTTCTCAAGCCACCCGGAGGTCTTCGACAAGGCTTAACGACTGTTTCCAGCATTGAAAACAAGTTGTATTCTGGTCATGGATGTTATGTTTTCTATGTGCGTCCGCCACCCGCAATACAGACATATAGTATATAGTATAGATTGTATAGTGTTTTTTTTATGTATTGATTGACCTCTCGAATGAGGCCGAATTTTCCGCGAACTACCCACATATCACTGCTCATGTATCACCTAATAAACAACAATTTACCGAAGCGAGCCCTAAGCTTAAAGCAATTCTAGTAATTGGGTCAGCGTTTCATCGCCAGCATCTCTGGAGCGGTAGTAACACGTTTATTACTTCCATAAATCGAGACAAGGGCACGGAGCTAATTCTCGATACTTACGGCCGCCTTGTACGCAGTAAACTCAAGTGAGGGCAAACAGGCTGGGGTACTCGTAAGAATAGAGAAGGCATCCTAACATTTATTAACTCCTGGTACCTTATATGACTTTTGACTTTGACGGGCCTGATGGCTACCCTGCACGGTAGTAACCCTGTCTGTCGCGCCAGGGGTCGTTGGTTCGAATCCCACTCAGCACAAATATTCGGGTGATGAACACTTAATAATAATAAATATCTTGGACATTCTCACACACGGCCATCTGACCCCAAGGTAGGCGCGAGCCTGTGATATGGGTGTCAGAGACTGATATACATACATAGATATTTTTAAATATATACTTAAATAGATAATATTGACATCCAGACACAGAACAAATACAAGTGTTCGTCACACGAATATTTGTCCTGAGTGGGATTCGAACCCACGACCTTTGGCGCAACAGACAGGGTCACTACCGATTGCGCCAACGGGCCTGTCACAGACAGGGTCACTACCGATTGCGCCAACGGGCCTGTCACACTTGTGTTTGTTATGTGTCTCGATGTTAATATTATCTATTTAAATATGTATTCAAAATATATATGTATGTATATCAGTCTCTGACAACCATATAACAGGCTCGCGCCTACATTGGGGTCAGATGGCCGTGTGTGAGCATGTCCAAGATATTTATTTATTTAAATGAAGACACTTCTAAATACAATTCTTTCTAAATACACAGTTTATGGCTTAACTAAAAGTCGATAGAGATTTCATTATTAACGAAGACTGCACAATTTTGTCTTTTTTCCCGACAAAATCTTTTGATTTGAGCGAATATTCAACAATTATTTGCGTTCAAAAGCAACCCTTGTAATTTCGACAGTGAATAGCGAATTAGTGCGTAAATTGGCACAGCTTAGGCTAGCTACACACAAGACGTGTTAAAATATCACACACTTATAACCTATGAGGTTATGATATGATGATGTTGATACTACCTATTGAAATTACATGATTTATTTTTATTCCATAGACAGACAAACTGGGCCCCACTTGATGGTAAGTGGTCACCGTCTCCTATGGACTCTTCTTGAATCGCCCTATTAATACTCTGTTTGTTTATTCCTCTGAACTGAACTAAAGTAGCAACGCCAGGATTACTGTTACTTGACATACATATAGGTACATACTAAACGGACTCACTTCACTAAGTATTTCTAAGTTAATTTTTCTTAACACTCACGAACAACTAACGACTATCCAGTTAAATTTCTTCAAAAACATACTATACACAAACAAGATCAACCAACACAACCCTTTTACAGTTTTGTTTGTTTTGTCACCAATAGGTATATTATTATCGTTAGATTTTACCGATTTGGTGGGTCTGATTAAATATTATTATTTTTCACATTAACAAAGTGTTTACAGAAGAGTTACACGAAAGAAAAAGATACACATGTAAGAATATATGCATGCATAACGCCTTTATCTTTAGAAGCCTTGGTTCCAAGGTGTGATTGTGCTTAGGTTGAAAAACGCCCGGTATGTTAACAGCCTTGTGGTCGTGAGACGCGGAACCCATACTGATGATGTCTGGTTACGTTCGTTGCTTATTCCAGCGGCACAGGAATTGTTCTCTCACTGTTCGCTTTGAATAATTAACATGGAATAAGCTCTTGTCTTTATTCAGATACGGGACTGTGTAATGCAGACTCGGCGGCGCGGTGGTGACACCCTCACCGGATTTGAATCCTGGCCAGTCAGGTATAATGTATTTCGATAGTGAAAATGTGGTAATTGATGCTTTTTTATTTCTAAAGAACAAGGGCTTTTTCGTACAAACGAATATGTCGCCAATGTACATGCTTCTTGCTCTAACGCATACAGCACAACATCTAATTTAAACAATAACAAAACGAACAAAAGGATACATAGAGAAAATAAAACAAATGATATAATTAATTAATCAAGTATTGGGTTTCTTTTAGGTAAGTTTGTAAAGTATTCTGGCGGTAACCAGAACACTGTTACAGGTGCCAATCAAACCACGCTTCGGATGATGTTAATTTATGTTGTTTTCTGTGTCCGCTACTCGCTACAAAGGAAATCCTATGCTATATGAACTGCGTATAAATATGTATAAGATGCTTAGTTTATTTCAGTTTAGTTCACCTCGGTTTTCCTAGTCCCAATATTTTTATGTGGGTGTTGCAGACTAATACACACGTGTGTAAGGGTTTGACAGTCTGCGATACAGCAACAAGAGAAATATTTATATTCTTCAATTCCTTGTATGCTAAACTACACGTGTTCTTGCAAAGGTGTATTTTAGCAATATGAAGGATACCCTTCAGATCCATAGTAGATTAAGATCAAGCAATTGCAAATAAATAACTTTGACTTTGACTTTGACTTTGAGACCGTCGTAAATAAAACCCATACCTTCATATTTATTTGATAACTTGCGTGTACTTTTTAGTATAAGACGTAACTGTTTGTTTTTATACCATTATTTTGATATTGTTGTTTCTTGTTCATTAATAAGCTTCTTGTTGGGTAACATAGATAATTATACGCTCCTTTGCCGCAGTATTGACTGCGTTGAAATTAGCAGCGTCAGTTGAAGTTAATAACGCGGCAAAGGGATTTTGCAATTAGATATGTCTCAAACCGAGATACCAACCAAACCAACTATGCTTCTGTGGCTTAGAATGCATTTGCTGTGACAGCTCTTTGATTAAGAATGTCGGTTATTTGTGAAATCTCACGGTAGAGATACACCAAATCGTCAGTCGTACGACGTCATAGTACGACGTCGGTAGTGTACTGATGTGTATGCACTCTCTTTCATTTACTTATGTTTGATTTGATCGGCCGAGTTCGGCCGTTGACTTACGAGCATACTTCGGCCGATGATGGATTTGGTGTACGCGTACGGTTAGATCAAATCCCGATAAACCATATAATAGTTTCTGTTTGAAAGTGGGTGTATTAGAGGAGGAGTGGTATTGAGATACACCGACTCCTTTGAGGAAATACAGGCGTAATGTTGGTTGACCACTGACCCCCCACCAATCTGCATTGGAGCAGCGTGGTGGTGTATGCTCTAGACTTCCCGCAGATTTGTCGGCGGGGGAGACCTGTACCAAGCAGTAGGACATCTATAAGTTGCAGCAGCTACGATATATTTTACCTGCGCTATAAATGAAAGAAACGTACAGCATAGCTTGACTAGATCGCCGGAGGTTTCCCATAAGGATCCCTCAATAAATCCACTGGATTTATTGGTAGCACTCGCGTGTACCAAAACATCTGTATTGTCGAACAGAAAAAAGAACATAATTCAACCAATTTTGTCTCCAAATTAAATAGTTTCCAAAACAATCCTTTGCTAACCTAACGTGCCGTTTGAAATATAATTACACTTGTGTTTTTGCTCTGAGAGCAACGGCTAATGGAATTTGCTAATTACTACCAGTCTCGGGAGAAATTTGGACAGACTACTCTGAATACTGAACACGTAGAATGTTCAAAACCTCACAATTTCATTTGGTTTTACTTTATGGTTGTTTAAGCTGGAGATTAAAATGTGACGAGTTAGAATTCAGGATTGACAAGTCTACACATCTGATTTATCACTAATTATGGATGCCAAGGTTAGAGCAGCGTGGTGGAGTATGCTCTAGACCTCCCGCACCAGTGTCTGCGGGGGAGACCCGTGCCCAGCAGTGGGACGTCTATAGGTCGCAGCATGGATGCCAATATGATGATGCCCAGTGGTTGAGATCCGGTTTCTTTTGAGAAGTCCCGGGTCTAAATCCAATCGCACTCACCACTAACTATTCTATGTTATGTGCGTTTTAAAAAATGGGTGTCAGAGACTGATATACATACATAGATATTCTTAAATACATACTTAAATAGATAATATTAACATCCAGACACAGAACAAATACAAGTGTTCGTCACACGAATATTTGTCCTGAGTGGGATTCGAACCCACGACCCCTCGCGCAATAGGGTCACTACCGATATCGCTAACGGGCCCGTCAAATATATATACCGTATTATATAATCATATACCTTATAGTTGTTGTAGTTGTTTGTAGTGTGTTGCCATTCTTTTTTTTTTTATGGAAAAAAGATAGCAATCGAGCTTGCAGCCATCCGCTGCCGCCCATGACAACTGTGACTGACTTTGAACAAGACTCAATTAGGGACTGGAATGGTTAGTCCAATTAGTTGAGAGAGTTAATTAGAACATTAGTTGGTCAGTTCGTTAGTAGGTATGAGGACTGGGGACTGTTAGTGATAGTTAGTCCTGTTAGTTGGTGTTAGTAATAGTCCAGTTAGTACTTGTTAGTAGGAGTCTCGTTCTAAGTCAGTCACAGATGTGTTGCTACCCTTGAGGACTAAGATGGTCGCCTCTAAAGAAGTGTAACCGGAATCCACACCTTTCCAACCGGACCACAATTGCTTTAAAAACAATTATTACACGGCAGAAATGGTACTAGGTACCGTGGCGGGCGGTGGTACTGCCCCGGGCGAACTCTATATGGAACCAATTAGCTTTCATATAAAACCTATGAACGAGAGTATTCTTAACTCTTCCATTAAATAACCCAATAACATAATCCACTTAGATTTCTCAAAAGGAAAACAATGAGATACTCTCGGAAGCTCATCGCGAGCTTACTACTTTCTTAGCCTATTGTCTGCTGAGGCTAAGCCGGATTTTCATTATGAAACTATTAGCTGGGCTGTAATCAACACAAGTCGCCATTATCCCACAACTGAGCGAAATTCTTGTCCGAGAAGAATGATGTCGTAGTCCACATCCCACTGTGTTAATTCACGTTAAACCAGTGTTTCCCAACGTGGGGCCCACGCATCACAGCGGGGCAATTTGATAGTTAAGAGGGGCCATTTAAAAATGGACTCGACACGACTTTAATCCTTTCGCTTTGGGTTATTTAAATGTAATGCTAGATATCGGGGACAATTTTAACAAAAAAGGCTCCTAAAAAAATGCTGTAATATAATTAGGTATAATTTCGTTTGACGTTACTAAAATATCAACTGAGTAATAAGAGTCGTCAAGTAAACTTCGTCGGGGATTCACGAGGTTAAAAATTATGTATGGGGGCATAAAAATTTTAGAAATGTTAAGGTGGGGCATGGCCCAAAAAAGGTTGGGAAACACTGCGTTAAACTCCTTAGTCTTACATACATGCATAAAAATAAAAATATATTTTTCTAAAGAGAGTTTTTCACACCACCTATGAAAAGAGGGTGTTCTACCTCTGCCTAATCCTTCGGGGAGATAAAGGCGTGTTTATGTTATTTTTAATTTATTTACAATAAAATAAAATTATCTTCTCATAAGAGAGTATTGTGAAAGCAGGTGATATTAGAGACATCTATTAGAGATATACTCGTAAATCATCTGAAGGTGGGCGGAGGCTGCGGCCAGGTGGTGCACGTGGCAAAGTTGAAAACCGATTTAAAACGAAGCGTATAATAGACATTGTGACAATATATTTTATTAGTAGGTATATTTTATTAGTAGGAGTGTCAATCTTTTCAGTTCATTTGCCTGCCGAGCTCTAACGGGCTGCGCTGAAATTAACGCTAAATATTTGTATCGGTAAGTACCTACTAAGTACATTGAGTGCAGAGTGCAGACTATGCTGCTTGATCTTGCAATCTATACTAATATTATAAAGAGGAAACATTTGTTTGTAATGTTTTCACACAAAAACTACTGGGCCGATTTCAAAAATTCTTTCACGATTAGATAGCTGCATCTTCACTGAGTGATATGACACTATATAAGTAATATTACTAGGTGTAAACGAAACTGTCCCTGAGGCTCGGGACCAGAACAGTGCTACGGTAGCCTGATATGTTGCCAATAGCGGTCACTCATCCACATACCGACCGTGCACAACGTCGCTTAACTCCATTATTTTTTTTTATGGATAAAAGATAGCAAACGAGCTTGCAGCACCACACCCATCCGCTGCCGCCCATTACAACTGTGACTGACTTTGAACAAGACTCAAATAGGGACTGAGATGGTTAGTCAAATTAGTTGAGAGAGTTAATTAGAACATTAGTTGGTCAGTTCGTTAGTAGGAGTGAGGACTGGGGACTGTTAGTGATAGTTAGTTCTGTTAGTTGGTGTTAGTAATAGTCCAGTTAGTACTTGTTAGTAGGAGTCTCGTTCTAAGTTAGTCACAGATGTGTTGCTTGAGGACTAGATAGTCGCCTCTAAAGTGTAACCGGAAACCACACCTTTCCAACCGGACCATAATTGCTTTAAAAACAATCATTACACAGCAGAAATGGTACTAGGTACCGTGGCGTTATAACGCACGATCGATATCCTATGGCAATAAGCGCTTCAAAAACTCTATTTATTTACTTAATAAAACTTTTAATGAAACCACAATCCAGTGTCATACAATCTATAATGAAGAAAAATATGTTTCCACAAACTTGTTAGGATCTCAATTTCTAGGCTCCCGACCGATTCCCAAGAGGCTCAGCTTCATACGCTCCAGTCTAGTTCCAATTATTAGCGATATAACGAAGTTTAAATCGAAAATGTTAGCAATCGTGAAATTTATTTTTTAATAGGTACCTACTACTATTTACTTTCCGGGAATTCATTCTGTCATCGTCAATTTATGATGACTTATTTGACAGAACAGTATAGATCAGGTCCGTCAAGAGACGCATAGTAACCTAGGCATGCTACAAAGAGTTGCAGACACACACACATCTTCACACATGACTCTCATGCCTCACGCATTGACACACACACGCAATATATCAACTTATACCGGTCTTAAAAAAATATAAGTATATTTTATTTTCACATATTTTTTCTACTCCTATCTAAGTGTTATTTAAATAGTGTTTTAGATACCTACAATGTGTACCTAACTTTAGTTTTTCCTTTGTCTATTGTATTATTATAATAATATAGAAAAATAATATAAATTAGAATAAAGTTTGCTTTCATATACAAAGTTATGGCATTTTATTCGACCCGGGATTCGTCGTAACAGGTATATCGAACTTATATAGAATATCTACAATAAATCATAAAGTTGAGAGAAGAAAATGAACTAAACCAATAAAGATTCCGAACAACAAACAAAAGGCTAAGCTAACTCAATGAACGGAGAACTATGAGCTCGGCAAGTATGAACAATACGTAAGCACTCCAGTTGTAATAACACAGGGGAACACAAACTGAAGTTTTGGGTTCAAGTTTTCTCGAACTATTTCAAGTCGTGTTTGCTCGCAGAGTTAGATGGCTTGCGTCCTTGGTGCTAGCGGGAGCGGAAACGGTTATATAGTATGGATATAAGCAGTCAACGAGCATGAAACGCCTCCGCTGCCGCCCATGACAAGACAGACCTCCAAGTTTCCAACTAGACTCTTGCCCTCGTTCAATGTAGGTCACAGATTACTTCCAAAGGTAGTGCATTTAAACAGACCAAAAAATAAAAAACCTCTTCATAATAATAGAAATCCTAATTTTAAATACCTAACCTATAATTTTCTTTTAACTTTTTTACTTTGAACTTAACTTGGAAAGTATTTCAAATATGATGTAAAGCGGCAGATTTACAACTTATAATTCGACGGGATCACTAATCGTTTATGAAATACAAAATACATATACAAAGGCGATCATTTGAAACGACTCAAGTTATGAATATCAACCCAACATCAGTAGCATTTGGCACTTCGCACAGTAGTCTCAAGTTACAAACGCGCCCGACTATTGCATACGAATCGTACGTGACTCAAGTTACTCTTTATTGTGCTTCAAAGTTTAATTGTATCGAATAAAAACGATTTAAAAAACTAATCGTTACTTAAATGCCATTGCTATTCAACTTTAAACGAGGTCTTTTGAACGATCATTATCGCTTTCAGTCCATGTTCTTAGGGTGGGCATGTATGATTTTAAATTTGTGTGTTTTGTAGATTGATGTTTTATTTCGAAGAGGATATCGTCCAGATATAGGTACCCGAGGAACAGGCCCGGTATGAAGATTCTTGCATAACAGATTATGCGGATATCTTTACACTTTTTTTTGACTGGATCCAATTTTTACTTTTTTTAGTTTAGTGGCCAACACAGTGTCGAATGTTCTCAAGATTGAAATCAACCGGGACCTATGGCTTAACGTGCCCTCCGAAGCACGGTAGCACACATGTTTTTTTTTCAATAGCGGTCAACCCATCCATAGACCGACCGCGCCCGTCGTTGTTACGGGGTTCCTGAGTGGACATTTTGATCACCCAATTCACCAGCAGTAACTCAAGAAGTCTCCTTTTAAGACGTAAGGTAGAAGTACGTATTCTCGGTAATGTCCGAGTATCCGGTAACTAGTCAGTTTTTCTATCATTGCACCATTCTACCAATAGTAGATCCAAGTTTGTTAATGGCAACATATTCTTGGTAATATTTTGTACAAATGCTATGGCAACACTAACTAAAAAGTGCAATAGTGTCGAAACTGTCTAACATGCAAGTTGTGATAAAGGAGTTTCTTACAAAAGTGCAAAGTTCTGTTACTGATCTCGGACGTCACCGCGTCATATTGTTGAGCTTTCCATGCTGCTGCGGATAACGATACGGTAAGAGGATTATATTATTGAAATATTTGAATGAATTATCTAGCGATATAACCTGCAAGTTAAGGTGAATCTAATTGGAATGTTAATGTTTTTGCGTTTTACATCTATTGGTACTCGTAAACCCCTACTTGACCTAGTACCCGGCAAAAAAGTACATTTTCTACCGGATATTGGTACACGAATCAAACTGGAACCAAAATCCGTTAACGTATTCTTATTGGACCTTATTGCCTTCACATAGGTCTCATTTTAGCTTGAAACTGTACACTTTTCTGCCGGATACTGGTACGTGCATTAACAGTTGCCCCTAAAGCTGTTATGATCCTTATTGCTTTGAGTTAAAGTCTCATATTCCTTGGAATAAAAAATATGTACCTACCTTGTTTATTTTGGGGCTTTTTTTTGTTTTTCGGTAGCATTTCAAAGGACAAATATTCGTGTGACGAACACTTGTATTTGTTCTGTGTCTGGATGTTAACATTATCTATTTAAGTATGTATTTAAAAATATCTATATATGTATATCAGTCTCTGACAACCATAACACAGGCTCGCGCCTACTTTGGGGTCACATGGCCGTGTGTGAGAATGTCCAAGATATTTATTATTTATTTATTTCGATATTATTGCTAGCTAAAATGGATATTAGGGCATGTAGCATGACTTGCAAGAGATGTTTAATTTTTTAATTTCAGATAATTATGACTGAGAAGCAGAAGGCCATACTAAAGGCCATGGAGGCAGTCGAAAAGGGGGCCTCAATTTCAGCTGCTGCCAGGCAGTACGGTATCCCGCGGTCAACGTTGGATGATAAAGTCCGTGGTCTCTATCCTGTCAACTGCTCCAAAGGACCGGGTACAGTTTTATCGAAGGAAGAAGAACTTCATTTAAAAAACTGGATAATTTTTATGGCAGAGCGCGGATTTCCAGTCACTAAAGCGCAATTACTGGATAGCGTAAGCTTACTCATAAAAAAGTTAAAACGAGACAACCCTTTCCAAAATGACAGGCCAGGTCGTCACTGGTTTGAAGCTTTCATAAAGCGACATCCCGAAGTAGGCCAACGGGTGGGCCAAAATTTGACTCAAGCTCGTGCCTTAGTCAAAGAGAGTAATCTAAGGGTATGGTTTAAAGAAGTTCAGGATTACATTCTTATGGCGAAACTCGAAGAAGCCATTAAAGATCCGAGACGAGTATTTAATTGTGATGAAAGCGCTTTTTTTTTATCACCCAAAGATAACAGGGTATTAGCAAAACGTGGTGCAAGAAATGTGTACAACATTATACCTAATGCAGAAAAGGAGTGCGTAACAGTCTTAATTACAGCAAACGCAGCGGGCGAATTGGCACCACCAATGGTATTATTTAAGTTAAAATCTATACCACACAAAATTTCAAAAACAGCACCTAGTAACTGGGGGTTAGGATATTCACCAAAGGGTTGGATGACAGGAGAATCATTTTATGAGTACATGACAAATGTTTTCTATCCCTGGATAGTAACAAGTAAAATTCAGTTGCCAATAATATTTTTCTTAGATGGACACTGCTCACACACAACGCTACCATTAAGCAATTTCTGTCGGGAAAAAAACATTCAATTAGTAGCTCTGTATCCAAATGCAACTCACCTTATTCAACCACTGGATGTGGCTGTTTTTAGGCCTTTAAAGAGCATCTGGAAAAAAGCAGTTTATGACTGGCGAAATGATAACCAATTTGTAAAACTGAAAAAAGAAAATTTCTGCCCGCTTCTTGATAAATCTCTTAAGCAATTGGACCCCAACTCTATACAAAATGGATTTCGCAAATGCGGGTTATCACCTTTTGATGCAAACAGCGTCGATTATTCTAAGTGCGTAACAAGTCACACAAAAATATCAGCCAAACAAGATGATAATATTAACGAAATGCCATCAAACACCGATAGCTATTTCAAATACTTTGAATCACAAATAAGTCCTGAAAACCTCAAAGCTTTTTACGGTAATAAGAGTCCAACATGGAAAGGGGATAAATCTTTACAAGGATTATTCAAAGTATGGAGGCAAATGCACACTCAAAATAATTTACTTTCAGACAGATTTAATAACACCTCAACCAGTGCCACACCTTTGAATGTTAACGAATCTCCATTTTTTGGAGATATTGGCAACTTTACAGGTTTGACTGACATCTTGGACTCAAATTTTCTGAACTCAAATGAGGTAAGTGAAATAATGGCAGAAAATAGTTGCCATATAGGAAGCGTGGGGAAGATAGAATTATATGAAAATTTGGATGGAACGCTGACGAAAATTATGGACATGGATATCCCACCGAATGAGACTTCATTGACAAATTTAGATGAAGAAGAGAAATCTGCTCTGGGAAAAGAAACACAAGAAATACCCTACTTATCTGGTCAAGTGATCCGGACAACAGGTTCGAAACCTATATATTTGAATCCTTGCAAAAAAATTACAACAAACCCTCGAATAACATCAGCAGTATCTGTTTCTAATGCCGAAAAAACGGCGAGTATTGTTGAGATAGATACTATAACACAGTCATTATCTTCTTTTTCTAATCAACCAACCAATATTGAATTAGCGCATACGCAGACACAATTTCAGTCAATAATGACACAAACATCTTTTTCCAATATAGAACCCATTCTTAATATAACACCTCCAGGTATAACATCCCCAATTCCTTTAAATAAAACCATAACTGAGTACACACAAAGCCAAACATCTGGAAATATGAAGACACCATCACATACACCTGTAACACAAGCAATACCTAAAGACGACAACCTCGACCAACCAAAAACTAAATACTACGGAGAATTAGTTGTACCTACACCATTTAAAGATGCTTTATTTTGGCCAGAAACTCCTAGCAGCATTACTAAAAGAAAAGTTAAATTACCTAGCGTTATAACATCTGACAGGTGGCAAATTTTTGCGCAGAACAAAATAAAGGCAAATATAAAAAAAGAGAAGAAAGTGAAAGAAAACCATAAAAAATCTAAAACATGTGTACTTAGAAATGATAAGAAGAAACCTAGGAAGAAATTAATAGATATTGGACCAAAGGATATCACAAATTTTAATGATGACTGGTTTTGTCGGTTATGCCAAAGAAGCACGAAATTAGACATGATACAATGTGTGAGTTGTTCGACCTGGTATCACACGGCGTGCGCAGAAGTTTTGCCAAATGAAATAACGTTTCGTTGTATGTATTGTAATGTGTCGTTTGATAAATAATTTAAGAAGAACTTTGCGTGTTAAAGTATTCCGTAAATTAATTTTAAAAATATTGTGAATGATTCGATCTACGCATTTGAAACTAGAAAGATTTATTTACGGAACCAGGATGTAACTTTTCCAAATACGTTATTAAAATAATAGCTCAATGTGTAGCATTAATATGTATGATCTAGATTTGCATTTTTTTGTCAGTCATATTTTCGATGAATGTTGATAGTTTATTGTAGAATTGTAGATGTAAAATTAGCAAGAATTTCGTTTTATTTAAGCTGTTTACCGTTATTCATTATTTAAGTAATAAATATCTAGTTAAACGATTAAGCATATTATCAAAGACTGAAGATAATTTTATTCGTTACTTATAAAATATTGTATTTCTGGTGCATTTACAAGTTAGTGATGGCAACTACGTAGTTAAAACAAATAGAACTAGGTATACTTAAGTAAGGGTTCTTGATCTCATTATATCCTTCCAAATATTCGTTATTAAGGTTGTTGTTAAGGTTTCTGTAATAATTATTACTAAACATATTGTGTCCATATATATATGTGTATATATATGTATATGTATTATTTTTCTAAAATAGTTTATCAGATGTTTATAGCTTAGATTAAAGTGAAGTTTAATCTAAGGTTATTGGTTATCAGTTGTTCACACCTCATTGTATTCAAATCTAGAGTTTGTTAAAAGTATTTTGAACTTAAATTGTGAATTGTAATGAAGCTATAAGTTAAAGCATACCTCATTTTGAGCACTAGATATCTACTAGGTATCTCGTAGCAAGTTCAATTCTTCTATTTTGTAGGGGTGTTTAAGCGCTTTTTTAGCTAATATACTGATTCATGTATGTAGTGATATACCTATTTGTTACCAAAGTACCAAATAGGTATATCACTAATAGTTCCTATAATTGCAGTAAGTAGTACCTACCTACTTATCTAACAGTACCTACTTACTACCTACTACCTAATAATAGTCGATTTATAGGAAACATCTAAAAATAATTGGATGATTAGATATACGATTTAATACAGATATTATCTCTACTTAAATATACATACAATTTTATTAAAATTCATGTGTATTCTTTGGTATGAACCCTGTTTTTACTGCGAATATGGCAGTAAACCAAAGTTTTAAAACAAAAATGCAATATATCTTTGAACTTTAATGTCAAGCAATAGAGTTTCAATTCGCGGTAAAAACTACCGGATTCCAGGACAATTTAACGAATACTAGTACAAATATAACGGATACTGGGACAAAAGGCCTATTTTTAATTATTTTGAAATTATTGTGCATAAATCTTTCTATTAACATGAAACGGTACAATATTCTGAAAACTAGAATAAATTACCTACCAAGTCATGTATATCTTGTTTTTCTAAGATTATTAGTTTTTGCTTAACAGACCTGCAAAGTCAGTGAAGATCAAAACTTCACGGATATTGGGCCGTTTACCTTACTACACAAAAGACTTCTTACGACAGGTTAAGCTACCTAGTTTAACCTGTCGTAAGAACCACACTTCGGGGCACTGTTATGGTACCGGCCTACGAAGGCAAAAGGCAAACACTACTTGACTCATCACAAAAAAATACAAGGAGCCAAAACAAACTATAACGCATATAACCGCACTTGAATCAAATCGTGTAATTCTGTAGGCCGCAAAATTCAGCGGGGAGACATCTAAACACAGACTGAAATAATACGAGATCTTTGAATGTCTGTTCAATAAAATGTAATGCTAAACATTAAACTCAACTGATTCCAAAAGTGCCGTGATTGTCGGTAAACGCTTATAGCAGTAATCAGTACTTCGTAATCGTTTGAGCGATCAAAGATTAGGTGTCGATTTCTATCGGCAAATTATACGGTTTTGGGGTTCCTTTGTTCGGCGCTAAATAACAGATTAAAAGGTGAATGCTTTGAACGTGCGTCTGGAATACAAAAAAGGTTTTATAAAAAGATTTTCTTGTATTTTTAAACAGTTACTAATTTATAGTATTCTTGTCAATTGAAAATACAATTAATTTTTCTAATGGGATGTAAAAATTTACACCACAACGATTTTTTATTTTTTATTTATTTATATAATTCTAACTTAAATCTTACATTACAGGGATATCCCTAATGTGCTAGAAAAAATATAAATTTAAATTAAAAAAATAGCTAGCAATAAATATTCATGTAGTATACGAGTATTTGTTGGCAGATATGAGACGAGATCGTTTTAACATTAAATAATCACTTGCTAAATTATGAAATAGTTCAGTTTCAGCCAGTCACTACAGATAGGTGGATGTTGAAAGCCTTTTTCTTAATTAACGTTGTTATTGTATCAATTTAACGCTTTTAACTTTAACTTACATTTGAAATTAACCAATTTACATGTTATCGCGAGTTGTCATCGCCCTTCAAACGCAGCCACTTAATGCTCAATTCTGGCAACTCATGCGCATCTGTTGCCCCTTCCCCTTGCCGATGGGCGTGGCTTGGCGAGCACCGCCCCTCTAACTCAAAGGCAATTCCACTAGCAACATTCGTTCATATTGCATTGCCATAAATAAATCAGGTTTTTGGGATTATTATTCAATGGAAATAAAGTGAGATTATTTAGTTATCATTACATTATATTCAAACCGACATTAAATTTTCTCATTTATATTTAACCGACTACCGAAAAGTCGATATACTTCTAAAGTAACTGGAAATACTTAATCTTATAGAGGTCCTGGGTTCAATCGTTGCGGAAATACAGATGTGAGGTAAGTTTAGATAGTAGAGTTATGAATAAGACCATACATTTTTAATTCCTTCTCTGTGGTAGGACTTGAACTAAATTTTTGTGTGACGTTTACCTCAGTATTCAGCTGGCTTTATCAATATGCTAGTCGATGACATAGGTCGATTATAGATTATAGATTACGTTAAAGTTCCACACAAGACAGTATCTCATAATTTAGTAATGGTATATTTTAATGATTTGCTCGAAATATTCATCCTGTAAAATTTTCAAGTTACAAAGATGTAGATTATATTTAAGTCCAATTCCTAATCTCGGTCGTATCATTTGTAATTCAAATTTAAA
This sequence comes from Carterocephalus palaemon, assembly GCA_944567765.1. Taxonomy (NCBI): domain Eukaryota; kingdom Metazoa; phylum Arthropoda; class Insecta; order Lepidoptera; family Hesperiidae; genus Carterocephalus; species Carterocephalus palaemon. The sequence goes on along the minus strand of OX155647.1, from coordinate 781,021 downwards.
TTTATAAACCTTTCTCTCTCAACTTTGTAATAGGTATCTATTATATTCTTTCCCGGCAATGAAACTGTAAGATATTATCATTATGAAAGCGAGACTGCGCCGGCACTAGAGTACAATTTATAATGAACTTAAACTTTGATATTATGAAGTTGGTTTTATCAAAGTTAAAAGGAGCGCGTTCTTGAAATAGAAAATTATAATCTCTTGCCGTCGCTCAGATTTCGCATTCCTTAATCTTCTGTAATGTTACTTAATCTGTCACTTCTGAAGTTTTCTATGGACATAAGTTAGCAAACGAGTATGCACCACCACCCATCCACTGCCGCCCATTGTATAATTTACAACTGTGACAGACTTTGAAGAGCACTCTTAAGAGTCTCGTTCAAAGTCGATCATACGTTGCTACTTTTAATTTTTGACGAAGGAGCTCTAGAAAAGTTTTATCTGTAAAGTATTACCTAGTTATCTAGAGTTTTGATTTTCACTGCTGACTTTAGAAATTCATTTATGAAACATTTTTATATGTAAAATCTGTAAGAATTCAATTTCTGGAATACGGAACAATAAATATTAACCTAAATAATGCAATCTTCATTTAAGGCACTCATTTCGCCAGGCGATATTACGATTCGAGTGGTATTGACCACTCATTGGATAACTGTATTTAAGTAACTTTTTTTATAATCTATTTATTCACTTTGATATTATCTAAAATAGCTTTTGAAATTATAAATACCAAAGCCTTTGCGATTCTATGCATGCCGTTAACCGCAGTGCTTGCAAAACACAATTATATCACAAACTAGCTTTTACCCGCGGCTCCGCCCGCGTGGTTAAAGGGAATTAACAATGCCATCTATTAACAACATCCGGAACTAAATATCTAGCAAATAACAAAACATTGATATCTTCCCATGGGGATGTTTTACCGCGGTAAAAAGTAGCCTACGTCACTCTCCACCCTCCTCACTATCTCCACACACAAAAACCATACCATATAATAGCTTCGTTGCGACGTGAAAGCCGGACAAACAAACAAACACACTTTCACATTTATAATATTAGTATAGATGGTTTCAATTAAAATCCACGGCATAAGAATTGTAGTAATATCTGTTTAAAGAGAAAGGGTTGCGTGGTATTGTGTGCAGTCTAAGTTGTGGAAAATAGCGGGTTTATTTATAACTCCCCTTTCAATTCAGATGCATAGAAGACGTTTTAATTAATGAATCAACCATAAGACTACGATATGGAATTCCCATTTAATACGTCGTTAACTTAAGCATGTATGTAATAGAAATATGTATTATATAGACATAACATACTTTAAAACTTAACTATTTTTAAACAAAGTTTATATAAATTAAATTAGTGATATATAGTAATTTTTTTACAAGACAATAAAACCTTAAACTAAAACAAAGAATTATTTAAAAAGAAATATTTACAAAATAAATATGTCATCCAGAAACAGGCCTTGTGGCATTGTACCTAGAACGCTGGCAGCGTTGCCCCGCTGTATAGCGAGGCTAATTTTTTGGGCGAAAAAGCTGCCAGCCCTCCGGTCACCTGAGACGGAAATGAGTCTGGTGGACAAGACCTCCATGAAAGTCTTCATATCAGCCGACCAAGGACCTAATGTTTCTACTGCAAGCGCCGCAAATTCATAGTTATCTAAAAGATTACTATATTTGCGACGCTTGAGGAACTGAGCTTGGTCGGCTGCAGCCCCACCCTTTTTAGATGTTTCATGTATGTAGGATGGGGCCAAACTATCTACACATGTAACATCCCAACTTTAAAACTTACTTTATGTTTAATCACTCGTTAATTCTAGCACCAAGATGTAATTTTTTTTTTGATACATAATAATTTGACAGTAATAAGAAACTCAGTCCAGGCACTAACATACCGTTATTGTAAGATTTTCTACATCCGCTTTTATTTCATTTTATTGAAGCGAGAATCGATTATATTACTGGCTTTTGGTAGAGATTTTTGGAACACGATGTAAGTAAAACCTTCATTTTTTGTTAAACAATTTGCTTTAGGCTAGGATTAATCCTTATTTCTTTGTTTTTGACGACGAATAATAAGAACTTATGAGTGTTCAAAGTCGCTAACTAGAAAACCACACCGCCCCGGTACTGCCCTGGTTGAACTCTAATTAGATTCTACCACCCTCGTCCGCTGCCGCCTCATTCTCGCGCCACACTCACCTCCAATTTGAATAATTCTTCGTCACGCGCTTCACAATCGTTGTTTGAGCCGTAATTACGATTTATAACACTTCGCTATTCGTGTCCCTACAAAGTACTTAATGTTTCCACTGCCATTTAACAATTGAAACTAATGTTTTTATGTTTGTGAAACACGTTACCGGTTGGGTATACGCCATGCGGGGATTAATTTGTGTTTCAACATAGCCGATGTATTTGTTTTTGGTTTCATTTGTTACATACTGGTTGGGTATTATTATTCATGCGTGAATTTATGGACCGTGGGTCTTAATTAAACCGCACGCAGAGCGCAGATTAATTTATGGTACAGATTCAGTTATTTTTAACATTAAAGTATTTTTTAATATCTATATATATATAAAAGGAGAAGCTGACTGACTGACTGACTGACTGACTGACATATCAACGTAGGGCCTAAACTATAAGGGTTAGAAACTTGAAATTTTGCACAGGGGTTCCTTTTATAACGTAGGGGAGCACTAAGAAAGGATTTTTTAAAATTCATACCCAAAGGGGGTAAAACGGGGGTGCAAAGTTAATATGAAACTTTGCCGCTTTTTGAAGTCAAGTGAGCAACCCGAACGCGGGCAGACGTCGTTAATGGGTCTAATTCTACGCGAGCGAAGCTGCGGGCGTCCACTAGTTACTTATAATTTCCTTTAAGCGTTTCACTATCATCTATTTTATTTTAAAATGGCTCCCCTATGGCTCGCGTAGATCTTATGTGATCGACAGAGTGAAGCAATATCGGACGCGGTCGTTAGTGGCAAAATGAAAGGCTTCCGTGCTTCACAAGGCACTTTAAACCGACGGTTCTAGTTGTTTTCTACTACTACGAGAGACTAAACGGGAACTTCTGGTGTTGCGGGCGGCAAGAGTGGGGGCTCGATCCGTCCACCAAGTGATCCCGGGAAAGGGCTGTGTGGCTGCACAGCGTTGTGTAGGGTTTGTTGGCTTAAATTCGAATAAGACCGAGGTGAGTCAGTGTTGAGCATAGCGTTGGCACCAGCGGGTACTAAAACAGATCCCGGAACCGTAGACACCGAGCGGGTTTTAGTGGGTGTGAGTCCCTCATAACCTAGTGTTGACCCCACAACGTCCAGGTATCATTTAAAGGTTTCCCACTCGTCAACGAAAAAAGCCTTTTCAGTTATGAGAAGGTGACCTACGGATGGATTGATGACTAATAGGTTGCAGCCAATATTCACAATAACAACTATAAATTTACAAAAAAATAAAAACGTAATTACTAGATTAAAAATAGGTGTACTACACACCTCTGCTTACCCCTTCGGGAAAATACAGGCGTGATGTTATGTTAATTGCTAAAGTATGTAAGTATTAAGGTATTAGTAAGGCTGGCCGTATTCAGTAGGCTATTGTTTTAATTAGTTTAATTTTAATTTTATATATAATTAGGTACCATTATTATTTACTAACATTAGTTTGTAAGATCGTTTAATATCACTAACACCATGGACTATGTCTGAAATAAAAATTTATTATTATTATTATTATTATTAACATTAACAGATTTAGTTTCGTTGTAACATCAGGGAGATGCATTCTGAGCATCACTCCACACGGAAAACACGCAATGTCTAGTTCAGACCAAGCGAGTGGTCGCTCTCACCCGCGGAGTGGGTAGGGGCAATTGTATCAATTGTGTAAAATGCTCTCGATTGCTCTCAATGCTCTCAGCGCTCACCGCAGTACTTTTGCTAAGAGCTTGTAAAAACAGAGACAGAGTTTTCATATGTTATATTGTAATGTAACATTAATTTAACATTAAAAGTTGTATTCCAATTACTGTCTCTAACTTGAGTACCCGGTTCCAATCAACAGTTAAGAATCGATTAAATATCAAACGATTATAACAATGTTTTATTCATTTCACGGGAACCTTCAAAGTTGAACTGTGACATCGACTCACCAGGGCCTATTCTAGACCTGTGCAAAAAATCACATCGACCCATCATTCCGTCGATGAGGAGATGGACAAACCTACTAACACACTTTACCGTTAGTAAAGATGAATGGCCTAGCTGTACTCATCATCATCATCATCATCACAAACCTTTCTTTGTCCCAGTGGGACAGTTGGGCACGGGTCTCCTCTCAGAAAGGGAGGGATGAATCCTTAGTTCACCACGCTGGTCAAGTGCTAATTGGCAGATTTCACATGCCTTCGAGAAAATTATGATGAACTCTCAGGCATGCAGGTGATGTGTCCTTCACCGTTATAGCAAGTGACATTTAATTTCTCAGCTGCACTAGATTAAAGGAATCAAATAGTGTAGTGGGAAGGCACTTCGGTCTTCGCTACTTGACTCCGTAAATTAGATGCATATTTTTGCATGAGAAAATAGGAGAATCAACGAAGTTGGATTGAAGTTGGGTTTTTAATAAAAATGCAAAGTTCTTGTAATGACATTGTTGGGATTTCCATGTTTACGAGTCCACTATGGCCTTGCATAGGATTAGGAACGTTTTGTTATGGCTTCGTATATTTAATTTATTTAACTAGCGGTGATATATAACTCAGTGGCTGAGGTTTGGCGTTCCACTCGAGTCTTAGATTCCAATCCCAGTTGCACCCGCCAATTGGACGGAGGAGATGGTGGTTAAGCCCATAAGCCACTGCGACCTAAAAGAGCTATAAGTATAGCTAATTATTACTATTAATTAAGTGTTAAGTCAAATACGCTTTCAGCAATAACTGTCCCCATTGTAACGGTAAAGGAAAACATCGTGAATCTTCGTGTTCGAGTCCTCTAAAGTGTCAGTCAGGTATGTGAAGTCTGCCAATCCGCACATGGTCAGTGTAAGTTTCACCTTGCCCCTCTCTTTCTAAGAACCGTGCCCAACAGTGGGCCAATGGTTGTGATGTAATAAGGAAAGCACAGCTAAAAACTTCCACTCAGGCACGTTGTCGTAGGTGTAACCAGACCTCCACCAAAATAACTGCACGAGTCTGTACTTACCACCAGTAATTAACAACTGTACGACAGACTTATCATTCATCTCTGTAAGATTTTTTGAAATCTTCAAAATGTCAAAAATCCGAACCCGATGCTGTAATAGGACGCCGAAAGGTAATTGTATAAGGAGGGAAGTAAGTTATCTTCTTATAACGCACCGCGCGCGGCTTGTATGTGCGCACCATAGTATCTATGCGTCGCCGCACGCACACTTATACAAAATCTCGAAGCGCTTCGCAGTGCGCCAGTCGGGCATAGTATAAACAGAGCGGAGCGACTTCTTTATACTAAGCTTCAATCCAAATATCTGATGTATCCTTTAGCACTCGAAATGCGGTTTGAGAAACGATCAAAGTGTTCACCGCCAGAATCTCAGTCAAAAAACGTATTTTTTCGCAATGATCGAAGTTTTCTGTAGCACAAACCTTTCTCATGACACGTAGGCTCTCAGCGAGTACATATAAGTACCAGCGTTGACAATAACGTGTACGTCATCGAATCGCGACGACTTTGTCGGCTAAAAACTATTGTATTCTCAATGGCGTTATCGTTCTCGTAACGTAATTGATTGAGATCGATTCGTACATTTCGTGCGTGCTTCAGTGTGCCCCGATTACTCAATGTCATTGAGTACATAGTTCTTAGAGCAGCCACAAGCATGTATTACTAGTGATTATTCGTCGTATGACTTACCTAAGTACAAGGAGAATTATTTTTTGAGAAAAGTCTTATTTTTAAAAATAAATAAAAAATAATGTCAAAATCCTCTGAAATCGAACATTCTTAACTTTGTCATTTTAAGATGTAATAAATTATTAGCAGACGATTCCTTGACGTGGAAACTGGAACTGACTACCTAACTGTCCCGGGTTCGGATTCCGGGGTGGCATATTTATGTAGCACATAAGGTTTAGCAGATAAAATGTTGAACTTGGTTCATGAATATGAAATAAGATGTAAAATTGTTTTCTGTTTGCAACACAGGAAATCCTGATGCGAGGTTGCGAATGAGAACCTAATCGCTTATATCTTCTCTAATAACTTGGTAGTCGTTCTCTATGTGCAAGGAATGTCCTTGTCGGAAAAAGAGTGAGGACTTAAGAAATTACAAAAGACCGCCGCCGATTTTACCTTACCACGTTTTTCCCATTTACCTTACCTGACTTACTCCACCACCACAACCCGTTCTTCGTCCCACTGTTGGGCACGGGTCTACTCTCAGAATGGGTGGGATTAGGCCTTAGTCCACCACGCTGGCCATGTGCGGTTTGGCAGACTTCACATGCCTTCGAGAACATTATGAAGAACTCTCTAGCATGCAGGTTTCCTCACGATGTGTCCTTCGCCGTTATAGCAAGTAACATTTAATTTATTAAATCGCACATAACTTAGAAAAGTCATTGGTGCGTGCCGCTGGGGTTTGAACCTTGACCGCTCGAGTGAGAGACGAGTTTGATAGCCACTAGGCTGTCAACACATAAAACCTAACTGGACTAACTCCAAAGCAAAGAATATTCGCCACTCAAACCCAACTGTATTTGTTTATGAAATCCCTCTTAAAAGATTACATAGAAAACAACGTGTACAAATGGTAATCCCGTATTAGAGCGTCGATGTGAGCCGGGATCCCGCGGGATATGGCGCTGTGCCGCTACGGGATTATACCCGGGATGGTATAACTCATGAAGGTAACGTGTGTGCTTGTAAAAATCAGCCGAATTTATATAACGCACGACAATCTGCCATCCGCCCGTAGTGACAATGTTAACCAACATTGAACACAATTAAAATTTTTAGCCCGATTAGTAGGATAATGATAAATATGGGTGACCGCTAGTGGAAAAATTTCATGGACGCTACCGTGCTTCGGAGGGCACGTAAAGCCGTCGGTTACGGTTGTTTTCAATTCAATCAATTTTCTAATATTACGAGTAAATCAGGAGTATTCATGATTTTTTTTAAATTTTGTTGACTCTTTGGCCTTAAAATAAAATTAAGAATAATAATAACTGTCGAGTCAATGTAAAATGGAGTACCGAAGTACTTTCCTAATCATTATTCATGCCACTCGAAGAATCCGATAGTTACCTACCTGCTTCTCAAAACCCAAAAATGCAAAGGTGTAATAAATTACCCCCAAATCGATTTGCCACAAACAAGGCTCCTTGGGACAAGAACCGACAATGGACCTGACTTACTTCATGAATGGCGAAATATTTAGAAGATAAAAACTATGAATGAACGTAAAAATAAATGAATGAAATATATTTTGTGTTCAAAAGCCATGAATGAGAACGAAATACTCCAGAATGCTTGCGTCGCTTATTTCTCCATTTGTAAGTTAATATTTTTTTAGGATATCTCCAATTTGTGTTATGGTCAATGGTTCCCGCCTTAGTAGCGAAAGTATTGTTCGATGTTTTGATATAAAATGTTGCTTTAAAAGAAAAACGCCATAAAATAATTACAGGGATTTTTATATCCTTTTGGCAGTAAACACACCTACTTGTTGGTTTCTTTGTATATGTGACATTTTTGTGTTGATTTATACAACACCGAAAAGGTTTTGTATTTCATTTTACGTTATTTTCAGTGTCTTATGTGCCGTAATAACTGTGAGAGGATATTACCTTTATTGGCTTTATTTATGCTTGCTGAATTTTTATGATGATTACAATTTATATCGTGCAGAGCTACGGAGTATATGATTGTAATTTAGAGTTTATTGTAATTCACCGAAGCAAAATAATTCTCTAATAGGTTATGAACATAACTTGGCCTGTTTTCGTTAAGCACATGCGTATGTCTCTAATATGGCTTATAGCTGTAGATTATGTTTTTTTCTTTTTGTAATTATATAAGTAGGTACTAAGGCTGGCCAGTAATGTACCTACCGGTATGCAGAGTAGCTTCTAAGCAGCACTAATATTTATTTTATAAAATAATCAGTGTAGGTATATTCAGTTTGAAAATCGTTATCTTAATAATATAATATGTACATTTACAGAATCGGTCAAAGTGGATCTTTACTTATGTAACATAAACTTACTGGACTAGACTTAAAGTAGATCTAAATAATTAAGTTCTTATTTTCTTAATTTTTTTTTCATTTTTTTTATTGTGTACATAAATACTTAGTGAAAAGCCACTAAGTCCTTTTTGCGAATGACCTATGACTAAATTGTACATCCACTATAATTTTCTTCTTGCTGTTGAACTGACTAGATCCAGTAAGCGTTATAATAAATGAATTTTATAAAACTGCGCAGCGCGCCGTCGCGCCGTCTGGAGACAGCAGTGTGTTCTATTATTCACATTGCCTCGTTCTGACGGCTGAGTGGCATGTTTTCTACATAGGATAAAACTGAACGGGTAAAAAAATTAATAGTTGTCTGTAAAGTCGGTTCACGGACGATAATTTTACGTGATAACGTCATAAGAAAACATCTTTCACTTTACTCTATAAACAGTTGACATAACAGTTCACGTGTAAGTTGTATGCTGCCGCTGTCTCTATTCTACTCGGACATACGACAAAATTCCATTTTAGGGGTTATTCCATATTTGATTATATTCCTGTACCAGGACTTTATATTAGGTACGGTTAAAATAAATCAGTAATTTATTGTCATTATTAGTGAGTAAAACTAAATGTTAGAAAATCAACACGCACTTTTTAAGTACAGACACACCTATTCTGATATTGGCGATGAATGTACGATACTAATTTTGCTCAAATTTTCAAAGCTGTGCGTGAGAATCCAATGCTCTGTGTGGAAATATTGTCAAGTGTCCTCAATGTCAGATCCTTTGACAGAGGGTTAGTGAGTACTAGATATCCCCTTTATCGAGTGCTTCAAGTTAATGCCAGTAAATCGCTTACTACCCCGTGTAAAGCAGCCAAGGTTTGGTTTTCGGTGTTTTAAGAGAAACGGTGAACGCTGAGTGGGTGAGTGCATTTAGTTCCTACTTGGGAGGTCAAGGGTTTTTAGACCAGTCATAAGCGTTAGTTTAAGAGTGCCTTTAGTAAAAGGTACAAAGACTAGGAAGACAGGATTTACCGTAAAGTTGTGTTAGTAGTTAGTTGCGGTGGTAGTAGACAGTTACCGTTTCCTGTTAAGTTATAGTTAAAGCTGGTGAACTCTGATCAATTGTCCACATAACACCACATCACGCCTGTAACTCACGTATTGCCATACATCGGGCGCTATTGAAGACTCCGAGCTTCTACTGGGAATTTCAAGTTAGAAAAACCGATTAATACTTTGCATTATCCGGGGACCTCCATCAATCCTCCACCAATCCGCATTGGAGCAGCGTGGTGGAGTCTGCTCTAGAACTCTCGCAGCTGTGTCTGTGGGGGAGACCCGTGGACCAGTGGGACGTCTGTGCGTCGCAGCGAGCGATCCGGGGACCTTGCTCAGGACCTCCATGTTAGCAGTCGCGCGTGCAACCAATAGGCCAATTAAGCAGTAAACTAACATTCCTCCATTCATTCATTCCTTTATTCATTCATTCATTCATTCATCCATTCATTCATTCATCCATCCATCCATAAACAACATTCATTCATTCATCCATTCTTCCTTTTGTCGACGGCACAGGGTGTATAGAAAAACTCATGTGAGTTTATGCGACACCTTTTATGTTTAACCTGTATATTTTAAGTAATCTATAATATAAAAATGAATCGCAAAATGTGTTGGTAAGCGCATAACTCAACAACGCCTGGACCAATTTGGCCAATTCTTTTTTTTAAATGTTCGTTGAAGTTCAAGGATGGTTTTTACGGCGAAAAAAATTTGAAAATTCATCCCCTAAGGGGGTAAAACGGGGGTGCAAAGTTAGTATGAAGCTTTGCCGTTTTTGAAGTTAGTGAATGTGTAACGCGAGCGAAGCTGCGGGCGTCCACTAGTAATAAATAAATTCATTCATTCAATAGACTGACCACACCTGACACATGGGCTGTGGTCAGCCATCGAAATAAAGACGAGATGAGTTGTTCAATTGTCCCTAGTCAATTCGTCCTTAATCATTAGTTAACAAACCTGCAACTTAAACATGACGTCATCAACCCAAGTAATTACGTGAGTGATCCAAGTGTTTCAGCTTCCCCAAACACAGCATCTGCGTTGTTCAGATAAGCGTCATTAATCATTGCGAGGACACGTTGGGACAGGCTGGGAGTGAAGCGAAGTGCGTTTCAGACCTGAGATCCTGGTAGACTAACATTCCACGATATAATTTCTACACAGGAGCTATGTTTTTGAATCGCTCGCGTGATGTATCGCTTGACTGCGACTCAAAAACATCGTTGCATTCTATAAAATTTCTTCGATAAAATTTGCATTATTATATAAAATTCATTTAATGTAACCCTTACTGGATCTAGCTAGTTGAACAGCAAGAAGAAAATGATAGTGGATGTACAATTTAGTCATAGGTCATTCGCAAAATGGACTTTTGTTGCTTTTCACCAAGTATTTAAGTAAAATGGTTAAAAATGCAATTTTTATGGATATTTCTTAATTAGGAAAAATACGTTTATGCTCTAATATTACGGCAATATAAATATCTCATTTAATTTGAATTTGATGAAGGTGGTAGTGGTAGGCCCACCACGCGGGGTAGGGGGTAGGTAATGCGCAAGCGATCCCGTGACGCTTCATCTTAAGCGCTGATGGTGCCGCTGGGTTTTAGTGGGTATTCTGGTCTCAGCGAGTCCCACATACCTGTCTGTGTTCTCATAAAACCAGGCAGGATGCGTAAATGCATTTCCCAGCGAGAAAAAAAAAAAAAAAAAAGGCTTATGCAACACAATTTAACATTCACGATCCATGTACATATTTATCTGCGGAGTATATATCTGCCCAGACTAGGATTATAACATGGGATCTGCAGCTCGAAAATTAGCGTCAGTGGAGCATTATTTTTATCAATTGGTCTTCTTAATTTAAAGATTTTTTTTATCAATTTATGAGTAAAAGACGTGTATTACAACCCGCCCGCCAACGTCCATGTAACAAGAATGACAGAATATAAACAGGACTCATATGGGTGGTTTCAAGTCGGTCCCAAATGCGTTTCGCAAAGATGGTCTCCTCAAGGAGTTATCTATAAACACATTTCCAATCGAAAACCCAAATTCTGAAAACATAATGTAGAAATGGTACTAGGTATCATAAATCATAAATCATTTATTTGTTCATCAGGGCGGTGGTACTGCTGTGGGACCCTTTAATTATTTACTCGGCAGTATGTAACTGTGGCGTATATCTGTCAACGCACCCATTTTGATGTCTGTCGCTTTGACAGGAGAATTTTTCCCTCCTTCTGGTTCAAGCTCTAAAAGAGCTCGCTGAGATCTTGCTCTGTTAATCGTTTATAATAATTATACTAACGCTTTACCTACCGTACCGTACCTACGTACCTATTGACTATTCAACTTGTATTTGTTCTTCCGATACAAAGTAAGGGGTACAGTTATCCCCAAAGTGGTGACCTGCCGACGTGATCACGGAGCTTCGAGGATTCTACACACTCCAGCAGCCAGCAACACGAGGAAATTCGGTGCATCTACCTGACCCGTAATAGTACATTGGTACCTACGGACTAGGTCTCATTTCCGCGCCGTTCGACGTGTCAGTACATGTCTGTGCCTGTGCTGGCTAGCCTGAAGAACACCCGCATGCATGATCTGCCTGCTATCTGCGCTACGCATCTGTGTTTTGTGGTGTTTCGTGAGTGTTTTGTGTAGTTGTGATACTAAGCGGTAAAACTGTGAGTAACAAATTGAGAACACACTTATCTTCCATCAACAATTTTGGACTCAAGTAACAAACTTTATTAACTTTAACTCAGCATAGTAACTAGAAGCGCCTCAATAACATACCTATGACAATTATAAGGTTCATACCCAGTACCTAATCAAATAATAATCTTTTTTTTTTTTTTTCTCCAATAATAAGTAAAGTTTTGGTTATTATAAACTATAATTTAATTTAAGTTTTCAGTAACACATAGTAACATAACATAACATTTTACTAGGATATTAATTTTATACAACTGGCATAAATATAGATAGGTTAGTAGGATAATTGTAATCTTGTTAATGTAATTGTAAAATTGTTTATTTATAACTGTATATCTGATTCTGACCCAACCATGGAGGATAAAAATACTACTCAGCAGTTGAAGGATGACAGTGCTGCCTTGGAGTTGCGGCTAGCTCAGGATACAAATCAGGTGTCTAGGGTATCTGTTAAAATTCCACCATTTTGGCCCAGCAAGCCTGCCATATGGTTTGCTACCATCGAGGCCCAATTTGAGATAGCCGGTATAACAACAGATAATACTAAATATAGTTACCTAATTGGTAACCTCGAGTCAAAATATGTGTTTGAGGTAGAAGATTTGATTATCAAGCCTCCCCCAGTTGGTCAAAGGTATGAAAAGTTAAAGGAGGAATTAATCAGAAGACTGTCAATGTCTGAGCAAGAACGGGTTAGGCAACTTATAACAGATGAAGATATTGGTGATCGCCGCCCTTCTCAATTTTTACGACATCTCTGCTCATTGGCCGGTACTACATTAAGAGATGAGAGCATAATCCGTCAGCTTTGGATTCGCCGACTGCCACAGCAAGTTCAAGCCATTTTGGCCTCACAGTTGGAACTTCCCTTAGAGAAGTTGTCAGACCTTGCCGATAAGGTGGCTGATGTTGTATCTCCAAAGCAGGTTTTGGCCTGCTCGAGGGCAACGCCATCTACATCGTTTTCTGCTGGCACTGATGACATGGTCACACTGACCAAGAAAGTTAATGAGTTGGCAGACCAAGTAGCTGCTCTTTCTCGTTCATTAGGCCGTGCACGCAGCAGGTCTTCATCTCCTAGACCGCAGAAAAACATGGTATGCTGGTACCATAGAAAATTCGAGTCCCGGGCCACCAAATGCATTAAACCATGCAGCTTTGTTGGACCGGGAAATTTCCTGAACAATCAGTAGAGGCGGCAACTGATTGTTCTCCATCTAGCCGCCGTTTATTCGTCGTTGATCCACTTTCAGGGCATCGTTTTTTAATTGATACTGGCTCAGACTTATGCTGTTTCCCACGCAGCCTGGTCAAAGGCCAACCGCCCCCTGCTGACTATGACCTCGCAGCAGCAAATGGCAGCACAATTAAAACTTACGGGAACCTCCACCTGAAATTAAACTTGGGACTACGCAGAGACCTTCGTTGGAATTTTGTAATTGCAGACGTTAGCAGTCCAATAATTGGCTCTGATTTTTTAAGTTATTACAATCTGTTGCCAGACTGTCGCCGGAAACGTCTTATTGATGGCAGTACCAATTTGTCCGTCTGCGCCTCAATTGCACAAATTGAACAGGACAGTGTAAAGGCTGTCGTTACCAACGGTTCTCCCTATGCCGCTATCCTAGCTGAATTCCCGGATATATCGCGGCCACCTGGATTACCCAGGATTGTTAAACACAATACGATGCATTACATTAAGACTACGGATGGGCCTCCCGTGGCATGCCGACCTCGCCGTCTCGCGCCTCAAAAGCTCATTGCTGCCAAGCGTGAGTTTGAGGACATGATGCGATGCGGCACGGCACGTCCATCGAAAAGCTCGTGGTCATCTCCCTTGCACATGACCACAAAGAAAGACAACACCTGGCGTCCATGTGGCGATTACCGCGCCTTGAACGCTAGGACCGTACCGGATCGGTATCCTGTACGCCACATTCACGACGTCACTAGCAGCCTCACCGGTGCCAAAATTTTTAGCACGGTTGATCTTGTGCGGGCTTACCATCAGATCCCTGTCTTCGAAGAGGATATCCCAAAGACGGCCATCGTTACCCCGTTTGGCCTATTCGAATTTCCTTTTATGACCTTCGGTTTGCGCAACGCAGGACAAACTTTTCAACGGTTTATCGATGAGGTCACACGGGGTCTCGATTTTTGTTTCCCGTACATAGATGATGTTCTGATTTTTTCTCCTGACGCTGCTAGCCACAGGGAACATCTACGTGTATTATTTAAGCGTTTTCAGGACTACGGCGTCGTCATTAACCCCTCTAAATGTGTGCTGGGTGCTAGAGAAGTGTTGTTTTTGGGTTGTGTCATTAATGCTGAGGGCACTCGGCCTCCGCAGGATCGTGTTCAAAATCTCTTGGATTTTCCTCCGCCTAAAACTGTGCAAGGGATGCGGCGATTTCTCGGTATGATAAATTTCTACCGGCGCTTTATCCCCCACGCTGCACGTTTCCAGGCTCCATTGATTGACGCACTCGTAGCAACGAAGAGTAAAGGCGCGAAACCATTTCCGTGGTCAACTGAATTGCTCGATAAATTCGAGACCTGCAAGCGGAGCCTTAGTGATGCTACATTACTTCAACACCCAATTGCTGGTGCGTTACTCGGTCTTTTTACTGACGCCTCTAGCGTACATATTGGTTCCTGTTTGCAGCAACAGATAAAGGGTGAATGGGTTCCACTTGCTTTCTTTAGCATGAAACTCACCCCACAGCAAGCTGAGTGGCCGGCCTATTACAGAGAACTCTTGGCGGTGTACGAAAGTGTACAGCATTTCCGCCACATTTTAGAGGTAAACCACTGTACGGTATTCACTGATCACAAGCCGCTGCTGTATGCTTTCCTACAGCGCCGAGAAAAGCTCCCCCCTTCACAACTCAATCAGCTGTCATTCATCAGCCAATTTACAACTGACTTTAGGCATATCAAAGGGGAGGACAATATCGTGGCTGACGCCATGTCACGTATCGATGCCATATCTCTAGAACAAGAGTATGAGCTTCTTGCAAAAGCACAAGAATCGGATGACGAACTCCAAACGTTTTTGTTTTCAGGTTCTTCCAGCCTGAATTTGCTCAAGGTTTTAATCCCTGGCACAAAGTTTACATTGATATGCGATACTTCAACTGGCAAGACGCGTCCTTTGGTCCCTTGTAACATGCGTCGGGCCATTTTTGACAGACTACACGGCCTTAGCCATCCTGGTGCCAGGGCTACCACTCGGCTTGTTACCGAAAGGTATGTCTGGCCCTCTGTCAACAAAGATTGTAAGGAGTGGGCCCGCGCTTGTAAGGCATGCCAACGTGCCAAAGTGTCGCGCCATAATTCTGCTCCACTCGGAACATTCGACCTTCCGTCTGGTCGCTTCCGTCACGTTCACATCGACATCGTTGGTCCCCTGCCTGTCTGCAACGAATACCGTTATTGTCTAACTGCTATTGACAGAGTTACCAGATGGCCTGAAGTCTGGCCAATGCGCACCATTACTGCAGAAGAAGTAGCTGAGACACTCACCAGGGAATGGATTTCACGCTTTGGCGTACCTTCTATTATAACAACTGATCAAGGGACTCAATTCGAATCCGACCTTTTCCGTAGACTAATGCAACGTTTTGCCACAGTAAGATGTAGGACAACGGCGTACCACCCCTGCGCTAACGGCATGGTAGAGCGCCTGCACCGGCAACTAAAAGCTTCACTTATGTGCCACAGCGACACGTGGGTTCGTGCGCTTCCCATCGTGCTTCTTGGCATGCGTGCTGCTTTTAAGGAAGATCTAAAAGCCACCGCTGCAGAATTACTATATGGAGAGCCCCTCCGATTGCCCGGAGAGTTACTCATACCAGCTGAAGATGGCGAAAATTTATCAGATCCCGCAGATTTTGTGGTGCAACTACGGCATAAAATGTCTCGTTTGCGTCCAATTCCCGCTAGTCGTCATGCGCATACATCTTCTTTTATATTCAAAGATACGGCAAATTCTACGCATGTTTTTCTGCGAGATGACAGCGTTCGGCGCCCCTTACAACCGCCTTACACGGGTCCTTTCCAGATTGTTGATCGAGCCAGCGATGGAAAGACAATAACCTTGGAAATAAAAGGTAAACGCGTCGTTGTCAGCGTAGATCGGATTAAACCCGCCTACATCGACTCTGGTACCCATGAGCTGTCTCCTTCAGCTGCGGTAACTCCAACCCCGTTTTTGAATTCCCATCCTGCACCTTTTTCGTCGCCTTCTGCTTCTTCTCCGAAATCCCCATCGCCTTCATTGCCATCCTCAGCACCTGCAGTTCCTCTCCCTAAGCCCTGTATTACTAGATCAGGAAGGCATGTAAAATTTAAAAATATTTTAGATTTATAAACGTTAAGTTTATCTTCTAATTACTCACATAACAACTTTTGGATGTCTAAATATCAATTGTTTCTTTGTAAATAAATATTTAATGTATGTAGACTTGTACATCTCCAATTCTTTTTGTTAAAAGAAAATAATATTGTAAAATGCAACTTTTAATTGCTGTTCTTATTTCAATTTTTTATCATTTTTGCTCATGTATAACTCTAGAAATGTTAAAAAAAATTATATGTTCTTTTCTCCGTAGGGGTGTGGTGTGGCGTATATCTGTGAACGCACCCATTTTGATGTCTGTCGCTTTGACAGGAGAATTTTTCCCTCCTTCTGGTTCAAGCTCTAAAAGAGCTCGCTGAGATCTTGCTCTGTTAATCGTTTATAATAATTATACTAACGCTTTAATGTGAAGTGACAAAGTTGTAAATCCGTGATAAATAAACGTACCTATTGACTATTCAACTTGTATTTGTTCTTCCGATACAAAGTAAGGGGTACAGTTATCCCCAAATAACTATATTATATTATAGCGGTCGCCGTGATACTCAAGATAGATACGGGCGTGACCGCGGTCCGTTAGCGATTGATTAAACGTGATCAAGTAGGTACCTACTGTTTCTAATTACTGATCCGAAACTCACTAATGAGCCCTAATTCGATATGAGACAATGTTTGAATTGTTTAAATGTTTACTCACCAATATTGTTACTCATAGTTAACCGTTAGTCTAGAATGTACCGACATGAAAGTATACGAAACTCGTCCCGCGGGAGGGCACTGGTGAACTGTACCTACCACAGGTTTCTGCAAAAACCTACCTCAGTCATCAGGCTCGCACAAAGTATGGTTTGGTTAATACACAAATTGTACCTTTAAATAAGACTAGTTACTGTAAATAAGACTACTTTCGTGAGAGCAAATAAATAAAGTTAGTAATAAAAATGACATAACATAACTCTTATTATTTGCTTTAATTCTTTTGCAACATCAATAGGTGAGTAAATGAACGTTTGATTTCTTTGTTTGTTTAACGATTTGAACCCAGGACGCAGCACTCTCTTGCAGCCAACTGAACACGCACATAACTTCGTATCCCAACCTGCCGCTTCTCAATACGTATCTACAAATATAAATACGAATATAAAACTCAATTCGTCTCCACACGAGCGTAAGCTGAACATTTTTAACCTTGTCCAACTCCGAACGGCGAATCTCAGATCAAACAGTCATTGTCATCGTTTCGGCTTAATTGTGAGCACACAGCATTGTACTTTTGTACGTTTGTACGTTTTTGCTAACGATACGGATCTAGGGAGTGGTGTAAAAAGATTGCGACCGGGGGAAAGGGGTTCTGTGCCGCCGGCGCGGGTAGTGTGTACCATTCGAGTACCTTTAAACATATTCGCAGATTTTTTCTAGAAATAGAAAACATTTTTTTCTAGACATAGAAAAAATCGTTCTGTGAATAAAACGAGTTGTTTTTATTAATGCATGATAGCTGCTTGGTAAAGCAGAATGAGGTGTGTGATGTGATGACAACCCAGTGTCGAATGTGCTTAAGACACCCGAAGGTCTTCGACAAGGCTTAGCGACTGTTTCCACCATTGAAAACAACCGAGACCGACGGCTTTACGTGTTCTCCGAAGCACGGTAGCGTCTATGAAATATTGTCACTAGCGGTTACCCATCAACAAACCGACCGCGCCCGTCGTTGCTTAACTCTTTCGATCACATTAAATCGACGCGAGCCATTGGGCTATGAACGCCACTGGCGACCGCGGCAGGACAATCATCAATTATTATAAGCCCCAGCCGCTGCTATCCATGGATGCTCCCGTGATAGGTAGTACCTACCTACTTTAATATTTCACCACCAAAATCAGTAATCAAACAATATTATAATTTTCAATGCAAGCGAACCAGTATTAAATAGTAGGAATATTTACTCTGATAGGCTTAACAATAAATCTTCACCTTTCACTGCTCTATACAATATTGGTAACTTTAAAGCTAACCGGCCGATGCCAAAGGGCAAGATCCCATGTAGCTAGTGCAAAAAATTGCAACAACACACAGACAAACATCCGCCCAAATGCATTATATAATGGCGTATTTATAGCGAGCGATTCATAATTTTGTTTAATTTTCTCACAGATCAGTCGAGTTTAAATTTATTAAATCAATTCAGTGCGTGGCCAGGAAAGGCGCGTTGTAACGACTAAGCGAAAGCGTTTTTGAAGCTTTATAATTCCCTCGAATGTAATCCAAAGTATTTGAGCACTTTATATATTTTATAATTAAAAATAATGCACATTAAAAACTTTGTAAAATAAGAATTAAAAAAAATATATCTGTGAGTACCTGTGATCCTACCTATATCAGTGACAAAGTTTTGATTAGTTAGTTTGAATATCTACCAATCTCTCTCACTATCTATCTCAGAATTTATCGTAGATAATATTACGATAATTTCAGATCACTTATACTTTAAAACTGATCTTAAGTTAGTGGTCCATTAAATCTAACAGTTAATATCAACTAAAACTATATACTAACAAGAAAATCGCTACAGCCCATCCCAATGTTAAAAACCGCTAGCGTTATGGCCATCTGCTCTTATTATGACGTTCATATTTAAGCCCTACATTTCAATAGTGGAGTCGGTTTAACGATATAATATCCCTTGAATTATTACGAGGGTCTTACAAAATGTTAATACAGTGAAATATTGCTGTACAAACACACAAAATGAATAACCATTTAGTGACGCTCTAATAATATCTACACGAGTACTAATCCTAAATTTGAAAATTAAAAAAATTGCGAGTGATATGAGAAGTTCTTTTCAGTAGAAGGATTAGATTTTATGTTAAATCTTTTTTTATGAAAAAGGAAACTACACAAAAATAATATTAATACTACATAATAATAGCAATGACTACTACCACTATAATAATAGCCTTAGACTAACCAACAAACATTACATACTAACAATGATAATTTACAAATTAACTCAAAACGAGTTAAAAAGAAAACTTTACCAAAGTGTTTATTCATGAAAAAGCGGTGACAACCCAGTGGCTATCAAATTCGCCTCTCACTCTAGCGGTCCGGGTTCAAACCCAAGCGGCACGCATCAATGAATTTTCTAAGTTATGTGCGATTTAAGAAATGAAATGTTACTTGCTGTAACGGTGAAGGAAATCTGCATGCCTGAGGGTTCTTCATAATTTTCACGAAGGCACGTGAATATTAGTTTAGATGTCATAATTCTATTCAACGTACACGATACCTATATCGTTTTTAATTCACGTATGAATTAATATTTAATTCTGTGCGTGTGTCAGCATATGTAATGATTATTACAGTCTTTTATCCAGTGTAGTATCGTATCCTCTCCCTTGATATATCAAAACGATATTTGTATTAAATCCTTATCCACATGACAATGAAATTGCTTATTACGTAATGATTGACACATTTCCATCAAATTATGGGATAAAGTACCTCATTAACGGATTATCTGTCGACACGCGACGAGATACAATGTGCGCTTACAATGGAAACGAACGGTTTTGGGGTGATTTGCCCATTTTTAGGGAAACAAATCCGAGGTTTAACGTTTTTTTGACCGATTTATGGATGAAGGATTGGTGACAGTTCAGAATTGGAACTTAATCTAAGGCAATATATTTATGTATTTTAAAAATCGTTGATACTTTGACAAGGTAGACATCTAAATAATATTTCCATTAACATCGATAGGTAATCAACACCCGCAAGATTAGGCAAGATGCAATTAATAGATTATAAGATTTATATTGATTATTTGAAAGTAATTAAAATGAAGTTACTGGTTGACATTTATGTACAAGAGTCAAAGTCAAATAATTTATGCCGCTATGAGGTGATTGGACACGCTTAGCGAAAGTCTAGCTAACTACAAACTACTTATAGAAAAGAGATATAATTAAACAAAACATTTATTTACTTATAAATACGAGTATACAGGATTAAAGAAAGAATCCGCATTAGAGCAGCATGGTGGAGTATGCATTGACTCTATATTGTTTGTACAATTGACCGTATGTTGACTATAATTGACTTTACATTGACGTAAAGTTACTTTTAATTCACTTTACAACAATGCGCTCGACGACGGCTAGTGGCAAAGACGCTGACTCAGACAAATACCACTAACCGTCATCGTAGAATGAACTTACCCTGAGGGTTTGGGGGCTCCGTTGGAAACACGTGTTGGCGGTTGTTCGTGTGTTAGAGTATATTTTCATTGTTATGTGCATGCTTTCTTATTTGGGATACGTGCCATATGTATTAAAGTATACACCATCAAATCCCTTGATCACGGGTAGTTGCAAAATAAATTAAAACAAAATTTATAACAATGCATTTCCGCAAAGTAATGCTTGATGCAATTAAGGATACTCTAGCTAGCGCCTCTACGCTTTTACTACTTTTACTTGTAACCAAAGTAGTTACACTTGGAATGGTAACACTTATCACTCAGCCATTAGGTATATTCTATTAAACTTGTTTGAATAAGTATCTATATACTTATGCAAAATCTGGGTCATAATCAAAGTTAATCAGTTAAAGATCAAAATAATAATCTAATTACCATTAAATGTATTTGCAACATTGTATCTTATCGAATAAAAATAATCAAATCGATAAAAAACAATTGTATTATTAGTCCGTATTGGTTCCGACCACCGAGCGGCAGCGACCTAATATAATAAATAATTATTATATCACCTAACATGTCGCTGAAACTAACTATAGTGTGCTTAGTGATCCTTGGAACAGCTTGGTGTATGACAGATTTGCAGAAGAAATGCGTCGCAGACTTCAATGAGGATCTGAGCAACGATGTCTTATCAGGAACTTGGTATCGAGTCATGCAGTTCTCACTGTTCGGAGGGATGGTCCCTTCGACCGAATGCCCCACGTTTACCTACCAGAAGCCGAATTCAACAGAACTCCAAAGATATAAGAATGAGTACTTAAAACCGGGTATTCCCTACTCCTTTGACGACAACCCCTCCCTTGAAAGCGGTAGACTCTTTTCAGGGCTTGTCATTGGGAAGAAGCAGGCAAAATTCTTCATCATGGACCCAGCCTCGCAATTCTTCAGGTTAGTTAAGAAGAATGTAATTATATGTAAGAAGCAAGGATCTGGAAGCAAGATCAGTAGAGTAAGTCACCAGCCTTATGTCAAGTATTTTCTCAGTCCTGAGTTTTGGTTATTAATGTTATAAACGGGCCTGAAATTCCTAAGTCACAAAATTTGACTGAAAACATGGCTTTTTTTATACGTAAAAGCAAACGTATAAATGTGATTTTACATCAGCATTAAATGGTTTGAGAAAAATAATATAAGAAATTCAAGTTAACTACTACTTGACTTAACATCTTTAATCTTTTCTCAATAAAGAAAAAGAAAGGTTTTATTAATTTTAAAAAAGCGCTAACATTTATTAAATTTCTTTATTGCAATAACAAAAAAATCATTCAAAGAATTAAATCTATCCTTTACGAAAATAATTGATGAATATAAAGTTTGTTCTCAGTCTTTTGTTTATTAATTATTTTTTTACGTGATTTTTCCCTCAGACCCCCCTTCGATGTGAGGATATACCAGCGCGTCAACGCCGACTACCTCGTATACCACGAGTGCAGCTCCCGTGGACACGTGACGTGGCTGATGTCCAGCAAGCGGAACCCGAGCAGTGCGGAGGTGGAAGCCATCATCCAGGGCAGACCGGAGCTGGTGCGCATGAAGCGGCAGTGGTTCTGTGCTACATGAGGCACAACATAAACGCTTACACACTCGCTACATATTTTATTTTTGTTTGTTCACACAACAGCCTTGTTGGTCTAGTGTTCACATGACTGCTAAGCTAAATGGCCCGTTCGATTCCCGGGTCGTGAAAAGTTTTATAAGGTTTTCTAACTTGAAATTCTTGATAGCTCGGAATCTGGATTTGTGCCCGGTGTATGGCAATGGCTCACTACATATTACATGAGACCTCAACATAACCGGTGCAAAGTGGGTCTAAACACACCTCTGCCTGTGTGAAAAACATGTGGTTATGGATATATTGGCGTGAAGTTATATTATGTTTAGATACAAGTATGCGTAAGCATACTTGTACATTTTAGTTGTTCTTCACTGTTTCGTTATAACAACCTTAAGTCTCGCTGCGACCCAAAGACGTCCCACTGCTGGGCAAGGGTATCCCCCACAGACACTCTAGGAGAGGTCTAGAGCATACTCCACCACGCTGAGGTCTAGAGCATACTCCACCACGCTGCTCCAATACGTCGTGGTGTCGAATATCCTCAAGCCACCCGATGGTCTTCGACAAGGCTTAACCCATGCCCAGCAGTGGGATGCTTATGGGTTGCAGGTGTAGCTAAGCTTTAGCTCGTTCACTTGATTTCATTCAATAACGGAACAACTGAATTACGTGAACAATCCTAAGCGTCTGAAGTGAAATTTATTTCGTTTCGAGAAAATTTACTGCAAATAACATCGCAATCCAATCCTCACCTAATTTCGTTGATTGGTATTCAATTGGACCAGCGTATTAAAATAGGTACTCGAAATAAAATTTATGATAATACAGACTTAGTTGAATAGGCTTGTTTAGAATGATGCTGCTTTTTAACATGCTTTTATTAGGTCCACTTGTATGTAACTCACAATGTAAGGGAATCTTTGAGAGCTAATTTAACCATCTTCCAAGGATCGTAGCGTAATGAGAATTGGCAGCTGTATGTACTTCTAAAACGTATTCAATAATATGGTACTGTCGAGCTGATCTGATGATGGAGCCGGAAGATATTAGCTACTTTAAAGTGGAATCTTTGAGAGCTAATTTAACCATCTTCCAAGGATCATAGCGTAATGAAAATTGGCAGCTGTATGTACTTCTAAAACGTATTCAATAATATGGTACTGTCGAGCTGATCTGATGATGGAGCCGGAAGATATTAGCTACTTTAAAGTGGAATCTTTGAGAGCTAATTTAACCATCTTCCAAGGATCGTAGCGTAATGAATATTGGCGGCTGTATGTACTTCTAAAACGTATTCAATAATATGGTACTGTCGAGCTGATCTGATGATGGAGCCGGAAGATATTAGCTACTTTAAAGTGGAATCTTTGTGAGCTAATTTAACCATCTTCCAAGGATCGTAGCGTAATGAAAATTGGCAGCTGTATGTACTTCTGAGACACATTCAATAATATGGTACTGTCAAGCTGATCTGATGATGGAGCCGGAAGATATTAACTGGAACTTCATGATGGAATAAGGTATCATAGTCGTGTTTGCACTTGTGGTAAGGTCTTGTAATGAACTTTGACCACGATTAGGTTTCAAGGTCTGATGATGAAGCCGGAGGATAGGCACTGGCATTCCATGATGGAATATCGTATCATAGTCGTGTTTGCACTTGTGGTAAAGTCTTGTAATGAACTTTGACCACGATTAGGTTTCAAGGTCTCATGACTTCTTTTTTAGTTGGATTTATTATAAAAGCTTGTTTTTTTAGTTTTTTTAAACTATTAATTTGTTATTAAATTGATTAATTCACATCTAATTGTTATCTATTTATTTATACAGAGGTTTGTTTTACGATGATAATGATATATATTACTTTGTTATACTTATTGTTGTTATAGGTACTCGTATTATTACTCGTATTAAACCTTTTGTAATCCAATTTGTGCGAGTCGCTTGCTGTAATGGAGAAAACATTTTGGAAAGCTGCGTGTCTAAGAGTTCTCTATAGTATAGTTAAACGAATGTAAAATCTCCCAATCGCAACGAGTTTGCCCTAACCTTTCCCATTCCGAGATGAGGTGGTAAACTATGGATCTAATAAAAACTACCAGAAGTAAATTGTGGAAAAGGACAAGAAGAATGAGAAAACATTCAGTAATATATTGAAGCTATCAAAACTATGTAGAAATACCAGAGAATAAATTGTGTGAAAAAACCGGAGCATATCCCGCGGGACCCTACCGCGACGTAATCGATACGACCTTTCCCAACAGTAATCTCGCTATGCTGACAATGAGAAGTTACTCTGTGGTTGGTGGCATAACATTCTAGCCGCAAACACAGTGGATACTTATTTAGGGTACCGTAGAAAACCACCACTACCGCAACCCTTTCACTGTCTCACTGTCGAGTCCTATCAGAATTAGACGGCTAAAAGCGACATTCTATTGCAAAGCGCAAATTGACAGAATTCACTTACCTTCAAGAGCGCAGCGTTACGAAAAACGTGTGTTTACATGTCATGTTTACATTACATGTTTACGTAGGTTTCCTTACCAAGATTTTTATTCACCGTTTTTGCAGTTTGAAAAGTTAAATGCACCATGGAATTAAAGTTACTGCGTACAAACAGTAGGACATAATTAATTCATGAAACTTCGAAGAGTACCGTGTACCGGTAGGATTTCGAAACCGACCACTTTCTAGTAAGAGTATTTATGATGAATCGTAAGTATACCGATATTAATTAGTGGTATAGAAATAATGGGGATAGAAAATATTCGATATTATCTTATTTAAAAGAAAATTTAATGTTTACTGAAACATCCT
The DNA here is from genome assembly GCA_944567765.1 of Carterocephalus palaemon. Classification (NCBI taxonomy): domain Eukaryota; kingdom Metazoa; phylum Arthropoda; class Insecta; order Lepidoptera; family Hesperiidae; genus Carterocephalus; species Carterocephalus palaemon. The sequence continues at coordinate 755,987 of OX155647.1, read as the reverse complement.
GTAATATGAAACAGACATATTTTCTAGACTAAGAATAAATATCGTTATCGCCATCACCAAAACCCTTTCTTTGTCCCACTGTTGGGCGCAGGCCTCCTCTCAGAGTGGGAGGATAGCAATTTTACTATGTCATTTTATCGTAGTTAATAAACCAACATGGCTCAAAGCGACATTGATTTTCCCATTAGGTAATCTTATCTTATTTGGACAGCTAGCTCCGAAAGTTCAGTAAAAAATAATAAAATTGGCCTGAAAAGTATTTTTAGTTCGACCTTCGCAGTATTTTCGGCGAGAATGCTTCCATCAGTCTCCTTCACAGGATCGATACAAAGTGACGTTCTGACGGCGGTGGTAAATATAGAGAATGGTTGGTAGTATGGTATTGGTGGTAGAATCTATTCGAGTTGCGAGAGCACCAGACCTTTTTAGTATTCTAGTCGAGCAAAATGGGTTAGATGCCTATCCAAATATGACATTTGCTTAATGTATCGACTTAGTAGAGTAGGATTCTTATAAGCAAAACGTACCAATGTATCTAGTAATTATTTTAAGTATTTATAGTGTATATTTTAAAAGGATTTGCATAGTTTAGTTCAATGTTTATCTTTTACTTCATTATAGTTAAGTTCTTGAGTTCGATAGTAGACCGTATGAGGACTGGCGTGTGAGGGCTATTCAGTGGGGATTTACAGCTTACATACACGCTTGGAGGTATCGACCTAGCACCCCCAAAGTTTACTTATTATTGGTAAGTAAGTATTAAGGTCTTTTTAACTAATATAAACGTATAATTATAAATAACTAGCTAACCCCGCGAACTTTGTTCCGCGCAGGAAATAAATGGGTATATTTTTGATTTTATTTTTATTAGCATAGTACATAATATAAATAAAACAAATTAATTATTTTAATGATTCTTTATTGACCATTTATATTACCTTGTGATAAGACGACATTTCCCGTTTTATTTTCATGCGCTAGATCAAATAATGCAGATGATCTTAAATTAATGTTAATAAATTATTAATTTGACTTAATCTGGAGCGTTAAATGTGCGTTCGTGTTTTCCAGATGGTTGTTTATCCGCTCTGATCACCACTTTGTAGTCCTCATTTGTCATGCGCTCCAAAGCACTCTTGAACAACCTGACCAACGCATGAATTTCATGAAGTATTTGCTGCAGATCTTGTTTAATTGCTCTTTTCATTGCTGAATCTCTTGACGTCGATCATGTTGCCCATGCAGTATAATTGTAAAAAAATATTTTGTGCATCTTCGAGAAGTTGTAATGATCCGATTCAATGGTAAATCTGTCAGTCCTTGTATCTACAAAATCAAAAGCAAAGTCAGTATTACTGATTTATAAATATTTTTTTTATAATTTGCATACATAACATAGTAATAATTATAATATGTTAATGTTCCTACTTTATTCTTTGTAAGTACAAAAATTAAATAAATCCATACTAATATTATAAATGTGAAAATGTGTTTGTTTATTTATTTATTTGTTTGTTTGTTTGTCCGGCTTTCACGTCGCAACGAAGCTATTAAATGGTATGGTTTTTGTGTGTGGAGATAGTGAGGAGGGTGGAGAGTGACGTAGGCTACTTTTTACCCCGGTAAAACATCCCCATGGGAAGATATCGATGTTTTGTTATTTGCTAGATATTTAGTTCCGGTTGTTGTTAATAGATGGCGTTAGTAAAATTCATTTGCAAGTTCTGAATCACGCTAACAAATGATACATGTAAATTAATTAAGTCATATGCAACTAATAAATTGAATTGAATTTTGAATTCGCGCTGGATAAATTGTTGTTTTGGTTTAAAATTAATATGGTAAAGGACATACGCTTTGATTTTGGTTTTGGTTCGCTTATTGAATTGGTTTTGTCGACTGTTGTTGTTTTGGCTTAAAATAATAATAATATAAGTCGTCTACTCTATGGAACTCTCAGAAAAAAATCAGTCTCACAACAAATATGAGGGTTTATCTGTACAATGACATGAATGCTGGAAACTATGCTGAAACACTCTTGAAAATTGGAGATGGGCGTTTCTGGAAACTGATGCCGAGGGCTGTGTGACACTAACGGAAAATTATATCAAAGGGGGATTCTAGCACCTAAAAACGATATTGTAAACAAAATAAATTCACACATATTGAGTGAAGTAGCAGGAAATACGACAGAATATTTATCAATAGACACAGTAATGGACACAGAACAGGCTGGTGTACCACAGATGTGTCATGTATGATAAAAAAGTCATTGTTAATTCCCTTTGACCACGCGGGCGGAGCCGCGGGCAAAAGCTAGTTAATACATACCTTTAATGTCGGATTAAATCCTCGTTCTTCCATAATGACTACTCCAAATCAGGTCATTTGGAAACAACTATTATATTTTCGAATGTTTGCTAGAAAATGTCGTGATTCTGGTGTTTCGCCAAGAAACAATGAATGTAATGGTTCAGGTGGCGGACAGTAATCACTTCTGAAATCGTATTGAAACGCTGCTCGATTCAAATCAGTACTTGATAAATTTCTTCTTGTTCTTCTAAAATTATCTAGTTCTTGATCTCTCTATGATCCACGATTTCGCATTGCCAACCGAGCCGTTTCAGTGGCTGCCTCGTTTTGCTCTTGTGATTGAGAAGCACGAAGTCGCCATACTAACGCGGCGCTCTTCACGTGCCCTTTGACGCGCAATGTTTCGAATCCTGAAGGTGGATTACGGCTTTGTCGGAAAAGAATTGATTGTCTTGGTCGCGGCATGGTATTGTTAATGATAGTATTGACACAATAAGCTAATAGATATTGGAAACAAACATTTAAAATGTACTCTGTAAAACAAACACATCAACTGGTCGACTTCAAAAATTTCAAATTGTCAAAGTATCAACTGTCACTAAAAAATAAAATAAAACGGAACGGTGTAAAAAGTATCCTATAGCAGTCCCCCGGTTCTAAGGTACCTCCGGGCAAATTTTCAGCCAAATCGGTTCGGCCATTCTTGAGTTATAAATGGTGTAACTAACACGACTTTCTTTTATATATATAGATGATACATAGTTTGTCAATAATCCTGGAAAGCCTCGTCGAAATAGTACCAGGCGTTTTGGTATTGCTGGCCGTAGTAAACTCGTCTCACTGTTATAATTACTAACTTTTAATACGCCCTGAAGTATTCCAAAGTGGTGTCAGGAACAGCCTATTATCGTAGAGGAGTTAAGCAACTTTTAATGGAGAAAGTTGGCACGTATTGTCTATTAGCATGCGTGAGGCTTGTCGGTAGCTCGCGGGGAGCCAAACGGGAAATGCGGAGAAAAAACTATTTACTTCAACATCCTTCTCATAGGACTCACTACAATCCTTTCTTTGTCGCTCCTTTAGGCTTGGATCTCTAAACTAAACTAAACTAAAGTCTACAACACGTCAGGCATGTATGTTTCCTCAAGATGTTTACGACTTGGAATCATTAGTGCGTGCTTTTGATTAAGGAACAAAAAATAGTGAGTGCCGCTTAGATACCTATATTATTATATCCATAAAAACCCTCACCACATCGCTGGTTACTCAAGGTGAAAAGATCTTTATTTAAATTTAATCTATTAAGCGAAATACTAAGCAGATTGCAATGCCAACAGTGCTTACGGACATGAAGTGGCGGTTACGTAATGGAACCGGAGAATGGGGCATTGTCGACTGCTTGAGGAAATTAGATTGCCGGCAGCTTAAGTACTCCTTTAATACACCACAAGAACGGGCGTGGAATTTGCAAAAAAAATAATCTGTATTACCTTACAGTATTAATACTTCTTGTTTCGACCCCTCAAATAATTGAACCTCTACCTGTATATACGTATACCCTATGGAATCCTGTGTTCGAATTTCAAATGTTATAAATTTTTGGAAATCAAATTTGGATTTCATGGGCAATGTGTATTAAAAGAGTCAACACACTAGCTGCAGGGACTCTGTTCTAGAAAATCGAGATAGATAATTCTTATATGATTACTATCCCTTTGCCCCCAGATTATCTTATTAGTGCTTCCTTGCGAGGTGACAAGAGGAGTTAAGTACGGGACTAAGATTCCATGTTATACAACAAGTTAGTGATCCGACCAAGATACGTTTCTCATAACCTCTATACTTTCAACGTAACACTTCGTCATACTCGTTACCAAACAATGGTAGAGCCAACGGGTGCAATCATGTCAACGGTGTCACTCATGAAGGTATACAAAAAAAATGGTGCTGTTTTCTGTATCTGTCATCCACCCGTCATCATCATTATCATCATCTATAGTGCTCAGGTTGTCCTACAATTCTCGAACTGTCCTACAGGTATTCTGTCTTTTCTTCCCTTAATAGTACGGCAACACAATTCAATTCATTAGGAGCGCGACGTGCCTTGATTATATCACCCGGTAGATTTTATTTGTAGTGCCGCCGACAGTAACAAATTACCCCGCTCCGTTCGGTCAGGGTTGAGTCGTTAGATCCTCATTTCCTACTGTGATGACTTAGGTTCAAGCCTTAGACTACCGACCCACTATAGTAGATCTGTAAAGTGCGGAGTAATTGACTTTATATAATTGACATGATGGCAAAAAACCTTATTTCAACGACAAATATTCTTTAGGTAGCATTGGTTCCGGTTAGAAAAAACAGAGAGTTAAAGCTAGCTACAATAAAATCATAAAAAACAATCTCAATACATTTTTAAATACAGTAGTGTGAAAATCTTTGAATCTAGACACACGAGCACATACGAGAATCTATGAATGGGTCATATCGAATCGTAGAAATATTCGAAACAATAAAAGCGCAGTGACCCATATTCAGATTCATATTACATGGTAGGTACTACAATATCCTTTTTTTTTTTTTTTTCTCGCTGGGAAATGCATTTACGCATCCTGCCTGGTTTTATGAGAACACAGACAGGTATGTGGGACTCGCTGAGACCAGAATACCCACTAAAACCCAGCGGCACCATCAGCGCTTAAGATGAAGCGTCACGGGATCGCTTGCGCATTACTACCGTGACGCCTCAGCGCGTGCCTTACGGCACCTACTTTTTTTGTGCTCTCGTCTATGGGGGAAGTAGATGCGCATAGCGCCGTCTTCTTTCCCCGGGTCTCCTACTGCGAAGCGATCCTGCGTGAGCGCTGATCTCCCTCGCTCTTTCCGCAGCTTCTTTTTGGCAGATCACTTCCTCGCAAAACCTTGCCATTGCTTGCCAGCATCCTTCACTGCTAAGCATGGCATTAATCACACTTTGCAGTGAAAGATCCCCGCCTACAATTGCCGCCAGCGTGTGACGTTGGGGCCCCCAAGCAGCGCAGTCGTTGAGGGTATGGCGCGCCGTATCCTCAGGTGCGTCACACTCGTGGCAGGCAGGCGTTACCTCCCGTCTTGCTACTCTGTGTAGGTAATCTCCGAAACAGCCATGTCCAGTAAGCATTTGTGCCATCCTGAACGTGACTGTTCCGTGCCCTCTGGAGATCCATCTATCGAAATGTGGGCGTATCGCCTCCACTATTTCCAGGCCAGCGACAGGAGATTCCAGGTCCTCCCTCCACATTTGGATCATGTCTTGGTGGGCCAGTTTTCGGAACCTTTCAATCTCTATCGCTGGCCGCTCACCCACTGATCGGAGATTAGAGCGAAAGCAGTGCACTTTGGATAGCATCTCCGCCTGAATGGAGGGTCACTAGCAAGTAATGTGGCAGCCGTCCATGACACAGTACGGTATCCCCTGATTGCCCTCACCGCTGTTACTTTCTGTGGCCTACGGAGGAGCTTCTTATTTTCAACGGTGAGAGAGTCCGCCCAGATTGGTGCACCGTACAATGCCATGCTTCTAATAATCCCCGCATACAAACGTCTGCAAGGTGACCCTGGGCCTCCCAAATTAGGAAGGAGTCTGCCAAGGGCGCCAGCTGCACTTATCAGCCTGGGTGCGAGTTGTGTGAAATGCGTTTTAAACTTCCACCTTCCGTCTAGGATCAAGCCAAGGTATTTTATTTGGGCTTTAACTTGCACCATAACGCCCTGAATTGATATACTGGGTACTACAATATCCTACTACTCTTACATTATATTGAATGTCAAAAATATCGTGCTTGTCAACTTTTATGTGGATATAGAAATAGAAAAGGAGCATGCACTACAATACAACTGTAACTTTGAACAAGGCTAAGAAATTGACTGGAGTTGTAAATAAATTAAAACCGGGAGCTCATATTATGTGGATTATTTAAGCACCTGAGCAGGCAGATTAAAACGTGAATATCCCGGAATATCTGACTATGTCATTTACCGTCTCCATAAGATTCAGATTCAGATTCATTTATTTTTCATGATATGGTCGTCATTACGGGCTTAAAATGAAAAATACGAGTATATATAATGAGGGCACGTTTGTTCCCTCCGGTCGTCTGTCTCGGTTGATTTCTAATTGTAAAACAATCGTTAAGTGGCTTGAGAATATTTAGCACTGGATCCTGGTCCACTACTCGAAAGCGATCATTAAATTTTTCCACAAGCACAAATTATAGTTAACAGGAACAGGAGACCACATTTAAGATCTGATGGTAATGACACGCATAGGAACAGCGCGCTGACTCAGTTTATGATTCCTGGTTCAATTTTGGTCGCTCTTTATATGACGAACTTTAATTGAGTCTGTCGCTCGGGCCGTTCCCGGATGTGCTTACGTCACGGGGTTAACTCGAATGTATGTTGACTATACCAACTTTCTTCTAGGAGAAGCGCAGACAACAGGTTTTAGGACAATAACTGAATGAATTACAAACAAGCTTAAAGGTGGTTTTCTTAGTAATGTGTGGGAAAATAAATTAACTAATAAATACAATTTAATTGTCACCTAAGAAAGGGTTGTCTTGTCAGTTTCTTGAGCTACGAATAGAATGCAAAACATATGAAGTGTAATAACGCCTTTATGCTGTAAAATTATATTATAAAACTTGCTGCATAAAAATAAGCCAAAAACCATAAATGCGGCGAAGGAGGAACCGATGAGAGTTTTTAGTACCAACCAACCTGAACCATATACAGATTCTACCAACATCATCTCGGCGACTTTAATTGTTGGACTGCGTTCTTGAAAGAGCTAAGAATAGAATGCAAAACATATGAAGTGTAATTACGTCTTTATGCTGTAAAATAATGATTTGATACTCCGTTGCTGCTTAAAAATAAGCCAAAAACCATAAATGCGGCGAAGGAGGAACCGATGGGAGATTTTAATACCAACTAACTTGAACCATATGCAGGTTCTACCAACATCATCTCGGCGACTTTAATTGTTGGACTGCGTTCAAAAATCTTTTGAATATGCGACAATAAGCGGTGGCCTGCGCACGGCAAAACAGGTCGCACACAACTTAATAACTTTGTATGATGATGAACTTGATGTAGAATAACGTGAGGCAATCGTTATTAAATATCGTGGACTCGCTCAACTATCTTGATGTTCATCATCATCATCACAACCCTTTTTTGTCGGACTGTTGGACACGGTCCTCTCAGAATGGGATGGATAAGGCCTTAGTACAACACGCTGGCCAAGTGCGGATTGGCAGACTTCACATGGCTTCGAGAACATTATGATGAACCTTCAGTCTTGCAGGTTTCCTCACGATGTGAGCACGATGATAGCAAGTGACATTTTATTTCTTAAATCGCACATAGCTTAGAAAAGTCCTTGATGCGTGCCGCTTGAGTTTGAGTTTTGGGTACGGAACCCTAAAGACCTGGAACCAAATATCAAAACTAATGGACACAAAAGGACGTCGAAACTCCGTCAGAAAAGGATCAAAGCATAATTTGAATAGTTTCCAAATGTCCCCCGCCCCAACACGACACCTCTAAACCTCTACTGAATTAACTATGAGAACAAGGACATTCTATCAACATAACATAATTTCACGCCTGTATTTCCCGAAGGGGTACGCAGAAGTGTGTATTAACATTAACATTAACTTTTCACCAGTTATGAATATGTCCCATGTAAGGGTCCCTTGGTCCAATCGCCATGTCCCTGTAGCTCGGGACCAGAATAGTGGTACGGTAGCCCCTGCCTCCACCAATCCGCATTGGAGCAGCGTAGTGGAGTATGCTCTAGACCTCCCGCAGCGCGTCTGTGGGGGAGACCCGTGCCCAGCAGTGGGACGTCAATGGGTCGCAGCGATAATGACACGCCTTATGGAGAACTGCAGGTAGGTTTCATTTTCATTCGCTGGTAAAACAGGTAAGAATTAGAATTAAATGACAAAACAAGAATTAATCTACTTTGCAACAATCCGCGAACAAAAACGTATGGTGATGTATGTAGAATTAAATGTCCTATCACTGCAGGTCACGGGTCTTATCAAAACTAAGAAGCCATGGAACATACTGCACCACATTGCTCCAGAGCCGACTGGCGGCTAGTAGCTAACTTGTGGAAGTTCTTACGCCAACATTGCTCACCACTGAAACGCTTGGTAAACAGTATAGTGGCCAAATAGTATTCCAATATTAATTCCAAGAGAATCCTCTGCCGTGCGCGATCCCTTCTTGTTTGTGGAGTTCGTAAATGAAATATTCAGCAATCCCTTGTGTTCTGACAGAACTTTAAATGAAAACATTGACGCGGCGCTGTGTTTGGCATTTGCTCAGCTATTTGAGTTCATGGAACGTAGCTTAACAATATTATTCGCAATCCTCACAAGAGAATACAATGTTATTTAAATAATTTTAATCATTGAAAAGCCATTACAACCCATTAATATCCATATGACATTTAAAAGGCACTCTAATTTGGCGGGAAAATACATTATAATCAACCCGAATTAAAAAACCAATTTTTAAGGATATAAGATAGCAAACGAGCTCGCAGCACCACCCATCCGCTGCCGCCCATGACAACTGTGACTGACTTTGAACAGATTGTTAATTAGAACATTAGTTGGTCAGTTCGTTAGTGGGTAGGACTGGGGACTGTTAGTGATAGATTGTCCTGCTAGTTAGTGTCAGTAATAGTCCCGTTAGTAATTGTTAGTAACAGTCTCGTTCGAAGTCAGTCACAAATGTGTTGCTACCCTTTAGGAGCGTAGAGGCGACCCTAAGATGGTCGCCTCTAAAGAAGTGTAAGCGGAGACCACACCATTCCGACCGGACCCAAATTGTTTTAAGGACAATTATTACACGGTAGAAATGGTACTAGGTACCGTGGCTGGCGTTGATACTGCCCCGGTAAAAGCCATTACATCGAACGGAAAAAAGTAATTCTGCTATTGACATCAACATTATTACCGTGATTACAAAATGACCTACTTAAAACGTAGATTTAATGACCCGATATCGCGTCGACCGGCCATGTTGAAACAGGGCCGGACACAGTAGCTTTGAGCTTTATACCTAGGTAGTTTTCCCGCCAAATGAGTTTGCTTTAATGAAAATTTCGAGGGCGGCGAACTAAAAGTTTACAGGATGCACTCGCCTTACTTTATGGCGAGTGGATAAAGATCGTGGTAAACTGAAATTTCGGCAAAGAAAATAGTACCTCCTGCTATCAAACTGAGAAGTAAAGAGTTATATTACGAGCTTTTCCTAACTGATGGTAATATGGTAATGGTTTTGGTTATTAAACCAAGTTATCTGCTGCTGAAACCAATCTCTCCCCCACATACACAGCTGCGGGATGTCAAGAGCACACTCCACCACGTTGCTCCAATGCGGATTGGTGGAAAGGATAGTGGCGAACAAATGTCTCAAGACACCCGAAGGTTTAAGGACTGTTTCCAATATTGAAAACAAGCGGGATCGACGGTTTAACGTGCCCTCCGAAGCACGGTCACGTCCGTGAAATTGTCACCAGCGGTCACTCATCCACAAACCTACCGAGCACTTCGTTGCTTTATTCTCTCGATAACATTGTATCGACATTACTAGCCATTGGGCTATAATAATTTGGATAAACCAAATTATGTAATGACAAGTAATAAAATCTATGCAGCAGTTCAAATGTTCGCAGAATATGGGCAAAAAGTTTTGTAATATATATAGGTAGTTACAGTTATTGCCAGCCTAAGAGATTATAGAGAGGTTTTTTTCTTATATTGTTAACACAGAAGTAATAAAAAAAATCTTATTTATATAACGTAATTATATTCTTAAAAGGAACGTCAGGTTAATTATTTTCAAATTTAAAAATAATTATACTCTAAAAAAATTTTTTTTTAAAAAGCTTTTATAACTTTTTATTTTATTTTCATGCATTGTCATCGGAACCTAATATGTGTGCCAAATTTCAGCTCGATAGCTTCAGTGGAAGTGGGTGAAATATTGATTGCAAGATTCCAGGACATACGTGTATACAAGATACATACGAGTGAAGTTAAATAAAAGCTTTTAATTAATAAAAAATCAAAGAAAAACCCTCCAAATCCATTGCCAGTAAAATATAGTGATTGACAATCAAAATACAGTTAACCTTTAACATCTTCTGATTACTTCCAAAATCTTTCCAATTAGATTTTTTTTTGCCTTTAAGAAAAGCAACAAGGACAGATTTTAATAAAAGACTAAGGATATGAATTCTATTCTTCATCTTGAGCATTTAAAGAATTAATTAGTGCCGTTATCCTACTAATATTATAAATGTGAATATGTTACTCAGTCACACAAAATATACGAAACGGATTTGTATGAATCATGGCCCCTATGTAAATAATTACCTAGATTAGCACACAATATGTAACTTTTCATCCCGGAAATATGTTTCCATGGGATATTGGGAACTAAAGCTGTTTGATACATTATCAACATATGGCGCTGACGCTAACGCTATGGTATTCTTACGACGCTATGTTATTCTGGAGGAAATAATCCTTATAATTAACTCTTTGAACCGTTGTAACGTTTTTTTCACATTTGGCGGGGTTCTATTCCCGGTTCAGATAAATATTTTTTTTTATATCTTGGTAGCGGTTCTAATTATTTTCAAAATCAAAATTCTTCAAATTCAAAAGTCTTTTAGCAGTAAAACTTCCTAAGTAGTGCATATGTAGTGAATTTAAATTAGAAAAAACCAATAAAACTTTGTCCGACCCAGGGATCGAACCCAGGACGTTAAGCTTGGCAGTTGCAAACACTAGACCAAGACTGTTTCACAGCGCTACCACACAATTCTATTTCACAACCACAAAAGGTCTGTACTCAGTACTTTATTGTAGGTTTAAATAAGAAACAACATCACTGATTTTCAATACACCCCACTCAACTCGATAACAACTTTTGTTGTAACCACTTTACTATCTGTAGTTTTATTTGAACTATGGTGCTGGCGATAGCGCGGCCGTTGACCCTTGCGCCAGATAGGCGGAATTGGGTCGACAATTTTCTACATTGCCCCACGCCCCGATACACCCTTGCGGTATTATCTCGTAATATCTGTATCGTCCTCTGAACCAATTAACACCAGTTCTCTTGCTAGAATCACGTACGGTATTACTGTACAGGGTTTTGTTTAAAGGTTGCAGGTATTGTACCTGAGTGAAATACCGAGCATAGCTCACTCAATAGCGCGCTGAGTGACTCTGAGCTTGTGAAATAGGCCGACGGTAAAGGACAATGTCCGATGATTCAGAAGGCACGTTAAGGCGTCGGTCTCGTTTGGTATTGCTATATTATTATGTTAATAATATGTATTTAAGTACATAGTCTTAACAATCGCTTAGTCATGTTTGCAGCGAATGCCTTTAGTTAACAATAATAGAATTGACCAGTGTCCAGCAGTAGATAATAGTTTAAAAATTCTAAAATAACATAAATCGATTGATGTCCCCATAAATTTTTCTCCAGCATTAAATTGGAAGGCATTTTATTCGTATTTCCTCCATAACTTCGTTTCGGTGTGGCTGCTACCTACCTGGTCATTCCGCTATCTTCTTAACCGATATCAAAAAAGAGTAGGTTCAATTTTCGACAGAATGCTTTTATTCTGATCATTTGATTTAATTAAATCCAATAAAATTGACTTATATGTATCTTACAGGAGCGGAGTTTATCTAATCACAATCATAGCCCTATGCAATGTCCCTTTAGTTCAGAATGAAAATAAATTAATGAAAGGTGAAGTCATCGAACAGGTGTGATTCTACAACACGGTCCAAGAAGTGGGAGATCTTATGCATGCAGGTTTCATTATGTAGTCACCTTAACTGTTATAACAGGTGCGTCTATGTACTTACATAATATGTCTAAACATCCCATAAATATAATCCCGCTTCGTAAAGACCGTCAATGTTTTTTTAGAGTTAAATATATCAGTATTCCAGGCTCTTGAATTTTACATTAGGCGGGTCCATACCTGCCGAACAAACTCGTGTCTGTTTTCACAGGTTTTTAGAATAGAATAGAATAGAATAGAATATAGATTTATTTCGACAAGTTAACAAAAATAATAGTAACAAAATGCATATAAAATAATAAAATAAGCTATAGGATTTGCCGAAATGGGGCCGCACTCAGCTATGGTCGCAGCGAACCACGACCGCTGGTTTTCAGGGCGACCCAGCGTATTAGAGAAGTTCGGACAGTTTTACGAATTTAAACAATTAACAAATCACTCAGTGTGTAACTAGCAATTGGGTAATTGTCTTTAAAACATTCTGAGATTTGGATATTGATTAGTGTTGATTTATCAACAAAGCTATTTCCTTAAAAAAATTACTTCAGCGTTTAATTGGTAGACATTTTATGCCTGCAAGACATGGAATACTTGAATTACCTTTAGTCTTTTGCCTTTTTGTTGTTTGGTAGTTCCATCGCTCCGCGAACCCCGCACGATTGCTCATTCTCGATTACAAGTACAATAGCCGAGCATAAAGAAGAATCCTTATAAGATCGTGAATTATCACAGCCTTATAAGTATTTTTCTTACACGCAGTCATATAAGATTACCACTCTGCGGCACGCGATTGTTCGGCCGGTATATTTATAAGCAGGCAGAATTACACGGACGAGAGAGGCGAGAACTGTGAACTTTGAAAAGGTTGTGCGTCCATTATAAATAATAATAATTCTGGATCGCAGAATGATAACATCGCAGAATAATTCAACTTAATTTAAATCGGGAATAGGGACTGGTATCTGTGACTTACCAATATTTATGTATTATATATACCAAATATTTACTGGACTCCAACAGTCCATGTTTTCTACTAAGTAGCTAGGTATGAAGTGTCCATAGCCCCATGTGCCGCTACGATCGTATGTGATCGACCGAGTTAAGCAACGTTGGGCGTGGTCGTTTTATGTATGGGTGACAGCTGATTTATCATCGAAAAATGCCGCTGATTGCAATTTCAAGGGCGCTTCCGTGCTTCGGAGGGCACGTTACAGGTTGTTTTCAATTGTCAAAACTATCGTAAGGCCTTGTCGAAGACCTTGGGGTGGCTTGAAGACATTCGACACTGAGTTGATCACAATCCCCATTGGAGCAGCGTGGTGGAGTAGGTATGCCCTAGACTGTGGGGGAACCCCATTCCCAACAGTGGGACGTCTATGGGTGTCTGTAACACACATGACTTTTCTAATGATATTCAACTATTATGCGTTAAGCTCGCCATTTGTCCTAATTTATTGTTTTTTATTGTGTTTCAATAAAGTTTATATAAATAAATAAGAAACTAAAGTACGTCGTATGTTAAAGAAAATCGCTTTAGAAAATTTTATCAAGACATCAAAGAACCGTTCAGTTACATTTATATCAATGAACGCCAGGACACCGACAGTCGTTTATTTCAATAAAATAAAGCTAGCCTGTTAAGGGGAAGACTTCCCCAGAATCCATCGCAGGGAACTACCGACTCTAGTCTTTTCTCAGAGCTTGGGCCGTCTACCGGGTTGTGAGGCACTAAGGTTGGGGTTCTCATTCGGACAAAACCTTTTCTATTTGCTCCTTTGGTGATAGTATATTTATTTATACTATCACCTTATATATATTTTATACGGCATTTTTATATGGATATAAGATAGCAAATGACCATGTAGTAGCACCTATCAGTTGCTGCCCATGATAAAAGTGACTAACATTAGACAAGATTCATATAGGGACTAGGTTGTTAGTCCAGTCAGTAAGGACGTTAACCAACTTATGTTCATAGCATTAGTTTTTCAGTTCTTGAGTAACTATGAGCACTATTTTATACACAGTTAACCCTACTGTCTCTCCCCTGTCTAGAGTCTCCCCCTGTCTAGAGTATCCAGGAAGAAGAAATTAAAATCTAGTTTGTTTGATGGTATGAGACTTCCACTCTTGTCGATTACAAATACAGATAATTACAACCAAAGATAAGATACCTGGAAAGCTCTGAGCGTGTAATAAAAATAACGGTTGCTTTGACAGATAAAAAATTAGAAAACATTTGTTAGTTTTGAATGTTGAGTTTGAACGTAAACAAATATCGCTAAAATGTTTGCGCGGGACATTGACAGCGCTAGCACACATACAAGTAAAAAGCGACAGAGCCAACGTTCAAACATGATCAAAAAAAGGGTTGGAGCTGACAAAAACAGGCGTAGTTGCGAAGCTTCCCCTTAACCCGGGCTCAAGGCAGGTTTTGCACTGAACGCGCGGGTACAGACACTATATACAGTTTCGTTTCATCTGTCTTCCCACTTGAGTGGGTACTTTACTTTCTTGGCGCCAAATAAGATTATACTCGTCTGACGAGTGCGAAGCAAAATCTCATGTCCCTTTAACTTTGGGAGATGGAATTTGAGCGTTATTTTTAAGCCTTATTGGTACGGATTTATGGCCGAAATTACAGATTGGTAGGTTAATAATAGCGGTGACAGCCCAGTGGCTATCGAACTCGCCTCTCATTCGAGTGGTCCGGGTTCAAAACCAAGCAGTAAGAATTAACGACTTTTCAAAGTCATGTGCGATTTATGAAATTAAATGTCACCTGTTATAACGGTAAGGTAAAGGTTTGTGAGATGTATGCCAATCTGCACTTGCACTGCGGGCATGGTGAACTTAGGCCTAAACCCATTCCGAGAGAAGAGCCATGCCCAACAGTGGTATAAAGAAAGGGTTGTGGTGTAGGTAAATATCGAAGTCAATAAACCCTGAGATTTATAAAACACTCAAAATCTGGAGTTCGAATTGAAACATGGGTATCTTCGTCGACGTCGACCTTACTTCTCTTCGTTTAAATTGAAAACGTTTCTAGTTAATGTTTCAGTTCAACCAAAGCCTGGGATTTGTCCTAATCCACACAACTGATTCGGTTCAAATTCCCAAACATGTTCTATATTACCAGGAATTAAAATATTCTTATGTGAAATTAGTCTCCCACAATATTTATTATTCATACCGTGGCTTAGTGAAATATTCCCGGTAAAATTTTGTTCGCGATATTCAAATTGACTGTGTAAACGTGAATTCCTGGAGGGTATAGGAATCCCATTCACTGTCTCAATTCCTCACCGGGAATTCATTTATTCCCAGACGCTGACGGCAACAAATTAGTGCCTCAGTTTTATTGCTACGTAATTGATTAACGCCAACAAAGTAATTTATGAGTTCTAGCACTATTCAACTGTGACGGAGAATCGATCAATGTGTCTCAACATCATGCAAATTCAAGAACTTGTATTCCCAAAATCAGCTGACACATTCAGATTTATATTACCTAGATCAAATTCACTACAGGTGAGATTCAAACCCAGGACCTTCTTACATGGAATTCTCTAACCAACTGAACTACCGCGGATCTCCCGGTTATTAGCGAAATTATTCAAGGCATACGTCTGACGTCATTGCTATCACCCAATCCCTATACAGTACTGGATCGACAAGCTTTTCATTGAATTCTGCTTAAATAAATGAAATTTGCAAAACAACGCAAATAAACTCATTTTATTATGATATTTTTTCACGTCACCGTCGGTCCTGGTTGTTTTCACTTGTGAAAACAGTCAAGACCTTCGGGTGGCTTGAGAACATTCGACACTGGGTTGGCTACTAATCCCTTCACCACTTCGCTTTGGAGCAGCGTGGTGGAGTATGCTCTAGACCTCCTTCAGATTTGTCTGTGGGGGCCGTACCCAGCAGTGGGACATCTTTTATCCTACAGTGGAACGTCTATCGTCTATTATCTACAGCAGTGGGTTGCATCTATTTTAATATTTTAACAATAACAGTGTTATGAAACAAAATTCCGATTTATATTACTTGTTCTAACAAATGACAGAGTTTGATGAGAAGACGTGATGGCGAAATTTTTCAGCACCTCTTTCTTACTTGTTACAAGCGAGCTTGGCTACGAATACTTCGAGGTAGCGATACCAGGATCAATACAAACACATTTTAACTTTTCATTAGTCGCCTCTCGCGTTGAGAGTAATTTGCTGTTGTTTTCTTTACAGTATTGTTAAACCCTATAAATAAAATTCCAACTTGGATTTAAGTTTGAGTAACCTATAGTATAGGTACGACACGACTTACGACATAACGACTGTCTCATGTACCTACTGATCATGCCATGGTCATTCTGCACATTTTTCTATACAAAAAAATTTGAATTTTAAATGAGTACCGATAGTTTTTTCCCCCGGCTTTTCTCTCTCGGCCTCTCCAGGACATAGGCTAAGAATCTTGTAATTTATTATTCTTAAAGTCGATGACCAGATAGATGGGTACTGTCTATCGAGATATTAGGGCTTAGCTTAGTGGTAGATAATTATTGTAAATTAGTCTAAAGGTAGGTTAAATAAAGTTATTATTATTGTAGAATTAGTTATTAATCGAATGATCAATACCTAATCCTATATTAACATTTCACGTTACAAGTAAGTAAATAAATTATTAGTTGCTTTTTATTAGTCTATTTAGAAGTTAGTCTAGTTTTTTCTTTTAGCAGTTTGCAGTTACTTAGACTTTCGCTAAGCGTATCCAATCACCTCATAGCGAAATAAATTATTTGACTTTGACTTTGACTTTCACTAAGACCTTCAGTAGAAAAACAACTACTTTGGTTTTAGTTAAATATACTCGTATATCTTTAGCAAAGTCACGTAGACGTTGTGAAAAACTTCGAAACTGAATGGGATAACCCACGGTCGTGGCTACTCTGTGGTCGTGGCTCTCGATTTTCACAGCAAATTTTGGTAAGAATTTTTGTGACGAACAACACCGCTGTAATTGCTTAGTTTAATATCTGTGAGGGCCCTAATGATAGCGCAGCACAGAAATTAATTTATATTTTGTTCAGTCATTTCAACGGAACCGCGACAGCAACTAATTAGTTCCATGAATTCGTTACTGAAGATAAATGGTCCAGGTAGTGTTTCCGTGGGATTATTTTTATATTGTTGGTGTTGAAGCTATGTAGGTCAATATTTATATCGTTTTGTGAACAAACGATTGCTAAGCTTGTTTGATTAAAAAGCTACTATTGTTTTACTTACATACTTCTTCATTCAATTTAAATTTATTTCTTTGAACAAAATACACAATCTGTATATGTTTGTACACAACTGCTATAATTAAAACTGAGTTACAGCTATGTAACCCACCGTGGGCACCATAACCGACACTGGGTTGGCCACTAACCCCTCCACGAATCCGCATTGGAGCAGCGTGGTGGAGTATGCTCTAGACATCCCGCAGCTGTGTCTGTGGGGGAGACCCGTGCCCAGCAGTGGGACGCCTATGGGTCGCAGCGACGACGAGGTGACTAAAATGTTAACAATATTTTGAAAAATCTGGTGTTACACAGGGTTGCGTTCTCGGCCCAGTATAATCTCTTTAAAACGCGATCACAGGGACACCCGTGTGATCCGATTGTACGGGCCGCAGCGTTTGACACGCTAACATATTCATGCAGACCTCAAAGTAACTTCTCAGTGTCAGCCCATCACGATAATGCTGTTAGGAAAGGTCACACATCGGATATGTCGTTTGGACCCATGGGCCTTTCGATTTCTCACGTCCTTTGAATTTATTTTTCTTCGATATTTTGAATCTTTGAATGGGATAAGTATTGGTATAATCTTATAGCTCTGTAACTTACTTATCTACAACCATATACATTTACAGGAGGTCTAGAGCATACACCACCAAGCTGATCCAATGCAGATAGGTGGAGCCTGCCTGCACAGTAATGTAAGGGACAAATCTATTTGTAGATCGATAGTTATGCCGCCTGCCTTACGTTGGATTTCAATAACCTATCTACGGACAGATTTGGCTATCGGAGATAGAAATTCGACACATTTTATATGGAACTTATGTCAAATTTCTATATCCTATAGCCAAATCTATCCGGTGATAGGTGTTGAAATCCAGCGTTAGTTGACAGTTTGATGGGTTGCCGATAGTGGAATAACATCTCTAGAGATACCGTGCTTCTGAGGGTACGTTAAGCCGCTTTTTCTGGCTGTAATCGATAGATAACATTCGTTTGAATGCCTTCCGCCATTCCGCACTGGGGCAACATAAAGGAGAAAGCTCGAAACCTTCTTAAGTGCAGCGATAGCACTTTATCGCTTGCCATCACTCTCTTATCTCTCATCGCTCTCATTGGTAAATGACACAGCATAGAGAGAGACAGGTGCCCAATACTTTGAAGTCCTTGCATGCACTAATAACCTTTAATAATTTCATTTTCTTATACTTATATTATCCCTCTTTAGCACTAAGGTCGAGAATGAAACATAAAAAAGGGTTAAAGTCAGGTACGCACAAAATAGCATTGGACAAATTCCTGAAAATTGTTTTAGTAATCCTTTTCAAAGTGTGACCCTTTTCTAGAAAACAATTTATTCTGATCCCTGCGAATTTACACCTTCGGCAAGAATTTAAATGAAAAATAGGTATAGGTGTACCTACGATCGTTTTGATATATCAAGATGATTTTATTTGTCACTAACAAAATCACTACATTGAATCTTGTTCAAAGTAAGTCACAGTTGTCATGGGCGGCAGCTGATGGGTGGTGCTACAAGCTCGTTTGCTATCTTATATCTATAAGAAGAAAAACTAAGATGTTCTAACTGAAAACTTACTAAAATTCTTTCACATTTGTGATATTAGATAGAGCGCTGATCGCTATATAAAAGGGCGCGCCTGTCTGTCCGAGTATTCCAGGAATTCCCGCGCAGACCAGGTAGCGATCACGTACCCCATTTAACCCCCTTGAAACTAATCCGGTCCCTACCAAGGACCTATAAAAAGACCTATAAAAAACTGGAGCAGTACCTACCACCCGCCACGGCACCTAGTATAATTTCTACCGACTATTGTTTTCATAGAAATCGTGTTTCGATTTGAACGGAGTGATTTGCATTTACAATTGTATAAAGGCGGCCATCTTTTTCCTTAAACAGCAACACCTATAACCTATGACCGACTGGAACGGGGCTCTTACTAACAATTACAAACTGTACTTTTATTATGACTTACAAGATTAACTATCACTAACAGGCTCTACCCCGGTCCTCATATCTACTAGCGAATCAACCATCTAAAGTTCATATCCAAATCTCTTGCTAACAGCGGATGAGTGTTTCTGCATGTATCTTATTCTTGTATTTAAGTGTACCTACTGTAATATTTCAGAGATATAAGATCAGCATTATCTATAGTTTTAACTGGCATTCTTGACTTTTTTTCTTAATAATAAATGATTGGAAAGAAGATTGCTTTTTGTTACAAAAAGAAGACGGAAATCAATGGGTCATTTCCTGAGATTTTCTCTTATTACACAGGAAATTGATTTTTCCATTTAATGTTTTACAGGGCAGAGCTTTTATATCTGATATGTGTACTATTTGGAAAATTATTACGCTTGAAGCAATAACGCAAAGCTTCTAACATGATTATTAACATGAACGTAAAATCACGCTTGCAATTCCCAGAAGGGGTAGGTAGAAGCGTGATGTGCATTCAGTGAGAGGCGAGTTCAAAAACCACAGAGCTGTCACCGTTTTCAGTACAGACGCTACAAAATATAGATGTATTGACTTCCCGTTCCCCGCCCCCGGCGTAGGATTACCTCCGCTGAAACTGAAATGCACAGATTAACAATTTAATCAACGCGCGGACCCGTTGCGGGTTCGCCGGGCTTAATTAAAATGTTTTGCATGTTATTTTGTTTGTTAAGATCAGCCCATATTGAAACACGACGCAACGACTACTGGTAATTTATTGCATTGTGACATTCTGTGTTCGTAGCGCAGTGAATCAGTTTGATAGACCGGATAGAGCATTCCCAGTACTTAGTGTTGAAATTGATCAGGAACATGATACTTGACGTAAAATTAAGTGTCTAGCAGTTTGGCAAATACTTAAATATATATTTATCTTATTGGACATCCTTTCTACCTCTCATATAAAACCAGCGATATCTAATCCCTTTTTGCAGCAAGCCACTGCGGCGCAGAGCTTTTTTTTATTTTATATTTTACTTTTTCATGTTATTCGCTTTGATTAGTAAAGGTTATTCGTTTTTTAGTTTTTATTTTTATTTGGTTATGCTTATGTGTTTATTTTTTGTATGCAGTACTGCTGCAAAATAAGTATCTGTTTCTTTATTTCCTTTATTCTGTACAGTCCTATCCCTTTATTGTCCCTTGTAGTTTTAGGATACCTACTTCGAATCAAAACGAACGATAGAACTGAATTGCTACTTTATTGGATGACACACCTTTGGGAATCGAGGAAAATTAAGTGACAAGTGTAATGTTTTGTTATGTTTACTGTTACATTTAGTATGGGACGTGGTCGCTCACGGATGTAATAAGCCCAATGTAACATGAGCCCCCCTGATGCTCAAAACAGCTACAACGTAGTACAAGAGATGGGCGGCAGCGAGACCAGATGTATTGCTGAAACCTCCTGCGATCAACAACACAGGCGGAGCGTTTCGTACCACCGAGTGATTTTTTAATTGGACCCGATTTGGGATTTAACTTTTTTAAATTCAGGTGTCTACCTATTTCCGTTCTAGAGAAAGTGCCCTTTAACATACAGACAGACAGCGGAGGTATATTCAGTTTTTATCCCAGTTGCGTACGGAACTTGCAACAGATCTTGATTAGATAGCTGAAAGATAAAATGAACGTATCAGACTATAGGACAGGAGATGGTGGCGGTAATATTGACCTGAGAAGTAGGTCATTAGTAAAATGTTAACAAAGGTGTTTTTGTATGGCAAAAAATTATTTAATCGTTCGCAACTCAGGTTTGACTCCCGCTCGGTGTGCGCTGATCCTTAGGAGTTTATACAACAACGCGTGTGGGACTAGTTCGACACAAATTGCAGGTCCAATTTCGAACTTATAATTACCATCCACCTGATACGGTTTCTATGTGATAAATACTTATTAAAAAAAAATAACAAAAAAATATATGTTATTATATTATAAAAAATATTATTATATTGGTAAATATAATATAATTGGTAATATTCAAACTTTCTTTATAATTTTCTTTTTTTAGTTGGTAACCTGACGCAAATATAATGGTTTGTAAGTACGTATTATAATTTTGAAATTTTTGTAAAATTATAAGATTAAAGATATATAATAAGTAATAGTAGGTAATATAATAAGATTAAAAATATAAAGATTATTCGTATCGTTTCATCGCCATGAATAAATACTGTATTTGTCTTCCGAAGCACTTTGTTCACAAAATTTTATAAAAATGTACACAGTAGATAGAAAATTAAACTCTGTTATAACAGTTAGTTAGGGGACTACAATACGCCCATAAATAAAGCTAAGCCCCGGCGCTTCACTAATTTATGCTCGTTTGCTATTCTTGTTACGAAACCATTCGTTTCTAAACCCACTTACCGAGACTACGATTTATTATGCGTGACCACCTGGTCGAGTTACGTCAGTAGGTAGGACTAGATAGCTACCTAGTTCAATCTGTAATAGTACACGGGACGTTAGGAGCACATTCCGCCACGCAGTGGAAAGCAAAAATTGTAAGATTTCACCGTTAAATCGTGAGATTTCAATTGAAAACAACCAGGACCCACGATTTAATTTTGATTGAGAACACGACTCTGACTTGCCCTGTGCCACACAGGGCACTTCGGGTGTATTGAGAAGAGTAAGCTTGCTCTGTGCCCCACAGGGCAATCCAGTTCTCAATACACCCGAAGATCTTCAGCAAGTCTTATCTATTGTATCGTCCACCGTTAAATCTTGGATCACGGTGGTTTTCATTTGAAAATCCACAATTTAACGGTGGAAGATTACAATTTTTGCTTTTACACTGAAGCCATGATGCTCTTCACAATCATATGAGTAGGTAGTAAGGTAGGTATGAGAGAATCCTTGATAGATGAGCGTGTCCAAAGTTTATCAATACTTCAGGGACATTGTTACATGCGGGTCGTTTGTCCTGGTCCTGCCAACCAAAAGTTAACGTGCGTTAGGTAACATACCTTGGCGTTCAATTATATCAATAGAATAATAGACTAGTAGACGGCCGTGGTTACGCTCCTGTGTAATTATACATTACAGCAGTTTCGTTTACTAGGGTGACCGTAGCGGCAACATGGGAGCTACAGTGATTTGGAGGGCACGCTAACCCGATGGACAAGCGGGTTTTTAAATTCAAATTTATTTATTGTGGACCATAGAATTTATATGGTGTTACAGTATAAAAAATTGCTATGTCCTACCATAAAGGCACACAATAAAGTAAGAGCTGGTTTTTTCATAAGTTTCAGTTAGAATTGCGTAGTACTTTTAGTTAGAATTGCGTAGTAGTTTAAGTTAGAATAATTTCCTATCAGTTTAAATTAGAATTGCGTAATAGTTTAAGTTAGAATTGCGTAGCAGTTTAATTTAGAATTGCGTATCAGTTTATGTTAGAACTGCGTAATAGTTTAAGTTAGAATTGCGTAGTAGTTTAAGTTAGAATTGCGTCTCAGTTTAAGTTAGAATTGCGTCTCAGTTTAAGTTAGAAATGCATATCAGTTTAGGTTAGAAATGCATATCAGTTTAAGTTAGAATTGCGTATCAGTTTAAGTTAGAATTGTGTAGCAGTTTATGTTAGAATTGCGTATCAGTTTAAGTTAGGTGAGAATATAATTACTTATTAGCCAAGATGGCTAGATTGTAATAAGAACACGAGTGCCATCACTTTTGATTCTCAAAAAAAGCTTAAGCTTCCATTCATTTTTTAACTATTTGCATATCGAAAATACAAATATTATTTTTTTTTGTCTCGGACTTGTAAGTTTTATTATTAGAGACTAGTGGCCCACAGCTTCGTGGAATTAGACATAACAATATTTTCGTTTACACCTAGTAATATTATATAGCCTACGTCGCGCAGTGAAGATGCAGCTTTCTAATGGTGGAAGAATTTTTGAAATAGGTCCAGTAGTTTTTGTGTGAAAACATTACAAACAAATCTTTCCTCTTTATAACGTTAGTATAGATAAGGACTGAAACTTAAAAGTTAGTAGGTTGGTAGGCACCTATTGCCAGAAGGCCTCCTTTGCCAACTCATGTAGTGACCCTACATGACGTGCAGGGTTTGATACTTTATAACGTCCAAGTTCGACTATCTTGACGCATAGTTAAGTTAAAAGCTAATCTATCAACACATTAGCGGCGCAATGTTGCTACTGTCCCGTCTCGGTGTATGGCAAAGGCAATAGGCTCACCGCCTATGGGACCTAGTCTGGAGACGAGAGGGTGTATACACCTATACTTATCCCTTCGGGAAAAATAGGCGTGATATTATGCTTACGTTATGTATGATTTAAAAATAGATGGACTTCGCATTTTGGACAGACGTCCCACTACTGGGCACGATCTCCCCCACAGACGCAGCTGCGGGAGAAATACTATTACTGGTTTAAAATATTGCAGAAAATTATGCAAATTAATATTAGTAACGTGAGCCGTGGTAACTGTCATTAACCTAACTACTTTTAAATACCAACTACTCGTAAGTGTTAATGCGGTGGCACATCCCTTCAGAACGGAACTTTGTCTGCGGTTAAACTGATCTGGCTCTGGCACTGTCTGCAAACATACTCGGTGCACAAGTAGTTAGCAAGCAGTAATCAACCACTCGGAGAACTAACTAACGGGGCGAGTGTCAATCGAAGTTAATAGACTGCAATTGAACGCTTTCAAAGATAACTAAATACTTTTAACAATCTGTGCAGACATTTTTCGTTTGATTGACCAATTGGTAATTTCCAAATTAATTCTACTCCACCAATCCGTATTGGAGCAACGTGGTGGAATATGCTCTAGACCTCCCGCAGATTTGTCTGTGGAAGAGATCCGTGTCCAATCTATCGGCTGCAGCAGCATCCCTAATGTAATTAATTATTGCGAGTAATATTTTCATATCAAAATAATAAAATACAAAAGCAAGTTTCATATAATAACTAACATAGGCTTGTGAAGATTCGGATACGGAATAAATATTATTAGAATAGTCGTTATAATATTTTATCCTGATAATTCTACATTAATATTTAAGTAACGTTTTTTACGGATATTGTTTTATATCCTTCAACCACCAAAAATGTGTGGACATCTGTACAATGCACCTCAGTAACGGACGTACCATTGAGATATGTACTTGAAATTAATCGTAAACAACCGTTTAGCTGGATGGGGGCCCTAGGGGTATTGACTGTCCAAAGACCAAAAATTTGCACTCAATATTTCACAAATAGAACCCTAAATCGAAAAGTAGTGTTCGCACACTCATCCCTAATCCCCACATTATTTTTTTTCGTATTACCTATATTAAAAATCCCAAACCATTAAATCCCAAACGTTTGTAAACGTTTCGGATTCAGTTTACTTCGAGAACATCCCTAAACTATTATAATGCAATTTAATTTTAAGATCCCGTTACCGAAAACTTTATACTTCGCTGAATTCCATTGTCTGATGGATAGTAGGTAGGTAGGTACCTAATATTGTTTAATTATTCTACGAGATCATTATTTACTATTAGTTAGGACTTTGTATTTGATAATACAATTTGATGATTACTCGAATACATTATTCTGTACAAAAGCTATTTCAAAAGCCCTAATTTTACACCTGCAAAACATTTGAAAATTAACGTCGTTTATTAGCTAGTAATCTTTGGAATAATATTAAAGTAAAACAGTTGTTCTTCAAGTATTCATTCAGAAATTTAGAGCCTAGACTACGTAAGGAAGTAGCCTAGGGTGTAGTTGAAGTTACCGGCTTACTCATGTGTGATTTAAGTCGTAAATAGTTTCGATCGATTACGATGATCATCTTCAGGAGTGAACGCGCTCGCGGCGGGCACGGCGCAGTTAGCCTATTTCCGACCTAAATCACACGTGAGTAAGACGGTAACTTAAACTATGAATATAGACACTCACGAAACGTTCAGTAATAAAATAGCCTAGAGTACTTAGCCACGCTGCTCGAGACATTGGCGAAGGCAGTGGCCAATCTAATTGTGGAAAGTTTTTAGTCCGCGTGTAGGCCTTTGACTTGGCTTAACGTCTCTTATACGATAACAATAGGACTGACAGCTAAACGTGCCTTGCAAAGCACGGAAGTGTTCATGAAATTTTATCACTAGTCGCGCATCCCCTTGCCGGCCGGAATCAATGCAGCTCATCGTAGGCCGCGGGGCCTTAAGCGCTTCAATCGTCTCCTAATCTACTTTAGGCATTATAAACTCGAAGTTTCGTGACTTTTATCTGAACAGCAGATGACGTCGCGTCCTGTAATCTCATTACGTGCGGACTTTCGTGTCATCCCCAAACATTTCAAGGTCAACCGAAGCATTTACACTTTTTACACTTTGTTTTTACTGTAGTTTTAGAGTTCTGTCCATCTATCAGCCTTTTAAAGTCCTAGTTGGACATAGGCCTTCCTTAATCGGTGCCACTCCCGATCCTGTGTCCTCTGAATCCAGCTGTTACCCGCTGACTTTTGAAGGTCATCAGTCCATGAAGTTGGAGGGCGGCCTGTGCTCCGTCATAGATGAAGATAGATATTGATAAGTGGTAATCTTTGGTGTAGCTTGCCGTTGATAAGCTTGATAGTAATAATAATAATATCTTGGACATTCTTACACACGGCCGTCTGACCCCAAAGTAGGCGCGAGCCTGTGGTGGTGGCGCGATATGGGTGTCGGAGACTGATATACATACGTAGATATTTTTAAATACGTACTTAAATAGATAATATTAACAACCAGACACAGAACAAACACAAGTGTTCGTCACACGAATATTTGTCCTGAGTGGGACTCGAACCCACGACCCCTGGCGCAACAGACAGGATCACTACCGATTGCGGTGTATGTCAATAGGCTCACCACCTACAATACTTACATAGGACACACGTCTACCTCTTCGGGAAATTACATCTTATGTTTTTTTTTTCAAAACTATCAGTAGGTAACACGTTACTTCAAAAATCATTGTATTGTATGAAAACTTAAGTAACAAACCTAGGTCAGTTTAAAATAATTCTGATTGCAAATAGAAGCATTATTTAATAAATGAAAGAAAATTACCTGAAAATGGTGCCCCTAAAGCGAGAGAAGTAATCCATAAGTTGCAAAACATGGTATTTACCTGAAAATAATAAAAATAAAAATGAGAACACGACAAAATGAGCAAACATAAGCACGTACAAATATATTTAATCCGCATATTCCAGCGTCTCAGCACACAAGCTGCTCCGTCGCTTTGAAAAGAGGCTCACTCCCCGTGAGAACATTTAATCTGCATTTCTCTATCAAAGAAAAGTGTTTTGCGATTTTGCAATACAATGCTATCTAGCTGTAATGCTATCGGCCGGCCCACTTTAGGGCACGGGATAATTCTCACAACTGAATTAATCCTGAAGCGTTCTTCCACGCTGTTCCAGTGAGGATTGGCGGAGATGTTAGTGGCCAACCGAATGCTTGCAGTTTTTAGGCTGCCCAATGGCGTCCGACTTGGCTTTACAACTTGAGATTACGTTATCACGTTTATATGTAAAAACAAAGTATCCTTTTAGCCGCTTTTAAAATATTATGAAGTCACAAAAAATATATAATTTAAATAGCACCGACTTTACTTCATAAGCTTGTGAAGGTCATACCGAGCTATTTTCCCCAATCTCCAACATCCTATCGATTTAGGGAAAGGTCCCTCCAAATTAGAGGGCACTTCAGCGGAGGTCGCCAGGACTAAAGCCACTGCTTTGGAGTATTGTCAGCATTATACAAGGGTACTTGATAAAGGGCATACATAATTAGTAAGTTAAGCGGGAATTTCCTTGATGAAGGTCCACCTTTTAATTTTTTTTTTTTAAGGTTTACAGTACTTGTCGAATTGTTTTTCATTATAAATAGATAGCAACTGTGACAAAGCTAAAACGGACTGAAAGATGTTGATTCAGAATATTTCTTAGTCAGTATTTCTCCCATTCCGAGAGTAGACCCGTTTCCAACAGTTGGATATATAAAGGACTAGGCGACCCGGCGAACTTTGTTCTGCCTTAGAGGAAATATATGAGTATATTTTGAATTTTATTTTTATTAGGATAGTAAATATGAATTTTAAAAAAATCAATTATGAATTTCGAATCCTATTTGCATTACAGCTTTGTCGAGAAATATTTGACAGTCTTGGTCGAGGCATGGTATTGTTAATGAAAATCGGCACAATTACACAATTACACTCTACTGTATTATCTACAGTAGAAACACGAAACAAACACAATAATGAACCTGTCGATTTTAAAATATCAAATTGACAAATTTTCAACTTAGTAAAGTTATTTGGAAAAAGTATAAAAAAGTAAAGGCGATAGAATGGCAAAGGTGTATTGTGAACTTACTTTTCACTAGTTATGTTATTAAGTTTTATGTAAGTAGGTGGTGAATTGCGAATTTAACGAAGTCTCACAAATGCAGGTTTTTTAAAGAGATTTCGGTCACAGGTATAAATAAGTTTTGAAATACAGAAATGTTAAGAGTTAAGATGCAAGTTACCTTGACAGTTTCATTAAGCATAACATGTCCGTTCTTCCACTGACCTATCAACACATTTTGAGTAGTTATTCTATTTAATATTATAGAAAATGGCAGGCAATTATAGCCGTCCACCCACACACCATTTACGCTATCAGCCTACAGGAGGTATCATGGCGTTAATTGGCATTAATTGCTTGGTTTGACTTCCACCGAACCTTCGTGAACTAGTTGGAATGAAGATTTCACCGCCCACCTGTTTAAACTTAGTTCTAGGCCCAGTCAACCATTGTAATAAGGGTTTACATAAGGTATTGCAAGTACCTTTTCAAGCATCGAAGGATTTTAAGGCTTTGAAATTGATATAAGACTAGTGGACGCCAGCAGCTTCGCTCGCGTGGAATTAGACATTCACTAACTTCAAAAACGGCAAAGTTTCATACTAACTTTGCACCCCCGTTTTACCCCCTTAGGGAGTGAATTTTCAAAAATCCTTTCTTAGCTCCCCTACGTTATAAAAGGAACCCCTGTGCAAAATTTCAAGTTTAACCACATTCACTGAAGGTAACCCTTATAGTTTAGGCCCTGCGTTGATATGTCAGTCAGTCAGCTTCTCCTTTTATATATAGATAGCAAATGAGCTTGAAACACCGCCCATCCGCTGCCATGCCTGTGACTGACTTTGAACATGACTCAAATAGATTTACACTTGACAAATCACTAGTAGGTAAAAGGTTTAAGCTCATCGACTGCAGAGAGCTCTAAGTTGCAGCACCTCATTAGATGCAGCTGACAAGTCAGCGTCGCTCGCGTTGCTCATTCCAGACAGACTTTGTCACCGCTCTCTGAGGCATTGCTCGTGATTCAGTTACAGCACTAACGAACAGAGGCTGAGAGGTTCTACGCATTTGGAAGCTGATATATCCGGAATGACGCTCACAAAGTAAGTAAGGATCTTCGTTCAGTAAGTAAGTAAGACCTTTATTCAAAGACAGAAAATACAGCTTCATAGTTGAAGTTACCGGCTTACTCACGTGTGATTTAAGTCGGAAATAGGTCGACTAGTTTCGATCTATTACGATGATCATCTTCAGGAGTGAACGCGCTCGCGGCGGGCACGGCGTACACTGTACATCTATACTAATATATATATAAAGAGGAAAGATTTGTTTGTAATGTTTTCACACAAAAACTACTGAACCGATTTCAAAAATTCTTTACATAGGCTATATAATATTACTAGGTGTGAACGAAACTATTGTTTTGTGTAATTCCACGCGAGCGAAGCTGCGGACGTCTACTAGTTAACAATGTAACCGTAAAGCCGTAGCGCTGATTTTCAGTGATACCTGTTGGACGGTACGAGGTAACATAAGATAACATGTGTGATGTTATTACGCCTGTATTTCCTCGAATGGGTAGGCAGAAGTGTGTAGTATACCACTTTTCATCAGTTAGGTTTAGATCGCATGTAATAGATGGTGACTTCCATACATCGGGCACAAATCCAGAATCCGAACTAGGTATTACTAGACAATCAAATTATAAAAACCTAATAATACTTTGCTCTACCCGGGGATAGAACCCAGGGCATCTAACTAAGCATTCGGGCTTTCAACTATTATATCAAAGAGGCAGTCAAAACAGGCAGGACAAACAGAAACCCTTAACAGAAACTCTTAATTATATTAATATCGGTAATATATAAATAAATATTGTGTACATCCATCATTTATAATCAGGTAATACACAATTTTTAAAATATACCGCCTTATCTTCTCTCTGCTTAGTCCAAAGGTTGACTGGCAGAAAATGCTCTTAGCATTAAGTCCGCCTTTTGTACCATATTTAGGTATAATAAAGCATTTAATAAATAAATAAATAAATATACCCTCAGTATAAGCATCTACCTACTAATATTCCACTCCATTTCTCGGAAAGAGCTCTTTTCCGAACTCAATTCGGGAAGTCTTCAATCTCTATTATTAAAATGGCGGATCCGATTCAATGAACCCATTGAAGAGTTGCGTCGTTTATTATAATTTACGTCTGAATTTTCTCCATCTCATCTCTGTTTAGTATATATGAATGACATAATATAACATCACGCCTGTATTTCCTCGAAGAGGTTGTTGTAGGTATGACATGTATACCCACTATTCACCTGTCATGTTTCGGAGGAAGTGAGCCTATTGCAATAGAACGGGCACAAATTCTAGTTGTAGCGTCCATAGCCCAATTGGGTCACTTCGATTCAATGTGATCGAAAGAGTTAAGCAACGACGGGCGCGGTCGGTTTGTGGATGGGTGACCGCTAGTGGCAAACATTTCATGGACGCTACCGTGCTTCGGAGGGCACGTAAAGCCGTCGGTCCCGGTTGTTTTCAATACTGGAAACAGTCGTTAATCGAAGACCTTCGGGTGGCTTGAGAACATTCGACATGGGCTGGCCACTAACCCCTCCACCAATCCGCATTGGAGCAGCGTGGTGGAGTATGCTCTAGACCTCCCGCAGCATAGTCTGTGGGGGAGACCCGTGCCCAGCAGTGGGACGTCTATGGGTCGCAGCAGGCACAAATTCGAGTCTGGATTTGTGTCCGTTGCAGGCCGTTGCATTGGATATAATTGTAGTACCTACTCGGAACTTCAAGTTAGATGTAATGACGATATTAAAATATCAACAAATCGACTTTGACTTAGACGTCCCACTGCAGGGCACAAGTCCCACAGCCACGGCGAGCAAACGAATTCTATATCTAAGTACGTACGTACTGAAGAGTAACAAAGGCTATTTTTTATCTCGGAAAATTATACAGTTCCCGTGAAATGGCCATAAAACTGATATTAAGCATTCGATTTGTAATCGATTATTAACTATCGATCATTTTTTAATCGACTGATCGATATCTCGTATTTTGATTTGAACTTCTGATGAAGTATATTTTGATTAGCGGTAATCTTTGTAGCTTGCGGTCGAATACCGCTGTAATTTAACCATTATCATCCCTCAATGGTTGAGTTAGTAGTAATTATTTACGGAAAACGGCCCAACGCAGACGTAGCTGCAGGAAAATCAAACACAATCAAAGACTAAACATTCTAAAAAGACATTGGCAACTTCTCAAGTGTTACACGTGACTGTTTCGCTGCGACCCATAGACGTCCCACTGCTGGGCACGGGTCTCCCCCACAGACACTGCTGCGGGAGGTCTAGAGCATACTACACCACGCTGCTCCAATGCGGATTGGTGGAGGGGTTAGTGGCCAACCCATTGTCGAATGTTCTCAAGCCACCCGAAGGTCTTCGACAAGGCTTAACGACTGTTTCCAGCATTGGAAACAACCGGGACCGACGGCTTTACGTGCCCTCCGAAGCACGGTAGCGTCCATGAAATTTTGCCACTAGCGGTCACCCATCCACTAACCGACCGTGCCCGTCGTTGCTTAACTCTTTCTATCACATTGAATCGAAGTGAGCCATTGGGCTATGGACGCTACCGAAGCGAGCCATTGGGCTATGGACGCTACGTGACTGTTTGCCGAGCTACAACGGCGGCTACAACCTATAAAAACTTCAGATTGCAGATGAAGAGACGAAGACTGGTAGTCCTCGGTCCTGTTGACAGTACAAAGCTAAATCAGAGGTAGTAAAGCTACCCCTAGATTCATTTCATAACAATACAATTAATTCTCAATTCAAACGGAGGTCCCGTTCGATGAGTGCACTCCGCTTCGTCTGTTATTGTTTGCGTCTGAACTGTCTCCTCGATTTCTTCTTATTACCGTCTCGACTGTCTCTAAACGAAGTTTGCTTTGTATTTTATAAGCAGGAGAACCTTTTACTTTCTTCGTATAACATTCAGAAGTAAGTACTATTATTTCTATTCTAAGTCGCGATCCATTCAAAACAAATTAACTCATTTGACGAATTTTATACGTAGATACTTACGAGTACTTGGTACGTCGTTAATACATACGGCCGAGCACATCGTCGAATATGACTGTCATTGGAATTGTAACGAAATTTTATAAAAACAAACGAATCAGCAATGTAATTAAGGTACATCGCATACATGGGTGACCGCTAGTGGCAAAATTTTAACGCGATTATCCCCCATTACAAAACTTCAGATTAAATTGAAACTTTGCACACATTTCAGAGACCGATGACAATGCAATAATTAAAAAATATTTTAAAAAAAATCTTCTTTTTAGTTCAGTTATCGGTTATATGATGTTTTTGTACTACGACAAGAAAGACTAGACAAGAATGGTACTCCTAGGTACTTACTTATAGTTTTAACGTCAAATTTATCATGCCCATTTTTCTAAAAGAAACTCTTATCTTAAAGACTCTCGAAAACCCTTACGATGGCAAACACAATAAATCTCAAGGTGTCGTTGCAATAAAGCTGGGCTATTTATCATTATTGGAAACTAATCTTTCAAAGGGTTGAAGGCTCCATCCATCAGGCGCGGTACCGAAATGCGATGCTATTTTGTAAACAGGTGCTTGCTAGTACCTACGAGGATTATTCAGCCCACTCTGGTACTACTTAGCGACTACAGTACAAAGTGATCACATTTCAAAGCTCAGCAACGGTAACATGGGAAGCGTACATCTCAAACGAATTTACACTTACACTTATGTGTTTATTTGAGTGAATTTACACTTACACTTAAGACTTTTTGAATCAGTTCATAATATTAGTTATCCGGTATTAAATGAACTCAAACCATGATTTGTAATCATTTATTTTAGCCAAGTATTACTATAGATGTTAGTAATGTTCTACAGTTGTCAAACACGTACGGTATATAATATTAATCTTAGCCGTTTTGCTAGGAATCCTTTCATCTGTTTCGTTCAAAGTGAGTAATTTAAATCTAATACAATTCCCCATAGTTTGTTGTTCAGCGCAGACAAACATTCGCGGCATCTCAAGTGGTGTGTGTGTAAGCATACGACTGAATAATTGATTTAAATTATGTCAATATAATGGATATATGTAGAATTGTATATTAAGTGTATTTTGCACTGTGGAATAGATGATAATAATATTGTTTGTTTTGCTTGGAATTTCTAGCAGTAGTAGCTGCGTAGTCTGTTTGTTGTCAATATATAAATTGTTATATTATAGCCTATGGAGGCTCACCTAGGGCTGCCAACATTTTTCCGACTAAATAAAGTATTTTTCAAAATAAACTATTAAAATATGTACTTGTACACTATAATAAATATAATATTTTAAGAAAAAAGCAAAAAAATTCAAAGTTATTTCTGTTAATTACTAATTTTTTACAATCTATATTTTTTGGCACTTATCGAATTTGTTATTAATTTTTGTCTTCAATAAATGTGTCAGATATGATTTCTCGTAATCAAATTAATGTAGGTAAATGAAAATCTCATTGTTCGATTTATGTGAAATATAGTATTTTTACGTACTATATTTATTTTATAGTTATATAGTAAGCAGTCCCGAAATATACTACAAAACTATATAACGTACGTTTGGCAACCCTAGGCTCACCCCTTATTTGGCGATTTCTCAAATGGGACGTTTAATATAACTATTGAATATTGGGTGTACTACTACATAGTAACATGTGTGACGGTGTTGAACGCAACAATGATGAAAATGATGAATTTAAAATCAAAGCTTACTAATCTTGGAGTAGCAATCTCTATAGAAGATGAATT
This sequence comes from Carterocephalus palaemon, assembly GCA_944567765.1. NCBI lineage: Eukaryota > Metazoa > Arthropoda > Insecta > Lepidoptera > Hesperiidae > Carterocephalus > Carterocephalus palaemon. The sequence goes on along the minus strand of OX155647.1, from coordinate 722,244 downwards.
TGTTGATTGCCAAACCAATAAGCCTTGAAAAATAATTGTCCTTGGAGAGTTGTAAAAGTGTTTTTCTCCTCGTTGTTAAGTATTCATTTTAACGTTTATTAGGTCGGCCCGGGTCCGGCCAATTAATTTGCATATTTTCTAAGGCTGAAACCACACTGGTGGTGATAGCGACGCGTATACGACTCGGCGACTCAGCGGCAAACTTTCTTTCTAAAATCTAAATCTAAAATCTATCGCAGGAGTTTCGATGGAGATGTATGTCATATTAAAAACAGGTAAATCCCGTTTTTTGTTATTAGAAAAGTTTAAAAAATACTTCGCTTCATCTGCTGCCATAAGTTTTCACATGCAGATCTCCACATCTCGAATGAAATTAAATTCTGTCAATCCACACTTGTCCAGCGTTGTGGACTAAGTAGTAACTATGTAGTGCTTTAGATGTATCCTGTAAAGTGCATGTGATAAATAAATTATACTCTTAAAATCTTTTTTTTTTTAAAAAGCTTTTTATAACTTTATTTTTATTTTAGTGCATTGTCATCGGAACTAAATATGTGTGCCGAATTCCAGCTCGATAGCTTCAGTGGAAGTGGGTGAAATTTTGATTGCAAGATTCCAGGACATACATACATACGAGTGAAGTTCAATAAAAGCTTTTAATAATAAAAGCCATAATCCGACATTCTGGGAGAGCCGTGCCCAACAGGAATAATGAAAGGGTTGGGGTAAGTCGCCACTGTCGCGTCGCCGCCGCCGCTAGTACGACCTCGGCCTAAGCCGACTCCCAAATCTGAGTGTTCTTTCGTCTCCGCTCAGTTTCATCTCGGAGTCTGATCGCTTAATTAGCTAAACTAGATTACACTGATTAGGGTACCAGATTTCGTTTCATTGACTCTCTTCTCGCTAACGAGGCGTTGTACATAATACTGTATGACTGTATGGCTTTACAAACCGGCAGCTTTCTGTTGAGAGGTGCTTTTGTCAACACGTATTTATGTGTTCAGTTTGTGAATGGCGTTCATAAGCGAACAATTTGTCAGGAGTTTGTCAAAATACCAGTGTGTGTACACTGAGGTAAGAAAGAATGAAAAAATATACACCTTTGTGAAACGGAGCCACAGGGTCAAAAACATCACCCAGATTGTACTCTTCGAATCCCACGGATTCCCGTAGTCTCCTTCTAAACATTATTCCATCTAATCAAATGGCGCTAAGTAGGCACCTTGGTTTAACATTCGCTCGCTGCGACCCTTAGACGTCCCACTGCTGGGCACGGGTCTCCCCCACAGACACCGCTGTGGGAGGTCTAGAGCATACTCCACCATGCTGCTCCAATGCGGATTGGTAGAGGGGTTGGTGGCCAACCCAGTGTCGAACTTTCTCAAGCCACCTGAAGGTATATGACAAGGCTTAACGACTGTTTCTACCATTGAAAACAACCGAGACCGACGGCTTTACGTGCCCTCCGAAGCACGGTACCGTCCATGAAATTTTTGCCATTAGCGGTCACCTATCCGCAAACCGACCGCGCCCATCGTTGCTTAACTCTTTCGTTCACATTGAATCGACGCGAGCCATTGGGCTATGGACGCTACAGTTGTAACATTATATCTTGATATTTGATTGCTATAAAAAACCTTCAAAGCAAGGACTGTTTTTCAGAACGTGAAGGGACAATTCCGTAATATGATTTTTGCGCAATATTAACCGTTTATTAGTATATAAATTTTATTTTATACATTCCTATTTCATGCATATCTCGATAACACATACACTCCATACTTGTCTATATTTAAATTTCACTTATATCTATATTATATCGTAACACGGTTATCGGTGATGATATCGTGAGGAATCTAGCATGCCAGACAATGCTAAACAACATTTGATGGCACGTTAAGTCCTACGAATATATTGAACAGTAACGGGTTGTAATAATGATGGCAACACTGAAATCCTATTAAAATGTTATGCTAAATAGATTAACCCTCGAAGGTTGTGGGCACCTAATGGTTTTCAGGCTAACCGTAAGATCCTCCAATCAGGGCCAGTATCGAGAGAATCCTCTAAGAATGGCTGTAATACCATGACCTTTAATCATTATAATACCAACACTTGAGACAAGCCCCCTCGGACCCCACTCCCGCGGGCGCCACCTAACTGGATACTCGCCGTTACAGCAGATATTCACTAAGTTGAAGTTGAATATTATATACTAGGGGACGCCCGTAGTTTTTTTCGTGTACACATTGAGGCAGCTTGGTTTATTTTTCAAATAGTGGACGCCCGCAGCATCGCTCGCGTGGAATTAGACATTCACTAACATCAAAAACGGCAATTTTTCATACTAACTTTGCACCCCCGTTTATGGGGGTTAATTTAAAAAATCCTTTCTTAGTGCTCCCTACGTTATAAAAGGAATCCCTGTGCAAAATTTCAAGTATCTAACCCTTATAGTTTAGGCCCTGCGTTGATATGTCAGTCAGTCAGCTTCTCCTTTTTTAGATATAGATTTTTAAATAATATTTAAGTTTAAAAACCCTGAATTTATATTGGAGACCGCATATCGACGTGTTGTCACTTCCAATTTGAGTACGACATCATAAATATTTCGTCCAGTAGGTAATAGCCTTGAAAAATTTTAAATTTGCCCATTTGGTTGACTTTTTTCCTTTTATATAAATTTTATCAAAAATATGGTAGGTAGGTATAAATGTTTTCCAAGTAATGTAGGAAACTGGACGCGTCAAAGTTCTTCGATAATGTGGACTGAAGGGAAACAGCGGGTTATGGAATCAAGTGAGATTTCGGTAGTGAAGAACACACACAAAACACTTACCTTAACGCCAGCGCCTTCCGGGTACTCGGGGACACGGACTTGGTAGTTCCACGTGGTTACACTACACACCGAATCACTTCACGGCGTAAGGCGCCCACTACATTAAATATTAGCGGTCGAACACATTCACTGATTTGATTAAGCGATTTCCACACAGCGGAAACGTATTTAGACACAGCGTTATAAAAGGAGAAGAACAGAATTCGTCCCAGCGCGGGTTTGCTTGAGGGTAGCGAGCGAGAATGAACGAAGCGCCCTCTAGCGGCGAGTAAACTGCGCGAGAGCACGCGTGGAGCGTGCGATACAGCGGACAGCGGAAATGCGACTACTTGACCGCGTTCTAGACGCGCGGATCGTAAATCGATGTTTGAGCTGAAACTCGTTCGAAAATTAAAATAAACTGTTCTATGTTCAAAGCTGGAAAGATCTGGAATATTTCGTGACACACTCGTATATAAAGAGCGAGTCGGGGCGGTTTCGGAAGTCTGTCTACGATCAAAAGTGACAAGTCTGGACCTGTAGTGGTATTAAAGATTGTAATTAGTATGAACACATTTCTTTTTGTTTTGATCCAATTTTTAATTTACGAAGGCATAAAGGGAACGCGCCATAGTGTACATACTCTGTGGTCCTCCCTATGATTAGGACCAATCAGAGCGCGGCATTACTTTTGCCGCGCATTTTTGTATGGCGAGCGGGACGTTCGCGGGAAGAGAGAGAGAGAGACTGAATGGAGTCAGTGCGGGCCGGGCGGGCTGTGATGATTTTGTGGTTCTTTGTTGTAGTGTTGTGTTTTGCAAATAAATGTAAATGGTTTTGTTAAGAAATAAAAAGTTTTCTTACAAGATTCATTTATTAAACAGGTGAAAAGATAAAATTACTTTTAGTGGTGATTAGTGATGTTTCACAGTACTTATAAGACATTCTAGTAGAAAGTCACTCCCGCAGCAATAAACAGTCTAGTAGAGTGAAACAGTGGCGTCGTAATAGTGAATGCTAGTGCCCGGTGCTGTTCGTGAAAGAACAAAGTGACTATTCAGGTAAATTAGATTAATTACTACAATTAATTACTGTCGTTTTTATGCAAATCCTTGTTGTATTATAGTAATACCTTTCTATCGGTTCAAAGTCACCAAGTAAGAACTGCCAGGTGAAAGAAAGGTGTCCCTAAGTGTATTACTTAGGTCGCAAACTTTTTCAATTCTATAAACGTTCCTGACTGAAACAACTTTGCCGTGGCTGGCGGCAATATCGAAATCTCGGGAACTACTTACCTAAGTAGTGCCTAACTTTACGCATAAAGGAAACATATATTCAGGTCAAAGAATATTATAGGTGCGAAGGTTTCCCGAGTTCTGGGTAGAAATTCGAGAGTCCCTTTTGCCCGATCCGGGATCCATCCAGAAACTCAAGGATTACGTCGTTAAGTCACGCCTGCGAGCTACAACGAGGTCATACATGGCATAGAAACTAAGACAATCTATTCTTATTATTATTTGGGTTAATACGGTTCCGCACATCAGTAGGTAATGCATTAATTAGCCGAGCAACCTGGTTCCTGGATCCGAATCTATTACCTACGCGCGCCCGGTTCGCGCGGCTGGTTGCGTGTGACCATAGTACTCTGTGCGTGTGACGCGTCGAGTAACCTAAAAATTGCCTAAGCTTATTGCATACGTTTTCAATATGGCTGCTTCAATTAAATTTGTTATCTATATGTATTCATGAGTACGTATGAGTGCCAAACAGTTCGATAACGGTATATTTACCACCGATTTATTAGAATGTAGACAATTATGGTCATAAGCAAGCATATCATTTATGGAGGTTTTCACTAAATTAGGTGATTTTAGTAGATAGTTTAGTTTTAAATTAATTAATACAATTAAAGCATCATCGTGGCACCACTTTTTTAAAATTAGTAATAGTTATGTTTATACTCGTACAAACCTATGGGATAACGAAGTTATACCATTTGGTTTTTCTTTTAAGAAACCATGTGGAACAAACCAGCATGCAATCCACACTAGATTTTATTTTCAATAATATTTGAAAAAAAATTGCAGGCTGAAAACTAAAACAGAAACCACCTTCGTTGCATACGTCGAGCCCGGGGTGAACGACCGGCTTCGGGGGCAATCAGTCGATTGAGTCGCCTGCGGCAATAGGACCAGGTATGTTTTTCATTTTTATAAGCGCTAGACACCCTGCACTGAAAAATGGGACCCTACATTTTTTGAAGTTATACTTCTTTTGGCGCGTTAGGGAAAAATGATGAGAGTAAATCTTTACGATGCGCGCGCACACCGTCACAAAAAATCGACACCATGAAGTTAGATCTTGTTACGCCAAAGAAGTACAACTTCTAACGCGTGTACATAAGTACACACACACTTTTTTTCATTTACCTACGTTTACAAAGCTGTTAAATTTTTTTTATAGAAAACAACGAGCGCTCAGCATTTCAATCGTGATGTCCGTAAATCGTGTCCTATCGCGAGTATCTTCTTAAAGCTCCTCCCTGAAATATCCGTTGGCTTTTAGTATGCTTGCAGTGAGAAACCACCTTATCTTGATTTCAGTTCGAGATCTTGTCAAAAAACTGTTTCGTATTATACCTACAACAGATGTTTATTATGCTGTAAATAAGATTATGTTTTTTAAACATAACGTGATTTTGGAACAAGCAAAGAATACATAATAGGGCAGCTTTAACCACTAAGGGCGGATTCGACCAAACGAGAATAAATTTTATCCTTAGGATAAATCGCTAGTTATCCGAGAGTAAATCCATTTTGCGTTTTACCATCTACTATTCTAAGAATAGCGCGCTTATTCGGGCGTAATTCTTATACCCACCCTATGGCGTGGAATAACAGCTAATCCAAGAATATTTTAATGGCGCCCGCTCACCATATGATCGCCTACGCGATTTTTGATTCTGTCATACGTCAGTAGAAGCTGTCATGTCAAAGCAAAATTAACAAATTGATTGACAGCTTTCAGCTTGCTACTTTCACTATTCCACCCTATAATACGACAATGTTCAGTTGACAGGATTTAAGCCTCCACAGCATACCGTTTTAGTGCAACATTGATTTGCCGGATAATATATCATTAATCATTAATTCTGCTATTCCCGTTTAGTTATTCCAAGTATAGTTAAACTTCAAATTGCGTTGAAAAACGACTTTCAGTTATTCGGAGTACAAAATCATTGAATAAAATTATCCCTGGTATAGTTACGCGCGCGTAAATCTATATTTGGTCGAATCCGCCCTAAGTTAAGTACCAGCGCTTACTCGACGGGTCTACAGTTCAAATTTTAAGCGCTATGGCCTTTTCAAAGATTAAATTAACAATAAATGTAAAAATTTACAATACAAGTAAAAAAAAAACAAATATAAATGACATAACGCCAGCAAATGGGATGACCGCTTCAAATGGCCATGGCCAACAGCCGCTGATTTTCAGGTCGAGCCCTGTTGAATAGTACTTTAACATTTAATTTTTTGAATCGTACTGTCTACTTCATCAAGAATTTTATAGTGTCAAAGAATAATTAAGTTCTAATGAAATGATTTTTTACATAATGATAATAGTAATTTTTACTGGCATGTTGTTTTTTGTATTGTAGCCACACTAACGTTTTAAATTTGGATCATTTAATTTTGTTTTTTAAAATTAACCATATGCCTACAAAGACAGTAAATTACGTAAGACTGTCAACTGTTGTAATTTGTATGTTAATACTATGTTCTTGCAAATTAATTACGATTATGAATATGATTATGATTATGATTATGATAACGTTTACATGGCTTCTTCTACCCCATTCCACCACCCCAGCCCCACACACGAACATTGATAACCACTGGATTATCAACGCTTCGGTTTATTATTATTTCATTAAACATGTCAAACATACACGGCCAGGGAAACTCGACCCGAGGGACCGAAGGGTTCGGATGAATCCCCAGTTCAGGCTGACGCTATCAAATATTCAATTGTACGATTGATTCATTAAGACAAGCAAGACTGGTTGTTTGTCAAGGACATGCGTTTGACTGAACACGAAAGGCGAGAATACATGTTCATAAACTATCGCCTGCTCCTATTGGGGTTCACTTTCCTACATATTACATACTTAGTTAAACTTACAAATATTATACCTTTTTTATGGATACAAAATAGCAAACTAGCTTGCAGCACCACCCATCCGCTGCCGCCCATGACAACTGTGACTGACTTTTAACAAGACTCAATTAGGGGCTGGAGTGGTTAGTGCACCATATATATACTAATTATTATTAATATTATAAAGAGGAAACATTTGTTTGTAATGTTTTCACACAAAAACTACTGGACTGATTTCAAAAATTCTTTCACCATTAAAAAGCCGCTTCTTCACTGAGCGACATAGGCTATATAATATTACTAGGTTTAAGCGAAACTATTGTTATGTCTAAGTCTACTAGTATATAAATATACTCGTTTATACAATGGATCGCTGCGACCCAATGTGGATTTGTAGAGGGGTTAGTGGCCAACCCAGTGTCGAATGTGCTCAGGCCACTCGGAGGTCTTCGACAAGGCTTAACGACTGTTTCCAGCATTTAAAACAACCGGGACCGACGGCTTTACGTGCCCTCCGAAGCGCTTATCCGCAATACATTTTATTTATATTACCAAAACTTCCTCATTTTCCGTCCATTTAGACGATAACGTCAAGCGGCAACAGGACGTCCGAACAGATAACGGGATTTAATTAGAAAAGCCGACACAAAGCCGCTGGCGGGAAACTGATTATCAACATCATTAGCTGTAGCACTTAAACTGAGATTCATTTGTACTGAAGCGCTCTCTATATGTATCTATACTATGCCTCGCGTTGAGTGCGATCGTCGGGTTTTATACTGGCAAAATTTCATGGATGTTTCAGAGGGCATAAAGCGACCCATTGACGTTACACTACTGGGTACGGGTCTCCCCCACAGACATAGCTGCGGGAGGACTAGAGCATACTCCACCACGCTGCTCCAATGCGGATTGGTGGAGGGGAGTACAGTATTAATATTGAACAGTAAACAATACGTTGCCTACTCAAAATATGTTATTAAAACTTGAGTATCGCTAGGCCGGAGTCAACAGAGCGACAGAGATGTGACGAGGGTACGTGATAATTTACGGTGTCACTGTTTCCTATGTACTGTCATCTTTCTCTCGTTTTGGAGTATATGCAACATTTATAGCAGATTTCACATGCCTTCGAGAACATTATGAAGAACTCTCAGGTATGCAGGTTTCCTCACGATGTGACCTTCACCGTTACAGTAAGAGACATTTAATTTCTTAAATCTACTGAATCGATTTATATGAAATTTGGTACACTAGTAGTCTAGATCCTGAGAAAGCACTTTTTATTTGGAAAAGTGTTAAAGTGTGTGTAAGTGAAAAAGGGTTGAAAAGTGGGATGAAAGGTTGTGTGGAAGTATTGTCATTTTCAGAACTAGAAGCATAAAACTTATATTTTAGGCTGTTGATTAGATATAATAATCTAAATTAATTCAGGAAATTATAATAACGGGTACTCACTGGGTAGAGTTGGTAGATGTCCGTAATTAAAATATGTAAGTATTAACTATAAACAAATGATATGACGATAGATTTATGTATCCCACTGGCTCTTTATAAGACCGCGATGGCCTCACACGTCAGCCGTGACGACGGTAGCAAGTTCAGGTTCTCTCCTGCGAGTATTAAAGGAAATGCTGAAATAAACATACATTCGGAAAGGTATTGTATACCAAATGGACTGTACATTTATTGTACTGTTTCAGTACCACCACCAAAATTTTCTACCGAGTACCGAGCAACCAGAGAAGTTTCTATCAAATTCACTCGTAGAATTGAATATGCTATAGCTTGAGTTTTTATAAAACACTGGACTCGTGTAATATATAAGACAAGAAAAAAATACACAATTGTGGAAGCAGGGGGAAAAAAACATCATTATAGGTGTCAGAGACTTATATACATACACAGATATTTTTAAATACATACTTAAATAGATAATATTAACATCCAGACACAGAACAAACACAGGTGTTCGTCACACGAATGTTTGTCCTGAGTGGGATTCGAACCCACGACCCTTGGCCTAACAGGCAGGGTCGCTACCGATTGCGCCAACGTACCGTCGGACAGTTTTGGAATCAGGATTCCAGTTATGTAATGATTTGCTCAAATATTTAAGACATATTGCAGATACCGCTCACTTTGTAGTTACATTAAGAAATGTCAAGGTTAGTGTAGTAAATTCAGGGCGACATTTTGCGTAACATTATCTTAAATGCCAGATGGGGGAACCCTAATAGAACTAGCACAGACGACAATAAACTGGGGATTAAAATTAACATTCTCATTGTTTACGTCAACCGTTTAAAATACCGCTTACTGAAGAGTAATTAAGGTTCTAGTGTTATAAGTTCATAATGGTCTATCTTAACCCTTGTATTTTGTGTCACCTTTATTTCTTATGCAAATCATCTGTGGCTAACTTTTAACGAGACACTTACTATTAAAATATTTACTAAATAGATTAACAGTCTAACAATAACTAACGGGACAACTGTAAGTTAGATCCTGCCCCAGTCCTCATACCTATCTATCGAACTGACATGCAAATTTTATTCATCCTTTGATAATTGGACTAACCATCCCAGTCTCTATTTGAATCTTATACAAGTTATTATAACAGTTATAATGGGCGGCAGCTAACATCAGATTGGTGCTAAATGCTCGTTTGCTATCTTATACCCATGAAAAATCACTTACAACTGATATAGGGCATAGGGGAAAAGCACGAAGTTCAACCAAGCAATTTGCTCGCACTCCCTGGTAAATCACTGACTGGAAAAATTGATTTCAACTTTATTCTTATAACGATGGAAAAAAATTGAAGGCGCTACGAATAAGGTTCATAATTTCAGTTTACCTCAAATCTTGTCATTTTGTCGGTTCCCTGCTATTTTAAGGTCGTAGGAGTAACTTATTTAAATGCTATACTCGTCACCTAATTAGGCAGTGTCAGTAGGTTAATATGAGCGTTTATTACTATAATGAACACACTCTTCACACAAAACGGGTCGTCTCGTCGAAATAATCCTTAACACTGCGTTAATTGTTCCATGGGGGCTTATACTAATTTATTTTAACACTCCATTAGATTTACTAACGGAAATTATATTTCCTCATACATCCTTGTGAATTTAAATAATAAATAGACATTGATTCAGGAATATTGTAGGAATGTTTTTAAGATCCCCTTTTGTGTTTTAAAAAAGCCTTTATCAACGGGAAGCTACACCAAAGATTACTACAAAATGATGATGATCAAAATCTAGCTTCACCGGCATTCCGGCTGATCATAATCGATAAGAAATCGATCTATAGTTAATTAACGATTAAAAACGAACGATTATTACAGTGTTTTCACGGGAAAAGTGCAATTCTGTGGAATAAAAAGTATCCTATTTCATTCTTCTGGCCGTATACTATTTAAATCTGTGCAAAAAATCTCTTGGATACATCATGCCATTGAGGAATAGAAGAATAAACCACCTATTTTTCAAAAGATCGATTAAAAAACGAATGATTATTACAGTATTTGTTCATTTTCACGGGAACCGTGCAATTTTCCGGGATAACAAATGTCTCTCTCCAGGCCCTACACTACATCTATGTATAAAATCACTTCGATACATCATTCCGTTCAAGCAAAGAAGGAGGACAAACCAATAAACCAACAAACACACTTTCACATTTATGTAATATTATGGATAAAAGTCTCAGAGGAATATACTGAGGCCTCAGAAGCACAGTTTACTTTTTTTACATCGAAAACTGAAATGATTAGTGGTAATTTAAAAATAAACACACAATTCAGCACTTTTATACACATTTACTAATATTTATTATAAATTATAATAATTTTTTATGTACCTACATTAAAATTAATATTTTTATACTTTTCATATAGACATTCATGCGATTATAATAGAATATTATCTATAAAAATAACTACAGAAGATTGTATCTATGTTCCCAAATCCATAAGTATGTATTTCTAATTTATCTACGGCGTACGTCATAAGTACATCGATATCATTTATGTGTATAGTAATATAAGTATTTAAATATCTTACATATTTTACGAAAATGTATCTCTATACAAGAATTCAATTCTATACGCATTGCTGTGTTTTATACATTATAATCTAAAATATTATAATTATACAATTTAAAAAAATAAATATTAAAGCACCGTATAAATGAATAAATCCCTGATTCTGTTGGTACAATATTTGACCGTATATGTATAATGGATACGACGTTACGGCTGTCAAAATACATGTAAGTTGATATAAAAGCGTGGTATCCGAAAATTGGTCTATTTTGGGACGAATTCCAAAAGGACTATTAGCCTGTTTCATTTTGGAAAATATGCGTCATTCCCGGGTCACGCCGGGAAAACCTCACTAGTCTCATCCACATTGTCCTGATATAAATATGCAACTGTTTTGTAATAGTTGATCTTACTGATTGAGATCTTGAAAGATCCTTACATTCCATAATAATAATAATATGTACAAAAATGTATGTTCAATCAGGACACAAAAAAAAAGATCAATTCTTTGACGACTGCTTAAACCTTTGGACACTTAACATTTCTGAACTAAGAAATCTTTAATTTTTTTATTTTTACACCTAAATTGAATTTGTACGGTTATGCGTTAGAAAGGCATTTAAATCACTGGTGAATGAGGAATAAAAGCAAAATAAAGTTTCCCCAAAGATTCTCTATTAGCTTACGAAACATAAGATGCCTTTTAATATCTGTCCCGTCAAAGACATGCTCGTAAATTAATAAATGTTCCATTATGAGACTTCCTTTGTTACAAAGACATGTTTAATATATGTTTACTGTATTCTGCATGCATTTCATTTACATTAATCCCCTAATCCCGTAGTAGTTAATGAAAAAAATATTGGCTTTGTACTTTTTTATAAGTATTTTTTATTTAATATTAATAGTGTCGTCCAAATTGTTGAGTTGATTGATTAAAAACGTGTTTCTATGACCTTCTTAACGAGTTAGTAAGATGTTTTCAATTAATAATAATTAAATAGTATGAGTTCATCTAATAATGTGAAAATTACTTTTATTCTAATAGTAAAATCTTCACCAATATTTTGTATGTCTACTTAATAATAATTATCTTAACTATGAATTTCTTACTACACGACTAGATTTAGTTTCCGATGGCATTATAAGAAGCTCAGTGGTAATTTGCATTACATACAGTTTAATTTTAATACATATATCCTTAATACAATTTCTGAAATATGCTGTTCGATGCTGTAACGAGTATATATAACGTTAAGCTTAGTCTACTTTTAATATCATTGGAAACTACATCGATCTAATGCGTCTAATTATTATGAGGGTTTATATGATGTGACACTTACTGTCAGATTTACAATTAGGTACTACATTTAGCACGTCCACCCTTTGTCTATTAAAGCCCACTCCACGCATATAAATATCTACCTCATCTTGTTCTCCAACAATGTTGATGATTACTTTGTATTATTTATTTATTTGTTTGTTACAATACGGTTGTAAAACAATAATTTTCAAACGTTTTATTGACTAACTTTGAATCCTCCGTAATTTTTTGATAAGTTTTATAAACACAAATATTCTGTTATACTTAATGAGTAAAATTTTATAAATACCAATTAGTCTTGAAGACTTACTTATTAAGTATTACTTATCTTTCTAATTTAAGTTTCGAATAGAAATTCAAAAGAGCATTGATGTTACAACTTCCATCTATCCGCGAGCAATTATAATTGGATTATATCGTTATCTATAAAATATCCTATGTAGTAATACATAAGTATTAATATGATTATACTCATTAGCATTATATTTCAATGTTTGGTCACACCAAGTACGTCTTCCTAAAATATATTTGATATGATACTCGGATATTTTTTTAGTAATTAAAATACGAAAATAAAACTCAATTTGCAGAAAAAATCTACCCCTAAACACTGAAATATTTGTATATGTTTATAATATGGCCGTCTTTATACACTGGCTTAATACCACCCTAGTACCTGTCCATTCCGATGTTTGGTGCTGGGATCTGGATCTGGATGGTGCCTGCTATTAGACAATAGGCTCATCACCTGTTGAAAAATGGATTTACTAAAATACACCACTGCTTTTTCCACGAAGGATAAATGTTATGATATTTAGAGTGACATAATGACAAAAATTCAAAAAGTTTTGCATGTATTATCACCTTATTTTCCTATTTAATTTGAGGATTTTATATGGTTTACGTATACAAAGAATATTATTATCTACATTTAGAAAAAATATGTACAAATCCATTCTCTGTAACTAAAAACCCACTTGCAGTATTATTAGAATGTGATACCAATATACTTTACAATTAAATGAGACCTTGCTTACAAAAATGATATCCTAATGATAATTAGATCGTATTAATATTCGTTGTTTAGCTAGCTTAGCTGCGACCCATACGCGTCCCACTGCTGGGCACGGGTCTCTCCCACAGACACAGCTGCGGGAGGTCTAGAGCATACTCCACCACGCCGCTCTAATGCGGATTGATGGAGGGGTTAGTGGCCAACCCAGTGTCGAAGGTTCTCAAACCACCTCAAGATCATTGACAAGGCTTAACGAGTGCTTTTATCATTGAAAACCGGGACCGGCAGCTTAACGTGTCCTCCGAAGCACGGTAGCGACCATGAAATTTTGCCACTAGCGGTCACTGATCCATAAAGCGACCGCGCCCGTCGTTGCTTAACTCTGTCGATCACATTGAGTCGATGCGAGCCGCTGGGCTACGGCCGCTACGCCAGAAAGTATTGTACTACTACTATTCGTTGTTTATATTTGGTAATACAAATCCTTAAAGTCCATTAAAATTAATTATCAGTACATTACACAGTAGTAGTTACTTAATATTAAAATTATTCATACAATTATATTTCGATATGACATCTATATTTTATTTGCCTACTTATTTTTATGATATATGTATTTTAAAATAATACATAAGTAATACACGGTTATATGATCACATATATCTACGATATTATGTACTAAGTGGCTACATTGTCTACAAACGGCTTCAGAATCGCGAAACAATACTACATCACTTTTACGTTCGCCTTATCGAAAGCACAGTCTAGCACTCGCGTAACCTCGAAACGATCACTTTAAAAGTAATAAATCGTGTCTGCCGCTTCGAAATGAACGTGCTTCTTATGCGGGGGCAGCACCACCAACAACCATCAGGCCGGAGGCCTGTCTCCATCCCCCTTGTCCCGACCGTTCTCCCCGCTCCTGTCGTCACCAGGCTCGTTGATTTGGGGTATCTTGAGGGTGTCCGTCGTGCCGTCTCTGTCGGCTTGCGTCATCACTTCCTGCACGTGGATGGTGAGCTCGGGGCGGACCACGTGGGTGAACGGTAGCAGCGCGCCGGCGACGTCCATCGTGTTGTTGATGTTGCGGTGCCACAGCTCGAGCACGACGCTCCGCCGTTGCTACTTGTACCGGGGCGGGCCGAGCCAGCCGCAGCCGAATACCTGCCGTAAGAGGCCTTCATTTAATCATTTCATGGATAAATTAAGGCGAAACCAGTTTACAGTTTCCCCTGAAACGTCTAGTTTTTTGCGCATTATTGTTGCATCAATAAAAACCAGATAATATAGTCATAATACAGCTTAAGCTATCACTACATAGTATAAAACAAAGGCGCTTTCTCTGTCCCTATGTATGTTTAAATCTTTAAAACTACGCAACGGATTTTGATGCAGTTTTTTTAATAGATAGAGTGATTGAAGAGGAAGGTTTATATGTATATAACATGCATAATATAGTAGTATCAGCATTGCACCCGTGCGGAGCCGGGGCGGGTCGCTAGTAAATAATAAAAATAATTGGAGTATTGTAAAAATCAGTGGACGCGGTTTGCTCCATAATGGATAAAATCTCGCGCCTTAATATTAACTAGTGACCGAGTGGTCATAATTCAACCATAATACATTTTTTAAATTTAAATTTTGAACTTTTTAAAGGTATAGACTTAATCCAAACCAATTTTCAAAGTGACATGTCATAAATACCATGCTGTCATGTATGTGTTAAATGAATGGTAGTGTGTTCAGATACAGATTCATTTATTTTTCACGATGCGGTATTACGTCATTACATTTTTTATCTACCGCCGGTTCACAAAGTTGATGCTACCGAGCCAAACACGGCAAGAAGTTACTCTTTTCGATATTAACAATTTAATAATTTGTTACAGGTACATTATTACATATTAAAGTTAAATGGAGCTGGAGATAGTTCGCGCCAAAGGTTTTTTTTCGTTTAATTAGTAATTTATTTCATAGAATGCTTTATTAAGGAGGTTTTGTTTAATGTTATACTTAAAAGTATTTTCTCGAGGCAAATAATATTTTCAGGTATTTTATTGAAGAAGCGAACACAATCCCCCATAAATAGTTCTGATACTTTACTCAGTCTAGACCTAGACCAAGGTAGAATTAATTTATCTTTATTTCTTGTATCAAAGTTATGTACACAACCTATTTTTACAAACAAATAATGAGTTTTGCGAACATACTTATTATATTCATAAATTTATTGAAATGGTACAGTTAAAATATTACTAAACTGAAACAGCTCTTACTATACACGCTTTTATATGCCGTATCTAATCCTTAAGGCTCATTTTTGTAGAATAAAGATGGTATCAATGTTAGCCTACAGTAAGATGCCATAAGACATAATACAGTGAATGTAGCGAAAGTAAACGAGTAGAGTCGTTGTAATACTAGCGAGCAGTCTGAACCCTTTGACAGCGTAAGCAGGAGAACTTAGTTTGCTGGACAATAAATCAAAGTGGTACCCCACTGGCATTTACAGTTAATGGTGATCCATAGGAAAACCGTTTGGTTCACAAATTGCAATCTTTCATTGTTAACGTCTCTCTAGAGGTTTCCACATGATGTCTTCCTTCACCAGGTGGAAAAGAAACCATAGAAAAGTCAATGGTAAAACCAGTGTATGCTACACGTCCCATTGGTGCAGGGGCTAGCTCCTCCTGTCTAGAGCCTAGGGCCAACCCAGTGTCGTATGTTCTCAAGCCAGCCGAAGGTCTTCGTCAAGGCTTAGCAATGTTTATACCATTGAAAACAACCGGAAATAACGGTTTAATGTGCTCTACGAAGCAAGGTAGCGCCCATGAAATTTTGCCTCTAGCGCCCGTCGTTGCTTAACTCAGTAGATCTCATACAATTCGCCTTCGACGTAATCCATTGGGCTATGCATGCTAAAAAAACAGTATATAATAAATAATAATAAATATCATGGACATTCTCACACACGGCCAAATTAGGCGCGAGCCTCTACTATGGGTGTCAGAGACTGATATACATAGATATTTTTAAATACATACTTAAATAGATTATATTTACATCCAGATACAGAACAAACACAAGTGTTCGTCACGAATGTTTGTCCTGAGTGGGATTCGAACTCACGACCCCTGGCGTAACAGTTAGGGTCACTACCGATTGCGTCAACGAGCCCGTCAAATGTACCTGTAAATGTACGTAATGTATGTACCTGACAAATGACGAGCGAGAGGAGTAACAGCATCAAGAAAGCAATGATACCCCACACCACGCCAAGCTGCGTCAGCGCGAAGATATACAGCGTCTTGTGGCACCACTGGTTGGGCTCGAACAGCGTGGGCGCGTAGTCCGGCCACATGATGCCCAGCGTCCAGTAGTTGCCGAATCCGAACCTGGGACAAGTTTATTGTACACTAATCAAACATTTACACACTCATACACCCGCGTAAAGCGCAGGTGTTGCGGGCTGCAGAAACACACAGGAAACAACACAAAAATAACTATATTTATTTTTTATTTTTAAAAAAAGCTTTTTAATTATTTTTTTCGTGGATTGTCATCGGAACCAAATATGTGTGCCAAATTTCAGCTCGATAGCTTCAGTGAAAGTGGCTGAAATATTGAATTGCAAGATTCCAGGACATACATAGTAGATACATACGAGTGAAGTTAAATAAAAGCTTTTTTATTTACACCAGCCGGGATTCGAACACGCTATTCAGCAGTCAGGGTCACCCACCGCCGCGTAATGGAGTTGTCAGTCGTCATTAACTTATTGATCTTGTAGTGAATTATCCCCACATTAGTCTACTACAGTACCCGCCTTTTTAAAAGTCACCCCTCAGGACTCAATTTTCGGCTCTTCTCATTCACTAGATCTCCACTGCCGTTAGCAGGTCACCGCGCCACCGTGTATTCCAGCGGTTGTATGTCCTCCTATAGTTGTGGCCATCACATTGCCACCTCAGCTTGCTAGCATTAAGGGCTATGTATTTGATCCTCATATGAATTATTTAATTCCGTCTATTGTCTCGAAGGGAAACCATGAAGCATATCTCTTCAAACATGTTTCCATAGCAGACCAAGCGATAGAAATGTAGATATAATTAGAGATAGCTCCCAAATGGTTAGAATATATGTACATGAATTTCAAAATCCTATGATAATATTTGTTGACGAATTGGAAGAGAGGAATTAATCATTAGAAGGGTCAACATAAATTTACCAGCCGTCGACAGGAAGAGGTTCTTACTGAATCTTAATGATGATCAGTATTCTGTCTTTCAGTCGAAAGACAATGAAATCGAAAATTCGACGTCAATACTCTGCAAAAACGCGGCGACCCTTTCATCTATCTATCATCTGTGTAGGATTAGCTATTCATTCAAGGATCAATAGCTCATCCTTTACTTTATATTAATCAGTTTAGAATAGCATTATATCTCTTCTGTTTAAGTAGTTTGTTTGTTCTAGACTTTCGTTAAGCGTGTATAATCACCTCATGGCGAAATAAATTATTTGACTTGACTTGACTTGACATCAATCTTAAAAAATATTAATATTTTCATATATGTATACATATCGAACTTTATAATATATCATATCGGACTTTTAATTCATTCAGAATTTTAAGTCCGAGAAAGGTATTTTAAATTGTTTGCAGAGTTTATTTTTGTCGGGGGTTACATTTTTTTTCCTACTTTTTTTTTTTTAGATTTATTTCTTTATTAATTTAATAGATAACTCGTTGGTCAAGTGGCGCAAGATGATATGAGCTGATAATTCTCAGACACTGTGTGTCTGTGGCATCACTTTACAGTAGACACTTTAAATTTATAACTCACCCTCCTTTTGCGTCGGAGGTTAATAAAACATATAAATACAGTCTAAAATCGATTTAATATACACATTGACAGTACCAGAAGGTACTCTATACAACCCTTAGGAATTACCTAGGTAAAGTATGTAATGGACAATATTGTTCAAGATATTTCCTACATTGCTTGGGACGTCCCAGGTATTCCATTCAATGCCTAGGTATTCAATAACGTATTCAATATCAGCGGTTCAATCGACAACATAAGTACTAAATCTGTAATACAAAAACCAAAAACCTTTTCCCATTCGGTATCCAGTATTGACACGTAATTAGCGTAATTTGTGAACAAAAGAGAGTTTCAATAGATTCCCTTGAGGAACAATCCGATTCAAAGATTAAAGGCGTTGATGGAACATGAATCTTTCAATTTGGATATTTAAATTCTGGAGTTAGATACAATTTTTTTTTAATGTTTCGGTGATTGATATAAAATTGTGAATACTTGTTGATATAAATGGAAATCAAACTTGTGTGAATTTTTAAATACGCACCCGAAACTTTATACTATATTCAATACTAGTGGACGCTCGCAGCTTCGCTCGCGTAGAATTAGACCCATTAACGACGTCTGCCCGCGTTGCGGGTTGACTTGCCCACTTGACTTCAAAAACGGCAAAGTTTCATACTAACTTTGCACCCCCGTTTTACCCCCTTAGGGGGTGAATTTTAAAAAATCCTTTCTTAGTGCTTCCCTACGTTATCAAGCTTCTAACTTCTAACTTATAGTTTAGGCCCTGCGTTGATATGTCAGTCAGTCAGTCAGCTTCTCCTTTTATATATATATATATTAGGGCAGATGAAAATCTCTTACATCTAACAAAAAAAAGGTTAAGTCTAACTTTGGAGTTACAATGTTATGTCAGTGAAAATACGCTTCTAGCATCCATGATTCTCGGCCAGTAATTCCGTCCGTAATTTGGAAATCGGGGACGTAAGATGATTAAAATTGCACCCACACGAGTGTTGGGTTGTGCGAGAATTTGGATTTAAGCTTTGACGCACTCACACCCACACACTAGGATTTGCCACGTGTCGGGTGTCGAAGTTACGCAGTAAATAATCCCCGTAAACATTGAATACTAATTATAATTATGCATAGTCTGGATCCTACACAAAAGCCACAGCTTGAATGTACCCGGATTAATAGTGTTTAACAGTTTAATTCGTTTGTCATTATGATTTAGTTTTAATTATTATATTTAAACGAAAATTAACAAATACGTTGTAACCTTATCTACATTGCTGTTGTTATATTCTATCTACATAACTATCGATTTTTCCTAATTGATTGAAACAATTGAAAAGAACCGCGACCGACGGCTTAACGTGCCCTCCGAAACACGGTGGCGTAGAAAAAATTAAATAAAAAAAAAACATTTTTTTTTAAATATACCGCCGCGTTCACCTGTCCACAAACCTACCGCACTCGTCGTTGCTTAACCCTGTCAATCACATAGAATCGACGCGACTCATTGGGTTATGGACATACATATACAAATATGTAGCGATTTGTGTGTGGTGGTGTTGCCGCAAATGTCCTAACCATCAGTCTGTGTCATAAAAAATATCGGAAACTCAAACAAAATCAAAAACACGGTCAATGTCCCATAAGTAATAGTTAAATTACTTACCAGCCCATCAAGAACCCTGTAAGCATATACGCCAGGATCCTCTCGGGCACGCTGGCCGAAGAGTTGGAGGTCCTGCTGGCCAGCTGCGCCCACAGCAGCCAGCAGATGCCCACGCCGCCGCCCGCGCCGCCCACCACCATGTACACCGGGATGCGCGGCTCGGCGGGGCAGTCGCGGATGTACTGCACTCCTGGGTCACAAGGGGATTAGATGACCAGGCGCGAATCGAAATGGTAGTTAAGAATAATCGAATCGAAATGGTCTTACGTAGCGGTAGAATAGCATTATATCTCTTCTCTTTAAGTAGTTTGTAGTTACCTAGACTTTCGTTAAGCGTGTGTAATCACCTCATAGCGAAATAAATTATTTGACTTTGACTTTGACTTTGCGATGTATCTCCAGCTCCACTTGTTCAATAATAATGTTATGTGATTAAATTATCCTCCACCAATCCGCATTGGAGCAGCGTGGTGGAGTATGCTCTAGACCTCCTGCAGCTGCGTCTGTGACCCGTGCCCAGCAGTGGGACGTTTATGGGTCGCAGCGAGCGATTAACTTATAAAAATTGTAAATTTTGAAAAGAGTAACTATCGAGTTTCTTGCCGTCTTCTTCTCGGTAGCATCAACTTTGTGAACCGGCGGTAGATAAAAAATGTTATGACGTTCATTAAGCGTATACAAAATACCATATAATGAAAAATAAATTAATCTGAATCTGAATGCTGGGAAGCTTCGTCACATCTCCTCGTACATATATTGTACCACAAAGCCTGAAGACCAAGGTCTTCAATTATTACCTACCAGTAAAGAGCTACGCAGCTGAGACGGGGAAATCACGGCGGGGCTGGTATGCATGTAAATGTGGGTTGGATAAAAAATAAAATGGCTTCTTTTGTAAACCAAATAAAGCTACGTAGGTACATAATAGATATATTTAATTTAAAAATATACAGCAGCATCTATAGGGCCTATTTTCAGATCCAACTTTCTTGACTTAGGGCTAACGCTATCGCTCTTTCTTAAATGCCAGCCATTAGTCTTTTGACCGGCCTGAATTATTCCAGTAATCACGTTTTACTTATCTAACGCAATTATCATCAGTCGTGTAGCAAAGAATGTCTGTCTCGGCAGTAAACATAAAAAAGGTCAGCCAAGGTCACAGCAATCAAGGGTCGCGAAAGTGAAGGAAAGCAAGGGATGAGCGAGAAAAAAGATTTTATGTCACCGACACTACCGTGAACTCACAATGATTGAAGTTTATTTAAGTTAAGATGCGATAGTGCCAAGACTTTAAATAAACCTTTTTTCGTACCTACTTTTCTTCAGTTCTGAATGTTTAAAGCAAAGCATGTAATATCATACACGCCATAAAATATAAGCGCCAAAGTACCTATGTTTTTGTAGTTATCGAAATTTCTCGAGATCAAAAACGACTGAGTTTGAATATTTTTTGATAGTTGTGGGTAGGTGCCAAAAAGTAAACACGCGTTTATATTGTTCTGTAAACTTTAATTAATAAAAATTAACTAAACTATCATATTTAAAGATCCTATGAGTCTGTGACATAAAATAACCACCCAGCACTGATTTCTACTACAACATTTCAAGAAATCTTCAAGATTCGAAACACTACACTTTAAACAGTGCAGAATGGAATCTATGCAAAATTCACTAGCTGCCATGTCGAATTTGTTCTCATCGAAAATGGAAGAGTTCCAGAAACAACTGTCCCAAGGTACAGCTTCATCTTCGTCTTCTACTTCGTCATCTGCTCTGGAGGCCGATTTTTGTGCATTTCGCCTCTTCATCATGTCTGCGTTAGAGACCATGCGGAAGCAGATGGAACTATTATGGCTTCAACTGGATCGGATGGACATGAGAGGAAGGCGAAAAATGATTATGCTGCACGGTGTCCCGGAGGAGAAAGGTGAAAATACCGTAGCCGTCGTCACCAAGCTTATAACCAATAAGATGGAAGTGCCTGGGTTTTCGGGTGAGTTTATAAGCCGCTCCCATCGGCTGGGGCGCCCTGCTGATAATAGAATGAGGCCGCTGATTGTAAAGTTTCGAGAGGCATCCATCCGAGACAAAGTATGGTTTGCCAAAACCAAGCTTAAGGGCAGTGGTGTCACTCAGTCGGAATTTCTGACGAAAAATCGACACGGCGTCTTCTTGCAAGCCAGGCAGCGGTTCGGTGTGACTAACTGCTGGACCCGAGACGGAGTAATCCATGTGCTAGCGGCGAATGAGCACTATCAGGTGGAGACCTTGGCTGAGCTCAATGACATCCCTAATGGGCCTGCGCCTGCCGCCACTTCCACTGTGCAGCCTGCTGTCTGCGCCGGCGCCGCCAAGCAGGCACCCGAGATCATAGGTAACCCGCGGTCAAAGCGATCTACTAGGAAGTAGGAAGTAGTGTGTTCCAATTATCTTCACAATTCTCATTGTCATTATCATTTTTTGTATTTAATCAATTGCAGTGTTCTCATAGGAGTTAGCAAATCAGTAAGATGTTATTATTAATTTTATTTTATTTTTTCCTTTGGCTTAATTATCTTATTGTAAACATTATTAATATTAGTGCACTGTAATAAACTCTGCAAAAATTGTATATTAACCTCTTGTTTTGTTACAGTAATTAGTATCACAGACAAAGAAAAAACAAACAAGACAACATTAACCAACGACTAAAACTTTTGTTAACCACAGAGTACGTAGCTTATAATAAAGCCGTGTAATGAAATACTGTACAAAACGTCCGGTAAAAAGTCGTGCCGTGTCGTAGGTACAACAACATTACGATATCATTGCACTATAATATCGCGATATCGTGATATTACTACTGAGTAACGTGATATTGTACCACACAGTTTAATACACTGTAGATGTGTATAATACACAGTTCATACACTGTAATAAGCAGAGCAATACTTTGGGTGCATTTATATATTTATTTTACCGCTCTTTTGTTTGTTTTGTTTTTGTTTTCTTTTTAAAAATCTATGATATGAGAATAAGTTGTCTTGATTGAAAACTGCATATGTTATTGTAGTGAATGATTGTTTTTATTTTTATTTTTGTATCTTATGAATCTCATAATGATAATTGCTGGTATGGTGGACTTTATAAGAAACAGATAGATAAAAGTAATTGTTAGTTTTTAGGAAAAACTATATTGTAGTATATTTTATTAGCAAAGACGAATGTTTAATAACAGTGACAATAACAACAGTCCGATATCTACCTCCTTAATTTCTTCATCCGAGGGATTGAGCAGTGATGACAGTTTTGTAAGCATACCTTCCTTAGGTGAAACCCTTAACTCCAATTTTTCCGATGTTTCTAAAAACTTCAATATAGTACATATTAATGCGCAAAGTATTCCTGCTCATTATCCTGATATGTTAGCAAGCTTTGAATGTAAAAACCTTCACGCTATCCTGGTTTCAGAGTCGTGGTTGAAACCATGTCTTCCTTCTACTTCGTATTCTATTCCTGGATTCCATTTAATTCGTAATGATAGGACTATCAAGGGAGGTGGGGGAACTGCGGTGTACCTACGCTCTCACATCCCGTACTCAGTTGTCCGCTCTTCTTATTCTGAGACAGGGAACGAAGCTGAATATTTATTTATTGAGGTGCTTCTGTCGCACTCCAAATTGCTTCTTGGTGTATTCTATAGCCCGTCTCTGACAGTAGACTATTTTTCCACATTAGATACACTTTTGGAAGAGCTTACTCCCTTATACACTCACACAATATTGATGGGCGATTTTAACACATGCTTATTGAAAGATGATGCTCGTTCTCGCCGGCTTAAATCGATAATAGAAGCGGCAAACTTAAACATTCTTCCACTCTCTGAAACTCATTTCTTTCCCAATTGTACCCCTTCCCTCCTTGACCTGGCTATTGTCTCCTCTCTTGACCATGTTGAAAAACATGGTCAATGTGCTGCTGATGCCTTCTCTTACCATGACTTAATCTTTCTTTCTTATAAAATAAAACCTCCTAAAGCCAAATCAAAGGTACTTCTGCAGCGCAATTTTGCTGGAATGGACGTGGAAAGACTTCGAGATGATGCGAAAAAAATTGATTGGAATGTTGTAGTTAACTCCAATAACGTAGACGATAAAGTAGCTCTCTTTAATTCTTTACTGATACAGCTGTATGATGTTCATGCCCCTGTTCGCCCTACACGTTTACGACATCTACCTGCTCCTTGGCTTACAGAGGAATTAAAAAATAAATTAGCTAAGAAAAATAAGGCGAAATCCAAGTTCAAGGCAAACCCAGACGATAGCGAAATCAGGGAAAAGTACAGAATGCAACGGAATCAGTGCAACAAGATGTGTAGGGATTTACAGCGTCGCCATATTCACAAATCAGTTGAAAATGAAGATCCAAAACGAGTTTGGAAATTCTTAAAGTCTTTAGGGGTTGGTAAAACAAGTGCAAATAATATTCCAAGCAACATAGATTTAAATTCACTCAATCAACACTTCTCCTCTTCATCCTGCATAGATAATAATGCCAAGCTAGCTACGCTCAATCAACTTTCGTTATTACCCACTCCTGACTTTCCAGCTTTTTCTTTTAAGCATTTTGCGGATAGTGATGTTAGGAGAATTATACTGTCCATCAAATCAAATGCTGTTGGAAGTGACGAAGTGAGCCGTAAAATGATAATCCCTCTTCTAGATCTTTTATTACCAATTATTACCCATATTTTGAATTTTTCTATTTTTTCAAATGTCTTTCCTTCGCAATGGAAAGACGCTCAGATCATCCCAATACCCAAAAAACTAAATCCTAAGTATTTCTCTGAGTACCGACCTATTTCCATCCTTCCTTTTCTCTCCAAAATCCTTGAGCGACTTGTCCACCAGCAAATATACTCATTTTTCTCCTTCCATAACATCCTCAACCCCTTACAATCCGGTTTTAGGCCAGCTCATAGTACGGCTACGGCATTGCTAAAAATAACGGATGATATTCGCGCTGGCATGGATAATCGGAGAGTTACTATTCTAGTATTGCTGGATTTCAGCAATGCTTTTAATACTGTAGATTATGATATACTCATAGGCGTACTTCGTTCCCTTAACATATCTCCTACCTCAATTTCTTGGTTTCACAGTTACTTGTGTGATCGCCGGCAGCGTATTAAGCTCCAAGACAAAGTTTCATCGTGGCTTGATACTAAGGTTGGCGTCCCACAAGGTGGCGTGCTATCTCCTCTTCTATTTTCAATTTTCATCAACACTATTACTCCTTATATATCTTCTCTCTTCCACTTATATGCAGATGATCTCCAAATATACACACAAACCAGCTTGGAGGATCTTCCTAAAGGTATAGATACGATTAACAAAGATCTCAATCGTATTAATGACTGGAGTCGATTTTATGGCTTAACTGTTAACCCTGTTAAATGCCAAGCTATAGTTATTGGGAGTTCCAAATTGATTTCAAAATTAAATAAAGCTCAATTGAATCCCGTAATCTTTAACGGCACCAAAATCCCATATAGTGACACGGTTAAAAATTTAGGAATAACAATAGATTCGAGTCTTTCTTGGACCCCGCAAATCAATTCTGTATGCCGTAAGATGTATGGGACATGTCAAGCTTTACGACGGTTGAGAAACTTCCTACCCATTGCCACTAAAATTGCGCTGGCACAATCTTTAATGCACCCCATCCTAGATTATGCTGACATATGTTACCCCGACTTAACTGAGGAGCAACTAAATAAACTTGAGAGACTTCAAAATCTCTGTATAAGGTTCATATTTGGACTTCGAAAATATGACCATGTCTCCGAATTTCGCCGTAAGCTCAAGTGGCTCCCAATCCGACTTCGCAGGAATACCCATATTCTTTCTGCTCTTTACTGTATCTTGTTCAATCCCTCTAGTCCCTCATATTTGAAAGAACGCTTTGAATATATGGGGTCTTCTCATGATCGCCCCCTTCGATCTAAAAACAGCCTTGCCCTTAGTTGTCCTGTCCACTCAACTTCCTTCTACCAGAAATCCTTCTCTGTCCTTTCTATGAAACTTTGGAATTCCTTGCCTCTATCCATCAGAAGTGCCCCGTCCCTGCATTCCTTTAAAAGCCAAATAAAATTATATTATATGTCACTTTAAATTTTTGTCATGTCACTAGTAATTTTAGTCTTTGTATTCAGTGGTTCTTGTTGTTGTTATATATGTCATGTTCTATATATATTGCTCTATATTCTTTATGTCAAATTTTTGTTCCTTTATTATTATGTTGATGTTTGTAATTATTGTTATTCGTTTACCTGTCATTGTTTGTGCACCCTACCGTTTTATTTTATACTTGTATCCTCTCTTGTTTGCCAGGCTGTCTGGAAGAAATTGCTCAAAGCAATAAGACAGCCTTTTGCAAAACTTCTTTTCTTTACTGTGTTCTCCTGTGTTCTTTTTCTGGTGCAATAAATGATATTGTATTGTATTGTATTGTATTTTGAAGGGAAAAATCAACATACAGACAGGCAAAATATCGTATGTATTTTAAATATGCAATTACGAATCCATGTTATAATATCAAGTCTGAGCTCCTTTAATTGCTGTAAATCATACCCCGCTAGGTTCTCGAAGATAAGATCTAGAATTCCCCGGCTAATGGCTTCTAATTGAATGTTGTCTGTCGTGTCGTTCATTACGGCGGTTTTAAGTAACGCCCACTGACGCGAAAACATTTAATTTGTTTCGGAATCGATCCACGAAGCAATAACAGGCTCTCCGTAAACAAAACATTGATGTGACTATACCCTCGTCTGTTGCGAGGTCTGTTTAACTGCGAAATTGAAGAAACACGAGCCTCCTCCGGTAATCATCGCCCGCGGCATATAAATAAGGCGGGATTCACCGAACATTCCCTCGAGGGAAACGGGGCTACAGCAAAATATTCGATCACCTCCAACGCGAGAAACAATAAAGAGAAGAGAGATGTAAACATCGATAAGATTGACGATTCGTTCATTGGGCAATTTCCATTCGATTCGGAAAGCGTTAGGGATGTTAACGGTTCCTTACGCGCTGAATTGAATTTGCATGAGGGTCGGCTGAGTCAAAAAGTAATCGTTCATTGAATTTCCTCCATTTTGTTATCTGTATAGACACGATTTGGACCTTGTATTTTTTCAGTGTTATTCGTTGTTCCCA
The DNA here is from genome assembly GCA_944567765.1 of Carterocephalus palaemon. NCBI lineage: Eukaryota > Metazoa > Arthropoda > Insecta > Lepidoptera > Hesperiidae > Carterocephalus > Carterocephalus palaemon. Next base: position 695,169 of record OX155647.1, on the reverse strand, counting down.
ATCAATTCAGGGCGAATTTGTGGAGAAATATTATTCCAAGGCCTTTGACCTGAACTTTGGAGTTTTTCTAGTGATCACATTAATCGAACAGTATTTCACAGATAAAATACCTATTTTCATACCATATATCAGTAAACGAGGCTACTTTAAAATATAATTTACTGATTTAAACTCCTGAATACTAAGCAAAGACATTATAGTACTAAGTTATATTTAAAACTAAAACTACTAAGGGGAGCGTCAATGTTTGAATCCTGGACGTCTCGAAGACGGGACCACTGCAACTCACCGACTATCAGCATGATCACAGGCAGCGCGGACAGGCATGCCAGAAACACCGTCATCAGTACTGCAATAAAAAACAATAGTCTTGTATTACACTACTTATTCTATTATAATATTATAGGTGACCGCTAGTGGCAAAATTTCATGGACGCTACCGTGCTTCGAAGGGCACATATAGCCGTCGGTCTCGGTTGCTTCCAGCATTGATGCTGTGAACAGTCGTTAAGCCTTGTCGAAGACCTTCGGGTGTCTTGTGAACATTCGACACTGGGTTGGCTAACTCCTAATACTAATCCGCTTAGGAGCAGCGTGGTGGAGTATGCTCTAGACCTCCCGCAGCTGTGTCTGTGGGGAACGTGCCCAGCTGTGGAAGCTCTATGGGATAGGTTGTAGCTAGCTAACAACTCACTGGTCCTGTTCATGATCTTGGCGGCGCGGCAGACGAAGTCGACGGTGCCCGAGGCCTCCATGTTGGCGTCCTTCAGCTGGTAGGCCACGGAGCCGTACGTGGTGAGCCCCACGCCGAGGCCCAGGCCACTGCGCTCGTTGTACTTGGCCTGCTCGCCGCATAGCCGCCGCTGCTCGTCACCGGATACCTGGCAAAATTATGTTTCATGAAAGTTCAATTTAATGAAAGTCAATCTATATAGGATAAAAGGAGAAGCTGACTGACTGACTGACATATCGGCGCGACCACCCAGCGACGCCTTGTAGGGCGAAGCGCTGCGCCCGCGCACCCCTGCACAAAGCGCACGACATTGTAATAAATAAATCTATCTATGTGTATAAAAGGAGAAGCTGACTGACTGACTGACTAACTGACTGTATGACTGACTGACTGACTGACTGACATATCAACGCAGGGCCTAAACTATAAGGATTAGAAACTTGAAATTTTGCACAGGGGTTCCCTTTATAACGTAGGGGAGCACTAAGAAAGGATTTTTGAAAATTCACCGCCTAAGGGGGTAAAACGGGGGTGCAAAGTTAGTATGAAACTTTGCCGTTTTTGAAGTCAAATGGGTAACCCGTTTACCCTTACAGTAACATAAAACGTTACGTAAGAAATGTATAATTCTCCTAAAAGCTCCTTACACTAAAAATTCAGGAGCTATTTATTTCGGAAGTGCATTAGTGTTGTGAAACTCCCATAAAGCTTAAAGCCGGGATGAGTTCGAGTTGACAGAGCCATTTCAGCATTTAAGAATTCACTTAATTTCAGTAATCTGAAGTTCCAGAAATTACATGTTTAATTTAAGAAAAACGGACAGCAAACTAAATGATACTTGATGATAATGATGATTTCTGATTTTTTAAAAGCTTTTATTTAACTTCACTCGTATGTAAGTATGTAAGTATGTCCTGGAATCTTGCAATCAATATTTCACCCACTTCCACTGAAGCTATCGAGCTGAAATTTGGCACACATATTTGGTTCCGATGACAATGCATGAAAATAAAAATAAAGTTTTAAAAAGCTTTTTTAAAAAAATATATTTTTTAACGCTATAATTCATTATAAATATGGTATGTTTTATGTACTGCAGATATAAATATTACTATTTACTATATAACTTATCCACCATTCGCATTAGAGCAGCGCGGTGGAGTATTATCTACGAGTAGATATCGAGAGTGCTTTGCCCAACAGTGGGACGTGTATCGGTTGTAGCTATAGCTTACTTGGCTCACGGAGCTGGAGGCGCGGCGGGAGCCGGCGTCGGAGAGCGCGGCGCGACCGCCCAGCGACGCCTTGTAGGGCGAAGCGCTGCGCCCGCGCACCCCTGCACAACGCGCACGACATTGTAATAAATAAATCTATCTATATGTATAAAAGGAGAAGCTGACTGACTGACTGACTAACTGACTGTATGACTGACTGACTAACTGACTGACATATCAACGCAGGGCCTAAACTTTATGGGTTAGAAAGTTGAAATTTTGCACAGGGGTTCCTTTTATAATGTAGGGGAGCACTAAGAAAGGAAACATTTCGTGGGCGCTTTTGTGCTTCGGAGGACACGGTTCCAGTTGTTTCTAATTGTAAAAACATTCGTTAAGCCTTGTGTTGAGTACATTCGACACTGGGCTGGCCACTATCCCCTCCACATTGGAGCAGCGTGGTGAGAACGGCAGGGTAACTTTCACATTCGAATAAGATTTTAGCTGAAGCTTTAAAATATTTTCTTTCTAAACTGCAACGAAAACTATATCAAATTAAAAATAAACGTAAAAGTAGTGAAAAGTGAAATAGGTTGATATTTTGTTACACTTCGCGACTATTTGGAGTAGGTACACTTGGAGAAGCATAATTGAATTTGTAGACTGTCTCGCTCAAATTGGTCCCTAGAGCGGTATCCTCGCATGTCAGTTTTAAAGAATTTACATAATATGATTAATATGTGCAGTTTTATCGCTCCATGACAAAAACGAGAGCGCTTCTCAAATAAAACTCCGGTCATAAATATTTCCAACTAATTACAGGAGTGCAGTTTTTGTCTAGTGGGGTCTGGGGTACCCTTAAAAGGTCACGAAGACGTAACGTATTGTAAAACTTGGGTGAATATCACTCGACCTTTTGCTGTTCTCCGCCTTATATGGTAATTTATTACGTTTCACGAGCTCACAAACTAACACGAGTCAGACGTGATGTAGATACTAAGAAGTTCGCAAACTCACCCGCAGTTTGACTGTCCTCACTTGACCTCCTCTCCCTCGACACTAAGGGCTCTTGAAAAGTTAGCGTAAGACTACCTCTCGGGCTGATCCTAGACGTATCTATTTCGCCGGCAACTAGGCTTCCTCGGGCACTTCTCTCTGAAGGCGCGATACTGCCTCTTGGGCTCCTGTTATGCTGCTCGGGGATGAGCGAGCCTCGCGGACTCCTGTTAAACTCTGGCCCATCCTTGGCTTTCATCGGTAAATCTGGCGCTATGCTCCCTCTCGGGCTCGTCCGTGGACTCGGTCCTAGCTCCTTCTGATTGCGAGCGGGATCTATCTGTATGCTGGCTACCGAATGCCTCGGGCTTCTTCCGACATCGGGCAACAGCGAGTTCCTGTGCTGGCTCCACGCGGTGCCTTCTGGCACCAAGCTCCGCCTGGGACTTCTGGCAGTCGCATCTGGAGTAATACTGTTTCGTGGACTTCGGTTGAAGTCTTGAGGGTTCAAGCTAAGCCGAGAGCCGTATGCCAGATCGACACACAGGTTATTTCTTGAGGGGGTTAGGGTATTTCTGGGAAGCGGAGTTTCTGGAGTGATTGAATTCCTAGCAGATCTTGGTTCGGGAACGAGCGAGTGTCTGGGGCTGCGGTGGTAATCCAGTGCTGCCTCGGGGGCAAGGCTGGCTCGGGGACTTCTCTGCGGAGGCGGGGATTCTATTTCGTCGTCTGTTTCTGTGGTCGCTAGCGATGCTCTTCTGGAGTTTTGTGCCGAGGGTCGCGGCGACCGCGCCTGGGGAGACGTGGCGGCGCTGCGGGACGCGCGGCGGCGGCGCGACGACGATGTTCGGTGAAGCATGTTGGTTCTCTATACATCAGCAATCTCAACTAATTTATTTTGGTCCCGTCATAACTGGTGCGTGAAAACCTGCAAAGAAAACAAAGAATAAATGTGTTTATCATAATTTTCAAGATATGGAATCAGAATTACCTATAATTATGTAAAAAAGTTATTCAATTTGTTATTCTAAGGCCAAATGTGATGTATAATTTTAAAAGCTTTTATTTAACTTCTTTATTTTTAGTATAAAATTATCTTAGTTATTTTAATGTCATTTAGTATTTTATTAATACTTTAATTGCTTAGATCGCACTTAACTTCATGAGTCGTACAATGAGATTTAAGACACTCCTTTTGTCTAAGACGTCAAAGCCAGCCTTTTAGCTGAAAATGCTAATATTCCATATACGTTCAAGTAATGTTCAAAAAGTCAGTCACAATAGTCATGGGCGGCAGCGGATGGGCGGTTCTACAAGCTCGTTTGCTATCTTACAACGATAATAAAAATTCAAATAATTTTGTTTAGGTTTAGCCGGTTTAGCGTTAATTAATTCTAAATTCAACGGAGACATAGAATTTGATTAAAACTGACTTTGTCGTTGCCCAGATTAGATTGACTTTATGTCTATAGTCTGTACAAATTTGTATTCAAACTTCGAAGATGATCTCAAGACTCTAATTTAAACTTCTCAATATGATTGAGAGCACACTGAAAGTACACTTCAATTACTAAAAGTTCTGCTTCTCTTATATCGTACGCGGAAGTCGGGAGTAATTAAGCTGATTGGAAAAGGAAGTGTAGAGTAAACAAGCATGTCAGACAGACAGACAGACCTTTCCTCCTCTCACGCGGCGCTGTAGGCGCTCCTGCGCTGAGGGAATTCGGAGTTAGGGGAGATCCCCTCTATCCGGGCAATTGCTCCAGGGATAAACCCCGTCGGTGACTTCCCCGCTGTTGAGCGTGGGAGCCAGTCGATCGTCGCGCACGCGGTAGGCGCGCGCGGTTCTACTAGCCGTTAGTCGCTAATTCCCCCCAGATGGTCGGGGGGGAAGAAGGTCCAACAGCTCTCTAGGGAGCGGTCGGCCTTCAGGGGGGCGCGCGTGCAGCGGCGCTATCCCCCTTAGATGAGGATGTGGCCCATTGTCGGCGCGGTTATACATAACACGCGCCAACCGGATCACAAACTCATCCAGCGACTCCAGCCTGCAGTCGCGCGCAATCACCGCGTTCCGGACGTAGCGCCCCGCTCCTGTGATTTCTCGCAGGGCAAGGTTTTGCTGGGCCTGAAGATGCTTGCGCTGCGTGGCCGCCGCCAGAGCATACCATGCTGGTGCCGCGTACGTAAGCCTAGATCGGATATAACAAGCATGTATGAGAGCTACACTCAAAGGGGCTCTGCCAGTTAGAAATATTTACTCCGGGAAAGTGGGAAAACGGGCATGCCTGAGACTTCAAAATGTTTTTCATAGCGGCTGAGGTGTGAATTGTCGCACCTGGAAGATGAATTAATCTTCCATCCATTAGCCTTTTGAAGCCTACAGGTGGACAAAGCTGCGACCCATATATTCCTACTGCTGGGCACAGGTCTCCCCCACAGACACAGCCGAGGACCCTACCACGCTTCTCCAACGCGGAAACTATGAATCGACGCGAGCCCCTAGGCTTTGCACTGGTGGACATAGGCCTCTTTCAAACGTCGCCACTTCAACCACTCTTCAGCTATCTTCAGATCAAACTCTGCAAACATTTTGAATGTCTCACAGTCTTCCTCGCGGTATGGGAGGGGTTTAGACCACTTGGGTTTTGGCCTCGTTCTGGCCATTTAACTAACATCGAGACCGTTACGATGAATCCTCAAGATGTTTCCTTACGATGTAGTTTTTCAACTTAGAAACATCATTAGTGAGTGTCGCTTGGATTTGAACCCGGACTCTAGTTAGAGGCGAGTTCGATACACTAGGCTGTCACCGTTGTCACTAAACCCATGAATCATATTTATGTAAAAACGTTGATTGACGATTGAATTGTTACCGTCCAATTTTCACAGCGACCTGTACAAATTATTCCAGCATCTAAATATTACAAAGCAATTTCAGGGAAGCGATTCCGCTTCAAATTATTTCTACGGGCCGCGATCTGAATGACAATGACCGGTAATTTCATTGAACCATAGCAACAAAATTCCAACATCGTAATGAAATATTCATTTGGTGACATTACATTTTATTGGTGTATAATAAATTCTTCTCAGAGGTACCTTTCTCTACTCTACCTCTCATACTTGATTATACCGTAGAAATATGATATACATAATTAAGTTCTAACAAATTGTCCAAGTGTGATTACTACGTACGTGGACGAAACACTGAAATAATCGTTTAAATTTTAATCGATATTCAACTATCAATACATTTTTAAACGATTGAAGACTATCTCGGAATATGCTCAGCCATCCCGACTGCGGGAAAAGCTAGATAATAATATGGATAAGTGGTATCTTTGGTGTAGCTTGCCATTGATAAAGGCCATACTTATTTTATTTTAAAACAACCCTGGATGTCAGAGGTAATTCTGCACGGAAAACGTTTTGACGCGAGTAGAGTCGCAAGAAAAGCTAGTGAATTGATAAATGAAAATGTCCCCTAGTGGCATCAACTCGTGCAGGCTGCCAAGTAAAAGTTCTTGCATATTTTATACTATCTCGTCGAGATAGCGACATCCTTCCGTCATAATGTAACGTGGAATTCGCTGCATATTGCATAGCGTACCTACGTACCGTCCTACTGAATTATTACCCCTTTGATAATATGCTTTCACGCGACTGAGAGTCAAATATTATACGGAATATTCCAATGTTTTGAAAGAGATTTTTGTCAACATTTCATTAAAATAATACCTTTTTACATCGTGTAAATGAGTTGTTTTTAAGATAGGATCTTGTTTATTGTCAAGGTAAATATTATTGAAGAGTAATGGACTTAGATGAAGAGTTAGTAGATTTTGTTTCACCAAAACAAAGGGATTTAAATTTGAATTGAATGTACCTGTTATTTTTAATGGAAAGCCTGTTTTTATGTTGGCTTTTAAAATTCAGAAAAAATCGCTTGAAACAATGGGGATAGTAAATGCAAATCACTAAGAGTAGCTAATTATGATTGGACCCTAAGAGCCACTTGGGCAGCGGCTCAAAGCTCCCACTCTCTTATTCAATACCCTTCAGATGATTTAATTACTTACATGAATCTGAATTACAAAATTATTCTAAACTGAACCATAAATGTTGTTGTATTAAACAGCTAATTAACTGAAATATTTCAACGGAATTTCCATTTAGTAATTTTTCCATTGATGCACCTTTTAGTAAGTCTCTTCAGATTTTTATTTTGTTTTCATCATCTACTATGCCATGTTAAATCTAAGTTTGATTTGTAGTTTTTGCGTGATTGAGAAACAAACATCGAGACATACAAACTTTCACATATATAATAACAACCGCAAAACACGCATTGACGACGGCGCGTGAATACAAATAATCCTTGATTACAATGTACATACATACCTCACCCATATAGTAGTTGCCAATAGTAACTTACAGGTTATTGAACTCTCAATTCCAATCTATATATATAAAAGGAGAAGGTGACTGACTGACTGACTGACTGACTGACTGACTGACTGACTGACATATCAACGCAGGTACTAAACTATAAGGGCTAGAAACTTGACATTTTGCACAGGGGTTCCTTTTATAACGTAGGGGAGCACTAAGAAAGGATTTTTGAATATTCACCCCCTAAGGGGGTAAAACGGGGGTGCAAAGTTAGTATGAAGTTTTGCCGTTTTTAAGTCAAGTGGGCAACCCGAAAGCCAAGTCCACTCTAGAGGATTGTAACTAGGACTAGGTATATGATATAAATTGTCTACGTGACGGTTTTATGTGATTTTTATGTAAAACGCATATATAACTTTAATATGGCCCGGTAGAGCCATAATTTGTACATAATAGTACACTCGGCTACAAAATGATGTTATTAAATAAAGTATAATTTACAAAAACCTGCAAAAAAGTGTCTGCTCCCAACTTTTTTATTTAGATTAATGACCCAAACTCTCCTTGATGACGTTTTAAAAGTTCTTGCCAACATTAAACGCAAAATAAATACGCTTAGGACGCCCGAAATTATAATCCTCGGCTCACAGAGTGCTTTCACGCCGGCCACAGACGATACTTTGGACAGGTACCCTGGCGCTGGCCAGTGTATGGCAAGCTTGGGCAGATTGCCTGAACAGGTAGGTCTGACATAATTAGATGAGATTTAGGTAACTATACTAATATTATAAAGAGGAAACATTTGTTTGTAATGTTTTCACACAAAAACTACTGGACCGATTTCAAAAATTACTTCACCATTAGAAAGCTGCATCTGTACTGGGCGACATAGGGTATATAATATTACTAGCTGTAAATGAAACTATTGTTATGTCTTAGTTGATATATATATTTTGGTATAAATTAAGCATAAAATAACATCACACCAGTACTTTGCCGAAGGGGTAAGCAGCGGTATGTACCTACCCAGTTTTCACCAGTTTTTAAGGTATGGATAAACTACATTAAGTCAAGTGGGATGGCGCGAGAACCCAATATAGGTCTTGCAAAGGTCTTGGCCTAAGACTATAAGAACCTCCAACTGGTACTTTTAGTGTTCACTCGGTTGAAATTATTAAAAGATCAGCGCTACTCGATATTTTAGACAATTTAGGTAGGTATATAAATATACTATAATATACTCCACCAATCCGCATTGGAGCAGCGTGGTGGAGTATGCTCTAGACCTCCCGCAGAAGTGCATGTGGGGGAGACCCGTGCCCAGCAGTGGGACGTCTATGGGTCGCAGCGAGCGATATAAATATACAGTCGAACATAGAACCTCCTTTTTTTCGATTTTCGAAATAATATTCTCAAATACCTCTGGAGGTTTCGAAGGATAGTCCTCTCAATAATATGAAATTGGAAATTTTAAATACATTTTATTTTATAAATGTAAATTTTATTGTGATTTGAGCTACTTTCAAAATTTAATTCCACCTGTGGTTGTGGGCCCTTAGCTCGCACTGCAGCGCTTGAGGTCGGCTTAAGGGTATTTAACGACGGCGTTATCTCCTTCGGAGCCTGCACGTGACTGCCATATATCGTACAAATTACGTTTTACGTCTTTATTGAGATGAAGTTAAATACGGGTCAAGCCACCCGCTATTTCCCCGGGTTGGGATATTTTTATTTTTATTTTATCGGTCAGTAAAGAGTTATTGCTCGGTATTACACGATACTTTTGAAGAATATATAGCCCAGAGTTGTTTTGGCTCGTTAAAGGCTACGCCAATTTGAATAATTCTAGAAGGTTCGCAAAAGCTACATTGAACACCTGTTCCTACCTTCATAATTTATTGCAGTGTAACAAGTAAATAGTTCTTACAAAGTTAATATTATTTGTCCTGTGTAATATACCTACCTAAAAGGCGTGCAAAATTTTGTCATATAATTTACAATCTAAGAACAGGTACACAATGTCAATACTTTACATGTACACATGAAAATTTAAGTGTAATGTCATAATCGTTTTGTTGCTTACAGATTAAATAATATTTTCAAATAGGATTGTCTAAGTAAATTGTCAGCAAAGTAATCTTTAAGTTGATATTAATATAATATTTATGTAAGTAGTATACTTTTAACTTATTTTTGAAACTAAATAAATAGGTTAGTCGGGATTAATCCTTTCTAAGTGTATGATCCATTAATTTAAAGTATTTTGACTTGCGTTAGACTGCAAGTCGTAAGCCACAAGCGCGTGAATTGATGATGAAACGTTAAACGTAGCACTTCCTAAGTACGTAAGAACATAATTCTACAAGCGTTTCGTCGTCGGCGTTACGATGGCAGTTAAAACGCGACAAGTTGGATTTATAGCTTCCTCGAAATACGAGCTGAGCGCAGTTTTACGCACCAGCAAGCCATAACAATAAATATCAAATTTGAGTTTACAATCGGTAACAAAATATTCAGTGCCTACTCGTTGATTAACGGAGGATGTAGAAGTACAGACGTAGATAGGCTGTTGAGGAGCCTCGCAGTGAAGTATACCTCAGAAAAGAAAATTTAAAGAAAAAAAAACTTTTTAAAAACAAAGTTTCATGTTTATAAAAAGAACTAAAAAGTTTATAATAATTTAAACTTGATTATTATTATTATTAATCTTTAACGATGATTAACCTTCTTCGTCTACGTCTAAATAATCTATCGTACCTACATACCTAATTATATATTTTTATTAAACCCTAAATCTTTACACCTTGTATTAAATCTTTGCGTTTTTATCACAGACCCATTTTTTTATAAATATAAGCTTGTTACATTACTATAAGGTCTTCTCGTGGTCGATTTCGAATCACGAATGATTCGAAGTCGACCACGAGAAGACCATAAGACTCGGCGAAACGAGTTACTCGGATAAATTGTTCTGCACGAGGCGGTAGAAGTTTGAGCGTTTGCTCAATTATGGTGGATGAAATTCGTCAAAGTATACAAAACGTAACGATTATCACAGCATTATTTCGTTGTTTGCCACATCACAAAATATTACAAACCTATTGAACTGTTTGTTGAAGCCATAACAATAACACGGGCAGGATGGGAACATGACGCGCGCCCGCCGTGCTTACGGAAATAGACCGGGAGCAGGGAAACAGCTGTGTTCAGCTATAGCTTCAATTTGAGCTAAAGTGGCTCATAAGGTATAACATAATGTAGCATGTAATGTAGCACAACTACAGCGTTAATTCGGATGTTAACAACACGTTCAAATTCAATTACAAGACAGACGATTGCGCAATATATTTGTGTTACGGCTACTGGTCTAGTGGTGCGTGACTGAACGTTTGGTTTTCCCTATGTATAGTACCAGGTAGTGAGATAGATATGTAATAAATTGTGAGCCACCATTTATTACATAGGATCTAAAAATGATTGTTAGTAGCCTTCGTAGATGTACAGGCGTAATGTTATGTTGTTAATTTGTGTTAGGTGTTGGGAAACGGTTGCAGATGGTTTGTTACCTTGTTTTCTTTTATTTTATGATATTTTCGTTCCGAAAACAGGCCCGCCAAGACATGATCCAAATGTGGAGGGAGGACCTGGAATCTCCTGTTGCTGGCCTGGAAATAGTGGAAGCAATACGCCCACATTTCAATAGATGGATATCCAGAGGGCACGGAACAGTCACGTTCAGGATGGCACAAATGCTTACTGGACATGGCTGTTTCGGAGATTACCTACACAGAGTAGCAAGACGGGAGGTAACGCCTGCCTGCCATGAGTGTGACGCGCCTGAGGATACGGCATGCCATACCCTCAAAGACTGCGCTGCTTGGGGGCCCCAACGCTGGTGGCAGTTGTTGGCGGGGATCTTTCACTGCAGGGTGTGATAAATGCCATGCTTAGCAGTGAAGGATGCTGGCAAGCAATGGCAAGGTTTTGCGAGGAAGTGATCTCCCTAAAAGAAACTGCGGAAAGAGCGAGGGAGATCAGCGCTCACGCAGGATCTCTCCGCAGTAGTAGACCAGGGGAAAGAAGACGGCGCTATGCGCATCTACTTCCCCCATAGACGAGAGCACAAAGAAGTAGGTGCCGTAAGGCACGCGCTGAGGCGTCACGGTAGCAATGCGCAAGCGATCCCGTGACGCTTCATCTTAAGCGCTGATGGTGCCGCTGGGTTTTAGTGGGTATTCTGGTCTTCAGCGAGTCCCACATACCTGCTTGTGTTCTCATAAAACCAGGCAGGATGCGTAAATGCATTTCCCAGCGAAAAAAAAAAAAAAAGGGAATCCAATTTCGATATAACATAACGTAATATAGCATAACATAATATCACGCTTGTATTTCCTCAAATGGGTGGCAGAAATTTGTATTACGCCTACTTTTCAGCAGTTATATTTAGGTCCCATGTAAAGGGGTGAGCCATACTTAACACAAGGGCAGACTCCGAGCAATAACCGAGAATTTTAAGTTAGAAAAACTCAACTTTTTCCGACTTGGGGATTGAATTCAGGACCTCTAGCTAAGCAACGTAACCACTTCACCAACGAGGCAGTATGCTTTCTTAATTTGAAACTGACATATGAAAAATTTGGAAGGAATTTGTATACTTCCTAGCAGGATCTACTCTGACACGAGTTTGTTGGGCGATATATAGCGCGGGCGTACCTACCGCAGGAAATTGCGCGTCTCGCGGCTCTACGTGTTCTAACTTTAGCGGCTCAAAGGCTGTGTGGCTGTGTATCGCGCCGTTCACTCAAACGCTGTAACAATATTTGGGTTTCATTTAGCGAAACTATTTTCGGACGTACGGGTGGAAGATAGTGTGTTTGAAGGATGTGTCTTCTTTTCTCGGCTGAGAAAACACGAATATACACAATACTCGTACATATTTTATTTATCTTTATAATATTAGTATAGATTAACGTCTGAGATATAAAAAATATTAAGCACGTTGTCTGGAGATGTGCAAATGCAGCTTTTCCCTGAAAGTGCCCATTGAAGCCGGTACTCTGATATCAGTTGGAAGAGCATTCCACAAGCGGACTGCCTGAACTGAGAAAGAGTTTGATAAGAATCCAGAACTATGCGTGGGGATAGAGAGTAGAAAAGATTCGCTCGTTTGCTATCTAACATCCATAAAAAGTTATGGGTAACTAAATCCTAGTTAATAAGAAACTGGTCTTAAACGCATTGATTAAGGTGACATAAAATTGACATTAAAGGTCTTTCTGTACGGTGAATACAATATTGTTGATTTGTTTCTAGCATAGGAGTGTTTTTGGCATATGAGAGTGTTTTTGCACAATGAGAGTGTCTTTGCTTGAGAGTGTTATTGCAAAACCGAGATGTTTCCTTGTCCTCATTTGTACAGTAATACAAAATAGCGGAAGGACAAAACGGTAGAAAACGTCCTTCCGTCCGTAGCTCGCGGGAATGTGCAGGAAATCGCTCAACTGCACTAGGTACTCGTGTTACTACTGCGAGTTAGTTTAAGTATCCATTAGTAACCCACTGTGCCAAGTCGAGCACTGTGTTGCTTTTACTTTATTGCAACGAAAAATTGTTTGCCACGTGGTTCAGCCAAGTACCTACGAGTACCTGGTGTGCGCTCTGTGAGTCTTCAAAAGCGCACTTCAGTCCGAGATACGGGTACGTCCAATACCTTTTACGTTTGCTTTAAATTCAAAGTCAAATTCAAATAATTTATTTCGCTATGAGGTTATTGGACACACTTAGCGAGAGTCTAGGTAACTTAAAAAAGTTAACTACAAACAAACTACAAACTACTAAAAGAAAAGAGACAAAGATATTAAGCAACAAATAATTTATTTACTTATAATGCTCAAACGTGAAATGTTATATAAGATTAGGTATTGATCATTAGATGAATAGATAATCCTACAATAATAATAACTTTATACTTATGCAGTATGTACATTAGACATCGCATTTATTGCTGTAATAGCTAGGAGATAATTTATACAAGAAGGTAAAGATGTTCTTTGGAATCCAGTTTTAAAGTATTACCACAGGTATTACTAAAAAACAGTTTTTTTAATTGTGCGAGATTACGTTTTGTTTATTTTTTTTTTTTTTTATAACTCTTTATTGCACACCAAGACATAAAAGAACAATTACATGGAATCCATACTTTAATATTATAAATGTGCAAGTGTGTTTGTTTGTTTATATGTTTGTTTGTCCGGCTTTCACGTCGCAACGAAGCTATTAAATGGTATGGTTTTTGTGTGTGGTGATAGTGAGGAGGGTGGAGAGTGACGTAGGCTACTTTTTATCTCGGTAAAACATCCCCATTTGAAGATATCGATGTTTTTTTTATTTACTCCAGTAAGTCAGTTTACGTACACTTTATCTGCGGTCAGCATTACCTCAGGTTCCTCTAAGTATCTTTTAATTGTGGAACTGTCACTATTCATCCACCACAAATGTGTCATGTATGTTAAACAACTCATTGTTAATAAAAGTATAAAGGTATAATAGGTGGCCTATGTTCTGTTTGTCAAAGCAAATCGGATGACACAAATTGTAAGTAATCATTTCATCTTTTTTCTCTTCTCAGGGTATCCATAAAAATGTTAACAGTTAGGTTAACTTTGTAATGTACCTAGGTACCCGTAGGGTACTTTTCAGTCTCTATGACGTAACATTTTTATTCAATAACAATTTTATTCCTCCCTCCAATCCCGATCGACCTAATCAAATATGTTGGTAATAATGAAATTGTCGACTTTGTCGACTTCGATGTCGTCTTCAATAACTGGGTCAGTTCGTGTCTCAGCTCAACTAATTAGTCTGGCCACTTGCCGCCCTATCAGCGCTAGAGACTGACATTTTAGAGAGGCGAGCGGTCAGTTCAGTCGACGATGTGTCAGTCGACAAAACGTGATGCTAGTCTAGAGACGTCTATGGACATCTATATACTGCAATTATGGCCGCTTATCAAAGAAAATAAGTAAAGAATAATTATAATAAATTATATTTGGATTTCAATTATTATATAAAAAATACCTGCTAGATGTTAATATTTACAGAATATTATTATTTAAAACATGCTAAGAAAGTTATTCGGTATAATATCATTGCAATATTCCTTTCGGCAAGAATGATTCGAAAATGAAATTTACGAAGTTATGCCCGCCTCATCCAAATTGAAATTTAATTAAATACTCGGTTGCCGCAACCGATCTCTGGTCGGAATGAAAAGAGGAAAGTCGTATAATGGGTAACTTTAATAATTGCGTTTATTCGTTTGCTGCAGAGACAACCTGATTTGTTACCGGTATTTTGGCAGAGAATGGCTGTGTTTCAAATTTGTTTAGCTCTGGGTATATTGATACGTAATAAATGTATATTTTGTGAGATAATGTTTCAAATATTGATGAAATTTGTGGTACATTTAATTGGATATTGTGAAATTAAATAGTGTTGATAGATCCGCTAGCTTTAGGACCTGTAATTACATAATCAACATTGGGTTGTATTGAACAAAAAGGTTACTAAAAACTAAGTCCAAGCCTATCAGGACTTAGTCCTAACACACCAAGACCACATATAATCAAGTCCAATCGGAAACTATCCAGACAGAACATCAGGGATATTCTGTCTGATCATAATGGATATTACAATAAGAATTTACAATTTATACGATTCAGAATCCATACATATTAATATTATAAATCTGAAAGTAACTCTGTCTGCCTGTCTGTTCACCGTTCTATCTTTATTAATTGTGCCTATAAAGTTAGTTTTGTATGTTTGCCTGTAATGTTGTGCCTGTAAAGTTAGTTTTGTAAGAATAAAGAATACTAACAGTTGGTAGGAGTGAAATCAGGAAAAGGCTGGCAATAGTTCAGGTCGGCTTGACAATCTTGTTAAACCACAGTATACTATAATAATATACTTTGGAGGACAAGGTAATCTTTTGATAAGTGATCGTAACGCCTCGTATTCTCGCCCCTACCTCTATTTATTTGGCAGCCGCGACGTCTGACATATCTCCGGGCGGTTGATAACTTGAGTCTTTAGCGTCCCGCAATGTGTTATTACTTGTCATTATCGTTAACGGAATTTCGCCAGCATTAGTTTTGATGGGACAGGTAACGTAATTTGATGATATTCTGGTTATAATTTAGATCATAATAATATCTCATTTTCTGTACAATACTTACATTTGAATAGATAAAAGTCAACTGACGTTTATGGAAGATTGTTAAATTCCATCCATTCTTCCAAGTCGAGAAATTGGTTCTTTTTTATAGCTCAAGGATAATAGACGAGCTCGTTCAATTCTACATCCCGTTAAATATCAACCGATATTTATTGAACGTAAGGGGATCCATCCACATTCAATTGATCGAGTTTTCGTGCATTCTCCGACTTTATTGGCTTATTCATCTGATTACCACGA
The DNA here is from genome assembly GCA_944567765.1 of Carterocephalus palaemon. Taxonomy (NCBI): domain Eukaryota; kingdom Metazoa; phylum Arthropoda; class Insecta; order Lepidoptera; family Hesperiidae; genus Carterocephalus; species Carterocephalus palaemon. The sequence goes on along the minus strand of OX155647.1, from coordinate 679,358 downwards.
ATGACAGATGATATATTATCTGCAGATTGATATTTAATGAAATTAAATTACCTTACCTTTTATGCTCAGTTTATATCCTGTCATATATGACTTCTAGTCATGCTGTCTAAGATATCTCGTAAGTAAGCATAGTTTTGTGTTCGCTGGGACCCCGCCGTTATTATAACATAGATGTGTTTGGTTGCTGTCCTTTTTAAGGATGTTAGAACAACCCTTCGAACTTGATCCCACGTGCACACTAACTAGCGGTATGAGATCTTTTTCGTATAAGTATTTCTGTATTCCAAGTTTCATGCAAATCCATTTAGTAATTAAAGCATGATTGAGATAGAAACATATTTACAAACTTACACGTTTGTAATATTAGTAGTACCTACTTATATTAAAAACTGGAAAACTGTCATATTCAATTGAATTAAGGTGAATGCATACTTTGAAGCTTAAAACTCAAAAAAAATACAAGACTTATTAGTTGTACCCTTAAAATTTAAAAAGTTTTCTGAAATTTAACGCTACATTTCCGACATTAACTTGTTACTGGAGTTAGTTCCCTTGCCGCATTAAGCGTGCGGGTAAAATTACATGTTAGCGAGTAAACTGCAAACAAAATAAATACGGTCCCCGTCCAGAAATGACGACCAGTGTAGCGACCGGCGAGTGCCGGTGGCGGACCTCGCCCATCACTTATTCTAAATGAAGCTTCAGGGAAAGGTCATTTTGCATTCGCTTCTTCATACACTCATTTACGGTGTTATTTTGATTTTGAGTAAAATCTTCCTTCCTTTAGTTTATAGGGTTATTTAAGTTCCAAACATCAATTCATCCATGTTTCGAGCATATGAATAAACAGTATAAGGATTACTAATACATTTGTGGGTATGTCCCTGTGTCCTTCTATCCAAAGTTCTTTTTATTAGTCTAAAAATCCTACCCCATTTCACCTCCCATTCCGAAGACGGCCCTTCAAGTTGACCAAAAAGATCGTGTAAATGTATAGACCATATTGATCTACGATCCACTGATCCAAATGTACATCATCCAATCGGACGTTGAACATTAAGGTTTATAAGAGTAACAATAAAATTTAAAAAAAATGTCCTCATTCTCAGTTTTGTTATTTGTTTATCGACAAAATAATAATAATAATAAAGTCTGACTGCGTTTATTAGCCGAGCAAGAAGAAACTTATTATATTCATAACTAGTGGACGTCCCGCAGCTTCGCTCGCGTTACACATTCACTGACTTCAAAAACGGCAAAGCTTCATACTAACTTTGCACCCCCGTTTTACCCCCTTAGGGAATGAATTTTCAAATTTTTCTCGCCGTAAAAACTATCCTTGAACTTCAACGAACATTTAAAAAAAAGAATTGGCCAAATTGGTCCAGGCGTTGTTGAGTTATGCGCTTACCAACACATTTTGCGATTCATTTTTATTATATAGATTCATAAATGAGGAAGCTTTTGCTTCATATAAATTGACATAACATTAGATAAATGTAACTAAAATTCGCCTTCTCAAGTCATATTTTGAGTTTTTATACCGATTTACTCTTTGATCTTAACTAGTATTTCATCAGTTATCCAATATTTTGACGAACTTGTAAGTACTTTTGCTGAAAACAGCAAAACTAACAAAAATCCAAACAGTGAAGCAAAATGGCTACTAAGTTCCGAGTTTGTCGAGCAATAATAATGGTCTTCACGGCTCCCGTTTGTTTAGGAATTTAGTCATAATGTTCCGACTCATTCCGTTTCGCTCTTGTTCTCTATTCTACTTAAGTAAGGTAGAGCAATCAGCAAATAAGGAAAGTGATCAATAGAAACAGAAAATGAAGACAAACTATCGGATAATTTCTGAAGAGCTTAGCTGTTTGCAAATAACTCTGAAACATTATTTGGCGTTTCTCTAGGTAGGTAAATAAAATTGATCTAAAATATAGATTAAGATTTGGGTAAACATTTTATATCCTTTCTGGTATTTAGTTAAGTAATTACTAACGCCTTGTTCCGTCTTCTAACCCACTAGCGAACTGACTAACATAACTAATGTTCTTATTCACTCTGTCTGCTAACTGAACATATTCCTATCTTTCCTATTTAAGTCTTGCTCAGTTACAGTTAATCCTATAATTATTTATTTATTTATTTATTTATTTATTTATTTAAATAAATAAATAAATAAATAATAAATAAATAATTATGTGATATTATATCCTATTGGCAATTATTTGTAAAGTCTGTGGTATGTTACAATGTTACAATTATTTTTTTGAATCTATGATAATATGTCCTGTTAGTAATTTTTTGTAAGAGTCTAAACTTTAATTCGTGAGGACTTAGGTCGCCTCTAGAGAAGTATAACCAGAGCCAGCATATTACACTGATTACACAAATTACACATAATATAACATGTACATGTGATGCAATAAATAATTGAGTATTGAGTAACTGATCCCCAGTTAACAACATCGGTGACGTCACCGAGCGGAATCGAGTACACACTGAGTAATTGTTCGGTTCCGATTGGTTCCAATTGGTTCCGATTGAATTACGGTTGCGACCCGTCACGGCCTCCCTGGAGCTCGCTTCACTCTGCAGATAGCAATCTGCACTTGTAAATATGCACTGGATTTTAACTCTGCCAACTACATGATTGTGTACAAACATTGCGCACAAACACTGTATTTTCAGCATTGGCGACTTTGAGGCGCTGGTGAGACTGAGTGTCGGACGGCGGGAATTGTCTTTGAATTCCGGCGGAGTAATATTTTGACGGGCCCGTTGGCGCAATCGGTAGTGACCCTGTCTGTTGCGCCAGGGGTAACTTAAGCTAACGTTACGTTACTTAAACGCTACATGACGTTAAGTAAACATTTTACCGCCATCAATATGCTTTTTCAACTCATAAAGGATTAACCTTACTGTTAATATTTTTAATGATGCTTAAATTTTTGTAAACATAAAGCGTGTCCATACGTGAGACTGGCCACTTACCACGTAACCCGTCTGCTTTTCCTAAGGCTATTTATCTAAAAAAAAGTTGAACAACCACATCCGGGATTCCGACCCAAACAGTGCGTTTCTCTTCTTCATAAAATTAACTTGAAGAGGGTTCAACCCTTTCCAAGTGGCATGTCGCTCGTTATCCGATTTGGAGGAGCTAGGCGGTCGTATGTACCCCAACCCTACCCATATTTCCTGAGTCGCTACTTGCGTGGCAAGGTAAGTATAATCTCAAAATGTTTTTGTAATTTAAGCGGTAATTCGGTTAGTTTGTTTAGGACCTGTTCATCAGAGATACGTTAAGTGCTTGTGCTGAGTTATTCATTAAGTCGTGGCATTTGCCATTGGCCAACAGAAGTGAGAGGAAGACTACTTCATGCAACACAGAAAAATACAATACAGCTTAGTTATCATAAAGTGCACCTCATAGATGTCCTGCTGGGCACAGGTCTCCCCCACAGGCACAGCTGCGGGAGGTCTAGAGCGTACTTCACCACGCTAATCCAATGCGAATTGGTGAAGGGGTTAGTGGCCAACCCAGTGTCGACTGTCACATTTTTTTTTAGGAAATATAACAGACCACCAAATTTTTTTTTTTAAATACGACATCCCTACGGAAATCATCGTATTTCGCATGACTTCAAATGCAATTACCAAATGAATGATGAATAAGTAGATACGAGTGGTTCCGCTGTGGTCATATCATTGCGTTAGAAGCGCTTGTCTTCATATCCTAAAACCTCATAAACTTGGCTATCTACAAATGGGATGATGGAGGAGTGGAATGTCTTTCCCTGCTATCTACTTGACCTCCATAAAACAGTTTATGACACCATAATTTGTCTATTACAGAGCGAAGTATATTTTTGGGTGAGCACCGAAAAGGCTTAGTATATCACAACATACAAAGGGGACCGATCACATTGCGTGATCGCCAAAGAACAATAGCGCTAAAGAAATTTCCACTAGCGGTAACACATTATAGCTGTAGCTTAAGTTTGGAGCATGTCCGGGTTCAAATCCTAGAGGCCCGCAGTAATGACTTTCTTGGTCATGTTGTAACGACATCCCGAGGTAAACTCTCCATGTTTTCGAAGGCAAGTCTTCAAACCAGCGTGTGGCAGTCGCAGCGAACCACGACCGCTGGTTTTCAAGGCTAACCCGCATATTGAGCAGTTCGGACAGTAAATCTTCTTAAATTTAAACTAGCTAAGGACATAAACTACTAAAACATTCCTTAAAATACTCTTAATCTATATATATAAAAGGAGAAGGTGACTGACTGACTGACTGACTGACTGACTGACTGACTGACTGACTGACTGACTGACTGACTGACTGACTGACTGACTGACTGACTGACTGACTCACATATCAACGCAGGGCCTAAACTATAAGGGCTAGAAACTTGAAATTTTGCACAGGGGTTCCTTTTATAACGTAGGGGAGCACTAAGAAAGGATTTTTGAAAATTCACCCCCTAAGGGGGTAAAACGGGGGTGCAAAGTTAGTATGAAACTTTGCCGTTTTTGAAGTCGTTAGACGGGTAGACGTCGTTATGGGTCTAATTCTACGCGAGCGAAGCTGCGGGCGTCCACTAGTACATAATAACTTCATACAATAACAATTAAATAGTTCTACAATATAACAGTTTAGAAAATAATGATATTAATTTTAGAGGACTAAACCTACCTACCTTCTACCTAATAATACATACCGGATACGTAATTCTAAGGATAGGTAAGAGATAGATATTCTCAGCGAAAATTGGCGTCCCATATCCCGTCATGCAATCGGCAAGTTTCTCCAAATAGCTGTCATTAGTCTAAAGTGAACTAACTACAAACATATCCTGCTCTACCGTTCTCGCTGGCTACATCAGTCGCCCATTCATTCGTCAAATGTTCCGTTTAAGGGACAAATTAGTTTCAAGCACGGTTTGGTAATAGCTCTATAGGTATCCATTACTGACTCAATCTGGTGTCAACTTCAGAGCAATCGGCATAATGAATTAATTTGCATGGTTTAAGATTTGTTCGATAGGGATTGACTATCGATCTTTGTGTTAGATTTTCCTTTAAAGTTATTATTATATTTTTTTATGGATATAAGATAGCAAACGAGCTTGCCGCACCAGGCATCAGCTGCCGCCCATGACAATTGTGGCTGATTTTGAACAAGGCTCAAATAGGGGTTAGTTCAGTTAGCTGATAGAGATAGAGAGAGGGCGAATTCTATATTGAACAAAATAGGTTTCATGTAAAGTCTATTTGATTCCCTATAGGCTTTACCCTTCGATCAATAATGCTTTTTACCACCATAAACTCTATATCTTAGTTAAAGGTAGCTCTCTTGTTCATTATAATTTCTAAAAAGTGTATAGATTTTGATATTTTGATTTGATTTGAGTATTTAATGTGGCGCTGTGGTGATCCTGACTGCCGAACCAGGTTACGCAGATAATTATTTGTACCCACACGGGTCAGTCATCCATCCATCCATCCATCAGCCTTACAAGGTCCACCGCTGGACATAGGCCTCCCTCAATCGACAACACTCTCCCGTTGTTTTCTGTGTGTGTGCACACCGCGCACAGCGTCTACCGCAGGGTTCTGAGTATGTAAGGGCTTAAAAACAATCATACGTTTAATCATAATAATATAGTCATCTCATATTGTGAAGCGTTCGCCTCACATTGATCATAGTAAGAGGTGTCGAATATATAATTTTGTCCCGAATCGGATAAAAACATACGATCCAATATTCGCGGCCGCTGAACCAAACGCGGGATGGAGCGTTCATAATAATGTTCTTGTTCATCGCTTCGCTCGAGAGCTTTCAATTTCTCGTAGCAGGCTGTGTGTGCGCGACAACGGCGCGGATTCTTCGCGATTCGAGCATGAAATCTGCGCGAAAGGCCTTGTAATTGTAAGGACGCTCGCAAATTCGATGGTTAGCCTCGTTTGATGACAGCCTTTTTTATTGCAAACGCTTGCAATAAAAAAAATTTAGTCTGTAAAGTCGGTTTACGGACGATAGATTTACGTGATAACGTCATAATCATTATTTTATACAATACAAAAAAGGAGAATTGAAAATACAAAGATAATAGACAACAGACAAGTCTATATATTTATTTTGACATTTCCCTATTTCGGAACCATGGAAACGCCAATGTTGTCGTGTGTAAAATTAATTTAATAAAATTAAAAATTAATTTAATAAAAACACATCGGAATCGGAAGCGGAACGGGATACAATTTTTTCATATGCGCTGTTCATCAATTTATAAGACGTTATCACGTCAATAACTTTTACGTGGATTCCTCCAACACAGCTATAAGCTAGCATCCAGTTATAGTAAGTAATAATATTCTTTCTGGGGAAAAATAATTCTAAAAACATACCAAAAAAATAATCATAATATTGGACTTAGTCTTAGCGAGCGTTTAGGAACACCTCCAGGGACCAACAGTGGCATTGTAGGTTCTACAATTAGTCAAGAATAATTCTTTATTTCATTGGAAATCTTTTTTCTAAAAAAAATTATGGTTGTCTGTAAAGTTGGTTTACGGACGATAATTTTACGTGATAACGTCAAAAAAAAAACCTTATCGGACCTGATAAATAAAATAAAGCTAGTCATTAAGGTACCAAAGCTCGTGCGTTCAGCACATCGATTTATAAGACGTATTTTTTTAAAACAAAACAATCAGATTCAATATTAAATCCATATCAAGTTCTTGAAATATCTTATACTTACTGGAAAACAAAACTTATGTTAGGAATACTTAGAAAAGTATTGTTCAGCCTCTCCAATTTGTAGAACGTTTTTGAAAACATAACAACAAAATATTTCCATGCCTCCGAGGATATCGAATTGGATAACGGTTGAGCCGATCCAATATTCAGGACCGCTGAACCATGCTCCCAGATCCGAGAAACTCGAGATCCGAGAGTGTACCTTCTGTTTTATTTAAGTATTTTACACAGCATTTCGAGTGAGCTATGGGTGCGTACAATTCTCACTCATTGCTTCCTTTAAAGAATAATTTAATGCAGTTATTGAATAGTTCAGTTGAATGTTAGTGATATTCAACAAAGTACCGAATCTAAATCGCTTCTTGCGAACTAATTTTACGCGAGTGATTTTGTAAATGCAGCCGAAATGCTAAAAATAAAGGCCACCATTTTCTTTCTCCCTGAAGAGAACGTCTTCATCTTTTCGGCATAAATTACCCGGAGTTTTCGCCGCGCCTCCATAATATTATTTGGCGTCCCGACGGCAGTAATCCATGACAATACGTTTGTCCCCAGCGTGTTTACTGAGTAAACAACATCCGAGATGTTTTCGACGGTGTTTGTTGTACAAAGGCGACGCATATCCAGTATCCGATCAATGATTATTACAATCAGTACGAACACAATGCTCATAGTTGCTAAGATGACTATAAGATAGTAAATGGTATCAAAAAGTAATAATACAATGGCTGATGTAAGTTCTATAGGCATTAGTGCTTCATCCTTTTGAACACGCTTTTATTACATACATACCAAGTATGTACGAGTATACTCGTATATGTAACGGGATCTTTGAAAGTGATTTTCATCCCATTTAAAACGTCGGAATAATTTGAAACTTTGCATATTTATCAAAGAAGATGACAATGCAATAATATAAAACACAATTTAAAAAAAAAACTAAGTTTTAATCCGTTTAAAAAGGCCTTGTTTTTTAGTCTTTTTACCAATGTTGATAATTTTTATATTTTTAGACTAACGAACAGGAAGACCTGTTTGTTATCTGTCTCGTTAAGTCGTTGGTCAGGTGGCTGTGTCACTGATTAACAAAAGGTCATGGGTTTGATTCCCGGTCGGGCAAAGTATTATTTGGTTTTTTGAATACTGAAATTGTGCTCTTTGTACGGCAATAGACTCACCGCAATATTACATCGGTAAACATAACCGATGAAAAGTGGTTGTACTAAACACCTCTGCACACCCCATCGGGAATATGCATGCGTAACGTTAAGCTATGTAATTTGTACACACACAACTAAAACAAAAATAACATTAATTAATTGTATCAGGCGTTACTTTGCGGAACTCCATTATTACAAAACAAGAATTAATCTACTTTGCAACAATCCGCGAACAAAGTCTTTGCGATTAACCATCGTAGCGTCTACTTACCCTGAGGATGCCTTGTTTTGGGGCGAAACACGTGTTGGTGTGTGTATGGTGGTGTGGGTATTCATTTATCGCATGTGCATGTTTTCCTGCGTGGGAGGGAGGGAGGTGCTACGTGCATGAAAGAATACATATATCACCATACGTTTTTGTTCGCGGATTGTTGCAAAGTAGATTAATTCTTGTTTTGTAAAAATAACATTTACTTGAAAGACAAATGACTTCAAAGATATTGGTAGGTCCTCTCTGTTACTAAACCGCCAAAATTAGATATTGATCGGTACATGTATATTTCTTACAATTTCTTATGTCAATGATACCTTTCTTACAATTTCTTATGTCAATGATATCTTTCTTACAATTTCTTATATCAATGATACGAGCTACAAAAAATAACATGATAATTTTTTTTAAAGAATAATTTCATAATCTATCCACAAGTTGGATATTAATGAGCGTTAGACAACAATTTCGTACGTTTCACTAAACATTATGTAATGGAGACCGAACGTTCAAGCCGTAACTATTTTAGCGTGACCGATAGCCGTTAACGGTGATAGCCCGTGCACTATCCCACTGTTGTGCGCAGTAAATCGTGTTGCGTGAACCAGGAATTGACATCGAATCAGGCACAGAGCTAAGCATACTTTCAGTTAAATTTATATTATATTTTCTGGGGAAAAATAATTATAAAAATATAACAAAATAATTAACCTAAAGCTTGTCATGAGGCTTCGGTATGGTCTTTCAGGTCTTTCAATATAAAGGGAATATTTGTAATATAACACCCAGTGTCGAGTAGCGTCCATAGCCCAATGGCTCGCGTCGATTCAATGTGATCCAAAGAGTTAAGCAACGACGGGCGCGGTCGGTTTGTGGATGGGTGACCGCTAGTGGCAAAATTTCATGGACACTACCGTGCTTCAGGGGGCATGTAAAGTCGTCGGTCCCGGATGTTTTCAATGGTGGAAACAGTCGTTAAGCCTTGTCGAAGACCTACGGGTGGCTTGAGAACATTCGACACTGGGTCGCTGCGACCCAGTGTCTGTCTTTTTAAATATTTATTTGTTTTAGTTTAAGGTTATTATTAAATATACCTACCTAGTCAATTATATGTGTAAAACAATTAAAAAATATATTTAAATGACAAAAAATTTAACATATATTTGAATAGCTATAATGTACTCGTATTTTATGACTATTTGAACATCGGGTCGTTATATACTTTTTCGGAAAATGGACTTAAATCGATGCTGTAGGTAGTACCTACTTTTACAAAGGAAAGACAAAATAAGGAAGAATAAGAAAAATAACACCGAAGGCTTCAGTTTACAAAACATATACAGGATGAGCTAGTACAGATCTCATAAAAGAAAAATACAATGTAAATAAATTAAAGCTTTCTTTTATTCTGCAGACACAATACAGGCGACACCATATTAAACAGAGCGGGGAAAACGAATTCCACATTTTCATAAAAATAATAAAATTGTATAGAACGAGTAGCTACATAACTATATAAAGGCTCTCTGGTAATTAAGAATTTCTTATTACATCTGACTTTATGTTGTCAATGAATTATAGAAATATTTACAACTAGTGGACGCCCGCAGCTTCTCTCGCGTAGAATTAGACATAACAATAGTTTCGTTTACACCTTATAATATAATATATCTTATGTAACCCAGTGCAGATGCAGCTATCTAATGGTGAAAGAATTTTTGAAATCGGTCCAGTAGTTTTTGTGTTAAAACATTACAAACAAATGTTTCCTCTTTATAATATTAGTATAGATTATTTTGATACCATTCGAATATAATTAGAGGGTATGCGTTAGAAAATAGGACTCTAACTTGTATGAGACACCCTAGTGTATAGTTCTGTTGTGCATCACACTAAAAAGATCCGACCAGGTTCGACTTATCACACGCTCCGGGCGGAAACGTGTTAACTGGGGCGGAAAACGTACCTATTCTTCGTAGTAACTTCACTGCACTGGGATTTAATCAAGTCTGGTCATAACACAGTATAGCACCACACCGAAGGGCAGGTCTCTCTAAGGCTTACAGCGTACTTGACGCTGTTATAGAGCAGATTAGCGGAGGAGTTACTGGCCAACCCGAATGTTGAAAGTTTTTAGGCCGTCGCAATGCAATCTTACGACAGCTTAACGTGCTCCGAAGTCAGCGATCACACTGCTAGACGAGATAGTAGGCCTTCGCAAATATGACTACACAATATTTGAATGTAATTTACGCAATCAAAACCAGTAAGAAATCCTTGTTGATTTGATTTCTGCATAAAGTTATTATTATTGATATAAAATAGTAAACAAACATGCAGCCCCACCCATCTACTACCCATGTCAACTGAGAGTCTGCCTCTGCTTACTGCGCAATACTATTACTTAGTACCGGCATGTTACTCGTATGGCCGAATATTTGTAGGGAAAATTCCACGGAGTTTTCGAATGCTCTCGAAAGGAAGGAAAATGTCCCGTATATCGTATTAGTGTCAAGGCAATTTTATCATTTTACAAAATGCGCGTGCAAAATTTAATATAGGGGCCGGACGGGAAACATGAGGACGGAAATAGGCTGCAAACACTGAGCCGGGTTAGGGAGCCGGCACATTCGGCTGGTTCACTGGCGTGCCATAAATGGACTGTTGTCTTCTCACTCGTTCGGTATAGTATGTGGGCCGTTGTGTTGTAGGTACAGGCTCTCACTCTTTCTGTATAGTATGTGTATCAGTAGTTAATGTTAAATTAATAACAGTAAAATCACGCATCGTAACATTGTCAGAGATCCACAATTGGGCTAGTCTCTTAGTGATAAAAATGAGGAAGGGATGAGATTCAACACGGATCTAATTTCATAAGACTTCGATGATTTTTTTGTGCAAGCCCGGAAGCCTACTATAGAAACCCGACAATCGAAATGGGCAGTGACCCTTACAGTGCCAGTAACGTGCAGCCGGGCGACGGAATTGGCAAATGAAAGCGTGCGTGCCAGTCGTGCATACATTTCGAATTCAAAATGTTTGAATAACTTGAATGCTGGTTTGGTGCTGGTAGTTTTCTTGTCAGGGTTTCAAGCAGGCGTCTGAGAAATTGCCATAAATTCGGTTTCAGATTTTCCCGGTTGCCCTAAATCTAAGCTTTTGCTGCGTTTATCGTGGGCTGCACATCCAAACTCCCCGCATCCAATGAAATCGGAGTTAACTAACATCAATTTCTTGCTAGCATCAGAGGCATGAATAATTTAGATATCGTATCGCTACAAAGCGATTGCCGCGCCCAGTGAAGGATGACACTTGTTGACTGACACATCTAAATTGTGAAGTTTGGCTTCGATACCATCACTGCCGTAGACAATATTTTGATTTTTACCGACAAAACAATTCGTCACGATCGATCGATAAATTATTGTTACATTGGCTAGGAAATTGTTTTCGTTATCTCAGAAACGATGACGAATTTAGATATCGTGTCGCTACAAAGCGATTGCAGCTTGTCTAAGGCCTGGTCTGCTAAACAAATGAATAAAACATAGTTCCCGAGCGCGGCCGTTGGCGGGCGATCGCGTGACGCCGGCCAAATTGCCGCCAATACCAATCAATAGCTCATTAACCCAAAAACGGCCTTTTGTTTTGTAAACACCACAGTTTGTGAGCAAGTAGGTTACATAGGTGGTAGATCCTGTAAAATTCACACACGAATCCACCACAACCCTTACTTTATCCCTTCTCTTTGGCTCGGGTCCCTCTCAGAAATAGAGGGGTATACCACAAAGGGGGATCACAAAATTTCATGTAAGTTTCCTCACGATATTTTCCTTCACCCTAATTACCTTTTAGCCATAGACGTCCCACTGCTGGGCACGGGTCTCCCCCATAGACAAAGCTGCGGGAGGTCTAGAGCTTACTCCATCACGCTGCTCCAATGCGAATTGGTGGAGGGGTTAGTGTAACCCAGTGTCGAATGTTCTCAAACCACCCGTTGGTCTTCGAGAAGGCTTATCGACTGTTTCCAACATTGAAAACAACCGGGACCGACGGCTTAACGTGCCCTCCGAAGCACGGTAGCATCCAAGAACTTTTGCCACTAGCGGTCACCCATCCTCAAACCGACCCCGCCCGTCGTTGCTTAACACTTTCGATCACATTGAATCGATGCAAGCCATTGGGTTATGGACGCTACACCCTAATGGTAGGAGACATTTCTTAACCGCGTGTCTTAGGGGGATAATAATACAGAAATTCCTGCTCTGATATGATATTAATAGGAATATTAGTTGGATAATTCGTTAGTAGATATTCTATAAGAGCAGGAACTGTTAGTGACACATAATTCTGTTTAGTAATACAGCAGCTAGTGAGTACATTTAATAAGAGTCCCTTTCCAAATCGATCACAGATGCGTTGCTTCCACAAATAGCCGCCGTCGCTTTGTGTTGTTACCTTAATGTTCGCCTCTAGTAAAGTGTAATCGGAAGCCTCAGCTTTCCAACTAAAATATTTATGTGTGAAGTAACATACTAATGTTAGTACCATTAGGTAGTAATTGAACCTGTAGTGAGCGGCTGTAAGCGGCGGCCCGGTCGGAAGCCGCGGAGCAATTAAGATAAGGAGCGTACGTAATTGAATTCGTAGATGCCGCTTCAACACATACATCCACTGTCAGTTTTGTTTATAAATATCAGCATGGTCATTCTCACACACGGCCATCTGGCCCCAAATTAGGCGCGAGCCTACTATGGGTGTCAGAGACTGATATTAATATTACAATTTAATAATTTGAACTAAAATGGATTCTTTGTTCGCTTCGTTATGAATGACCACTAAAATGCTGAACGCAGTGTGTCATAGAATTTTATCATATACATATAAGATAACTATGTACAAACAACCGGGACCGACGGATTAACGTGCCCTCCGAAGCACGGTAGTGTCCATGAAATTTTGCGGTCACCCATCCACAAACCGACCGCGCCCGTCGTTGCTTAACTCTTTCGATCACATTGAATCGACGCGAGCCATTGGGCTACGGACGCTACTAACGAGACAAGATACGACGAGATACCTACCTCGCACCAAGTGTTTTAATCATTTAAGAAATCATGTACCTATTTTATAAAAAGCTAAACTGTATCAAGGAGGTTTTGCTTAATGTAAGATTTAATTTTTCTAGTGACACATTTTAATATATCAACACAATTTTTGGAGATTTTGATACTTTGCTAAATCTAGAGCCAGATACAATTAATTTATTTCCTGAATAGTCCTTAAGCCATGTTGGAGGCAGCGTGAACCAGCACCACAAGGGGACCTCTTCAGCCAATTTAAAAACAACAAGCGCCGAAACGGTTGCGACTCAGCAGCAGTAAGATATAACAATCCTGAGGAGGGCGCGCGTCGCACCACTTGACCCATTCTCCCAGAGCTCTTTGTTCCGAAGAAACTGCTCTGTTTACTTCAGCCGTAAACCTTGTTTCATGAACACTTAAATTAGAAGCAGGATTAATAGCGGTTACTCGGGATTGTAGCATACCAAAAGTTTCATATGAATTTGTGATAACTTATATAAAACTATTTAATTTAGCTGATCACGAACCTACTCCTCCTCCGTTGATTGTTAGTGCACCTCCAATAGAATGATTGCTGACTTCAATAAATTCGACAATGTTGACCTTTTTTCTGACAATATTTGGTCAACCCTCTTTTTAGGTCCTTATATTTCAGCACCTTTGACTTTATACAGAAACGTTATTTAACATTTGAAAATAATTGTATAACTTATCTAAATTTAACTGAAATTTAGATTCTGGCTATTTTGTTACTGACTTCAATTTTGTTAGAGATAATTTTTAATTTGTAATTATTTTTTGTATTTAGATGTTAACTTTACCTATTTCTTATTATTATAATATTTCAATAATTATCACTTTTCATTTATTATTGTGTAAATAATCTTGTCTGACTTCGCCTATAATTATAGTGGCACTAAGCTTTTTTTTTTCGATTATTCCACTCTCCCTTATACAAAGGAACGTTAATCAATTACATATTTCTTTAAATTACCTATAGGCTGGTCCAATTCGTAAAAGGCTAAACGAGGTTCGAAATTGATGGCAATAATAAATCTATTTTAAGCTACTTCACGAGAGTGAAATAGCGTTTCAATTCACGTCAGGTCCCGGTTGGTTTTTGCGGGTAGTACGACTTGTTTGGCGAGTCCGACATGGCAGAATAAATGAATTTCACAGCGATAAAATAGTATCAACGAATACAATTACGGCACAATTATTATAATTCTATGGTAGGTATTTAACAAGGACCTCTTTCGGTCCGGAATGAAGTCCTTTAATTATACCCAAATGATTTAGGGTGTTAAGTACGCAGCATAATGAGACGGCACATAAATCAACCTGTATCGTAATTTATTTTAATCGAATTTGTTAGCACTTAGTTATAAAAGGTCTGAATTGTTTCTTCGCTTTCATTCCATCGTTTGCTGTCGAAGTACCTGTCGAAGTTTTTGTATTTACTAGCCTAGCATATTTGTGTACACTGCTACAATTCGGCATGTAGTGACGCCATACATTGACGCATATAACTTGAAAAGGTTATTGGTGCGTACCGCTGGGATTCAAACCCAGACCCTCTGATGCGAAAGGCCGAACTACAGCCACCTTGGTCAGACTAATGATGCAGCTAGAGTATTGGATACAACATAACAAATGCGTCTTTGTTAATTAGACTCTGCTGTCAAGTATGGTCCCTGCAGTAGACATAACCATCCGTGTTCTTATAACTGGTAACAAGACTATCCCTTCAGTTCGCCGATGGGGTAGTCAGAGGTGTGTAGAACTCCCACTTGTCACCAGTTATATGTCCCGTATAAAAATTAATAGATATCATCATAACCATAGATGGTTGACCGCTAAAGGCAAACTTTCATGGACGCTACCGTGCTTTGTAGAGCACGTTACGCCGCCGGTCCCGGTTTTTTTTAATGGTAAAAACATTAGCTAAGCCGTCGAAGACCTTCGGGTGGCTTGAACATTCGGCACGGGGTCACTAACCCAGTTGGTTGAGACCGATCTGCATTGGAATAGCGTGATGGAATTTGCTCTAGACTAGACCCCCGCAGCTGTGTCTGTGGGGGAGACCCGTGCCCAGCAGTGGGACATCTATGGTTTTTAGCAAGCATGCTATACACCGAGTAAGTAGCCATAGATACTAGGTGCTCCTCCTAGGAATTCAGATTAAAAAACCCATACATAGTAGTACTTTACGCAATCTCTAAGAAGAAAAGAAGATTTAACACATCCAATTCCTAGTTTATCGATAAAAAGAGTCTAAACTTATTTGTAAAAAAAATCGTATGTAAAGTTATCGATAAAACAATAGATATTTACGTAATGATGTAATATTTAAGCCATTAGTAAAAGCCGGTATAATTCAAGGCGAAATTTGCTATCTAATTGCTTTATGAATTTCTAATGCATTAACGACGTGGGCTGCCTGTCGAGTAGTCTCGTTAAAACATCGAGACGTTTTAGAGATTAGTTTTGACTTCGATTGCAGGTTTTGAGTTTCCTTTAATTGATTGCATTGTAAAAAAATACAGTGCAATCACTCATTGCTTTCCGGACTTTTCTAAGTCGTCGAGTCATTACGAGTTGCAATACAGCTGTGAAAACCTTGGAATGATTAGTCTAGAGACCGACTAGTGTCATGGGTGGGGTGGATGGGTGTTGCTTGTTTGTTCTTGCTTCAATAAAAAAATATAACCGTAGTTTATAGTTACAACTCAACAAAGTCCCCGACGACTGAGCAGGGTCCACTGAACATGTCGCGAACGTGAGTTAGCTTTGTGCTATTGTTGAAGGCGCACGTGCCCACTGGCCATGTTTGAACAACCGTCATTTTTCTCTACGTGTGAAAAATGATTGTTGTTTTGTTGAAACGCGTCCGAAAAACATTTCACGTTGTATTACCAGCTAGCTTGTTCTGTGTGTGATGTACAAAATTATTTCGAGCTGACGTCGAGTTTATTACGAGGAATAACGAAAAATTCCGAATGGATAGGTACACAGTGGCGATTTTGATACGTTTTTTTTTACTTTTTATTGGAAAATAAATATAATGGAAATAATCACTACCTAACTTATTGCATCGAAAGCGGTGACAGCCCAGCGGCTATCGAACTCGCCTCTCACTCGAGCGGTCCGGGTTCAAACCCCAGTGGCACGCACCAATGACTTTTCTAAGTTATGTGCGTTTTAAGAAATTAAATGTCACTTGCTGTAACGGTGAAGGACACATTGTGAGGAAACCTGCATGCCTGAGAGTTCATCATAACGTTCTCGAAGGTATGTGAAGTCTGCCAATCCGCACTTGGCCAGCGTGGTGGACTAAGGCCTAGTCCCTCCCATTCTGAGAGGAGACCCGTGCCCAACAGTGGGACGTCTATGGGTCGCAGCGAGCGAACTTATTGCATTACACATAACATTACACCTGCATAAGTATGTATACAGGATGTCCCGGAAGTCGACGTCAAGCCCAAATCATGTGATAGGTCAAGTCATAACATATAACAAAAAAATCTTTGCTATGTATTTTAAAAATTACAGGCATTTATAAAAAATTGAGAAAATATACACGCTGTAAAGATCTTAAAATAAAAAAGGTAAAATTTTTAGCGACAGGAGTTAAAAGACCGTCACTTCCGGGACACCCTGTATAGCTAAAGTTATGCAACATGAGTTATGGCGCGTTTTCTTACGACGTATTCCTCTGCCGTCAAAGCTGGCGGTGCCATGCTGTCGCTGTTATATCTACATTACATATACTGAAATTAACTAACAACTATCTAATTACAATACTAACTAACTATAATCGGCCAAGACATTAAGTATCTTACACACGGAACCACATTTTTACGACAACCATAAATAGGCATAAATATTTGAGAAAGGGTTGTTCTAAAAACAAAGGATTTCTCAAACATCATGTCTACTCAACCATTTAAATCCATTACGATAGAATTCAATTTTATTACCTACTGATTTATTTTGCAACCGCCCCGAGCGCTTTGTGGATGTTTGAGAGGCTAACAAAAGAAAATCCCTTTTCGACAACGGGCAAACATTGCACGGGGGCTCGCCGAAAACATGTTCCGACTATATAGAGTTCGGTGAAAATAAGCCAGGCGATAGGCTGAGCGCAGACGACTGGGATGTTCCGAAGGTAAATTACAGAAGACAGCTTTTCTTTTCTTTTCTCCTCTAACACATATTTCGAAGGGGGCGCTCAGAGACTAAAAATGTATGCCCTAACTATAGAAAGAAAATTATACCGTTAAAAATTAAAAAAAAAAGCTTTTTATAACTTTTTATTTTTTACATTTTTACATTGTACATGTACATACATACATACATACATTCATACATACATATATACATACGAGTGAAGTTAAATAAAAGCTTTTAAATACATGACGTGGCCGTCGCATGCCCTACATTTTTTTCCACAGCAGATTTGATTTTATGACAGATTTCTGACAGTTAATTCTGACGAAACAAACGAATAAAATCGATAAGAATATCTCACAGAAATTAAGCAGTCTTTCTTGTGCCGACCATTATTTTGTCAAGGAAACCGCAAAGAAAACTGGTTATATATACAAGATAATCTATATTGTTCAGTTAAATACAATACAATATAATTTATTGCACCAGAAAAAGAACAGAAGAGAAAACAATAAAGGAAAAAAGTTGCAAAATTGATTTTTTTGAAATCACTGTCAAGTTTCTTTGTTTGGTTTTAAAATTGAAATATTCAACTTACTGTTATGAGATTTAACACGTACTACGACGAATTGCGAGTATTTCAAATAATATTTATCTGTTTTTTTCCGATATTTTCCACTTTAAATAAGTTAGCTATACGTGAGCAACAGCCCTTAGGCACTTCCGCGAGGCCCCTGTCTATAGTGCGCAGTGGGTTCTTTCATCGCTTCCCGGCGCTATCGATACGTATATCTATGCTATCGGGTTGGGTCGAGGATACTCAAACACGCACGGTGGACGCACGACTTGTATAGTTTTACGGAAATAAAGTTAGAGCTTGCAATAAAAATATAAACGTTCAAAACACAGGACAGGCGCGTTGGCGCAATCGGTAGTGACCCTGTCTGTTGCGCCAGGGGTCGTGTGTTCGAATCTCACTCAGGACAAATATTCGTATGACGTACACTTGCATACTTACGTAAAAGGATTTAAAAATCAAATCAAATTCATATTTTAATTGAACGGTACTTACTTAAAACGGCCAAATACATAATTATTGATTTGTATTACATGGGACCTAAACATAACTGGTAAAAAGTGGGTGTATACACATATCTGTCTACCCCTTTGGGAAAAAACAACGTGCTGTTGTGTTATGTAATTATTTGTAAGAGCCTTAAGTGTTTCAAAATATATTATTATGTTCTACTAATTCAAGTAAATAAAGTTTTAAATGAGTAAAAACTTTTACATTGTCATCACTCTAAGTCTATACAACACAGGAGATGGAACGGCGCTACCAGAATAGATATTTCATCTTAATGCTCGCTTCAACACGACGAATTGTATTGTTAAATTCTGCGAATACCCCCCAAGTTTACCGATCGGCAAAGTTGCAAAGAAGTTTCCCTCACAAACGGACAGCGCAAAGCGTCCCAACACATTCCTCTGAGTTCAACACGGTATAAGCACAAGTTTGTTGGTTTTTATATACTTATTGACAAACGCTTCAACAAAACACTAATATAATCGTTAGATTTTTACTCGATTCTTAACTATTGATCGATTTTTAAACAACTGATCGATAAAATCTAAATCTTACGGGTAAAGCTAGATTTTGATGAGAAGCAATTCTTTGGTGTTCCTACCGTCGAAAAGGGGCTATATTTTTAAATTTTTAACCATTTTTTATTTATTTTTTATTTATTTATTTATGTACACACACTATGTAAAAAGAAAAGACAACAAAAAGAAATAAAATTTAGTACAAGGGTTCCACTTATTTCTAATAGAAATCTCTTCCAGTAGACCCAAGAGTGGAGAGGGGATTTAAAGAACAAATCCAGTGTGTACAAAATGAAAAATAAAGTTAAATTTACTAAAACTAAAAACAAATAATAAAAATAGAAAATATTTTTAAATTATTAAATATATTACAACAATATATATACCTAATAAATAAATAAGCAAACATACCTATAATGAATTGAATAAATATATATAATATACAATACATATGTTATGTAAATATATATACTAATATATAAATTAATATATAAATATATATTATTACATACAAAAATAAAGTTATCGATTATAAATATATAAGTTAAGATGCTAAAGAAAAGTAGTGCTCTTTGACTTTCCTTTTAAAAATGCGAAGTGTTGTTGATTGCCGAATGCTTGGTGGTAGAGAATTCCACAATATAACAGAATGAACGGTGAATGATTTGCCGTAGAAAGTCGTTTTATGTCTAGGACAACTAAGAAGAGTTCTAAGATGTGTCCTGCAAGGTGCATTCGAGGGACGCCCCGATCTAAAGCGATTTCGAAGGTATGAAGGAGAACAAGGTTGTTTCAGGACCTTAAATAGAAGACATAGAATGCGAGTATTCCTGCGATAGCGGATTGGGAGCCACTTGAGATCCTTGCGAAATTGAGAGACACGGTCATATTTCCGTAAACCAAAGATGAAACGAATACATAAGTTTTGCAAGCGCTCAAGTTTGTTAAGAAGCTCCTCTGTGGCATCTAAATAGCAAACATCGGCGTAGTCTATTAATGGAAGGATAAGGGATTGACAGAGGGATATTTTTGTCTTAAATGGTAGGAAGCCTTGAAGACATCTGAGAGAGTGAATTGCAAAATAGACCCTGCGGCTTACTTCACTAACGTGAGCCCTCCAGGATAGGTTAACGTCCAGAACAATTCCTAGGTTCCTTACGGTCTCGGAGTAGGGGATCGTAGTTTTATCAAGTTCTAGTGCCGGTACTGATTTATGTTTCAACGCATCTTGAAAATATTTAGAACCAATGATTATAGCCTGGGTTTTCCTAGGATTAATGAGTAGACCGAAAGATTTAGCCCAATCACTAATGCGACTGAGGTCCTGATTCATATTCAGTATTGCGTTTTCAATTTCTGACAGGGTAAAGTGCCGATAGATTTGCAAATCGTCTGCATAGAGATGGAAGTTGGAAGATATACATTTTGAGACAGAGTCTATGAAAACAGAGAAAAGTAACGGAGAGAGAACGCCACCCTGAGGCACGCCAGCGGTAAGGTTGCACCAGTCAGAGGTAAACTCGTTATGATGTATACGCTGAGAACGTCCCCGAAGATAAGAATTAAACCAAGAGACGGCAGAAGATGAGACGTTGATAGAGCTGAGGATCCCAGCAAGGATATCGAAATCTACGGATGTAAATGCGCTGCTGAAATCTAACAGGACGAGTATTGTAAGACACTTGTTCTCTAAAGCAAGGCGGATATCATCAGTTATATTTAGCAGCGCAGTCACAGTGCTATGACCGGGTCGGAAACCAGATTGAAAGGGACTAAGAAGAGAATTTGCAATTAGAAAAGCGGAGAACTGACGGTGAACAATGTGCTCGAGTACTTTAGAAAGGTAAGGTAATATTGAGATGGGACGAAATTCAGAAAACGAAGATGGGTTACTAACTTTGGGTAGAGGAATTATATGTGCACACTTCCAAGTGGAAGGAAAGGTACAACTACTTAAAGAAAAGTTAAAGATGTGAGTAAGAATAGAAAGTATACTCGGAAGAGTGAGGTAAATCATTTTAGAGCTAAGTTTGTCGTTTCCAACCGCTGCCGAAGAGATGGATTTTATTGATTTAAGTACGTCTTCTTCCGTAACTACAACGAGGTCAAAAGGAGAGCAACAGGGTTTTGGTATATTCATAAGTGAACATAACGTGTTGGTTTTAGTCACTGAGTCCAAATGAATCGGAGATTTGGAAAAGTGAGTATTGAGATCATTTGGATTTACGTCACAACCGGCGGCATAAGCAGATTTTCCTATACCTACGGATTTTAAAAATTTCCAGACCTCGGCAGAGCTACGATTAACAAGATTTTCGTGGAAATAGCGTCTCTTTGCATCCCTACACAGACGATTGCACCGATTACGAAAGTATTTAAATTTGGACAAGTTTTCTTCAGAAGGGCAATTTTTGTATTTTCTTTTGGCACGATCTCTTTTCCACATGTACTCTTTAATCTTCGATGTCAACCAGGGCGCAGGCACGTGCTTGACTTTAATCCGCCTGATAGGCGCAAGCTGATCAAATAAACCAAGCATTTTCTCATTGAAGAAACTCACTTTCTCATCAATGCTGTTGCTATCAAGTAGCGGAGCCCAGTCAATGGCCTCAACATCGCGTTTCAGTGTCTCCAAGTTGATCCCCTTGAAGTTTCGGAGTAAAAGATATTGAGATTTGCGTTTGGGTGATCGAACACGGTATGAAAGGTATATAAGATCGTGGTAAGAGAAGGGCGAAGAGAGTTGACCGTGGGTAACGACATTCCCAGATAAGGAAACGATCATCAGATCAAGTAAGGAAGGTGAACAATTCGGAAAGTAATGGGTAGGCGAGAGAGGAAGAATTTTCATATTATAAGCGTCAATAAGAAATTTTAATTTCCAAGACCTATGATCATTTTTAATCAGGCATGTATTGAAATCTCCCATTAAGATAACGTGGTCGTATAAAGGGCGCAGATCGGATATAATCTCGTCGAGGGAATCGAAATAATCAATGCTCAAGTTGGGGCAATAGAACACACCGAGCAAAATTTTATTGTTGTGAACAGTTACTTCAATGAACAAAAATTCGGCAGATTCAGAGTATTGGGAAGGGGAAGCTTTGATCACCTTGTAGGGTAGATCAGCACGGAGGTACAAACAAACTCCACCGCAGCCCTTTCCAGTTCTATCGTTTCTTATCAAAACATAACCAGGTATGGAGAAAAGAGCAGACGGGAGGGACGGTTTAAGGAAGGATTCGGAAACTAGTAACGCATCAAGGTGAGCAGAGCTAAAAGATGCCAGAAGATCGGGGAAGTGAGCAGGAATACTTTGTGCATTTATGTGAGCAACGTTAAAATTGTTACTGTGCCCTGAGAAGACCGTAGATAATTCATCAAGCAAAGTAGAGGTTGGGCAGGAATCGCTGATTGCACTTTCAAAGCTACAAGTCGAAGAAGAGCAAGAATAGAAACTGTCATT
Source organism: Carterocephalus palaemon (assembly GCA_944567765.1). NCBI lineage: Eukaryota > Metazoa > Arthropoda > Insecta > Lepidoptera > Hesperiidae > Carterocephalus > Carterocephalus palaemon. The sequence goes on along the minus strand of OX155647.1, from coordinate 656,834 downwards.
GAGCTTAACTTCATCGTTTATATTTATTGACATAGTATATAATCAATTTACGAATATAATAATAAAATAAAATAAGTAATATTAATAATAATTAAAATATATATATATATATATATATATGTATATTAAGATATACCTATAATGTTCTATGAGAATTTTTTACCAAAAATCAACAATACAGACCGCCTTCACACTAACCACTGCCAGGTGAAATGGAAAGATTTCAGTTGAATAGGTATAAGCATTTTAGCATTTTAGCATTTTATCCTAAAAAAAAAAAAAATATCCTGAGATTACCAATGTAGGTAGGTACCTAACAGTTGCAAATTATACAAATACAAATAGTCATAATAAAACTTCTAGTCTATAGTAGATCAGAAATATAATAATGATCTATACTAATATTATTAAGAGTAAAGATTTGTATAGTATAAGATATACCTCTTAACCATTTATTTGTAATAGTAGGCCTTATCTATAATGTAAATCTACTCGCAGCAAAATTCTACATACATTTAATCAAGAGGTAAGGTAGGTACTAAGTGATGTACTTACAAAAATTATCAATGATAGTTACCAGCTTATTAGCATAAATAAAGTGTTAATTCATTCTGATATACCTATACCTTAGTTTATTTAACATTATACCGACGAATATGTTAAATATGTACATAGGTATGCTATATAATGGCAATTTTTAGTTATGTGTTGACAATCACTCTCTTTAGTGTGAAACATTCAAGTTTTATGGTGATAGATGTTGATTTCACTAATGAAAAATAAAACTAAAACAAATCAATAACAATAACATCATAAATAAGTAAGTACCTACCTACTGTGATTAATTTATTGTAATTTTATAAAACAAAAATAAGATAGGTAGAAAGATATTGTTGGACAGGTCCCTGTACACATTTATAATGTGTTATTGTGTATTATAACAAAAAAAAAAAACTTTGATTCATTAAGTAGAAAGGAACCAACAAGAATCGCACCATACAGCACATAAATTAGACAGCACATTATTTAAGTACAAAAAAAAAAAAATCTAAAAGCATGGAATAGATTGGAATGAAACGTAAGTATTAAGAACAACATCTACCTACATTGACTTTAAGTGTATAATCAAAGTAACACAGTATTGGACTTATTTTGTAAAGTACAGGTATAGTATTTAACGACGCCGGCGACTGCGACCTTTTTGTTCTGAAATATCAGTTTGGGCTGTTTTAGTAGAGGATTCGCCACATTGTAGATCGGATGTGGCAGGAGTGTCGATAGGGAACTGCCTAATAAGTTCATCCAGGTCACTCATGTATTCTATTTTTCGGCGAGATTTATTTGGCAGGAGAATAACTATCTTTCCGTCCGAAGTCCAAACCTGTTTGACACCAAAATGTTTCCGAGCTTCTGCAAATGTTTTTTGTCTAGGGTGAGTAAGAAACTCTGACACAGATAGACCGGTGCCTTTTAGGTTAGTTTTACTGTCCCACACGTCCTGGCGGTGCTCCAGGTTATAAAATCTAACAAGAATAGGCCTGTTCTTGCTGCCTGGATTACCTAGGCGATGACAGACTCGCAAGTGCCCTGCGGTTATTTCTGTCAATTTCATCTGGCCATTTATTATATTAATAGCTGTCTCGTTCACTTTTTCCTGTTGCTTTTCAGGCACGCCGTGCAGTAACAGTACTTTTCTTCTCATTATAGTTTCGTGTCGGTCGAGACCTCTTGTTAAAAGTTCTACTTGAGTTTTTAATTTACAAAGTACATCACAAACAAATGACTTAAACTCGCCAAACTCTTGTGAAAGTGAAGAAATATCGAGGTGCACGGGACCAGAACTTGCCTTGACATGCTTTTCCAGCTTCTCTTCGTACCTTTTCATGTGGGATGTGACCAACTTTTGTAGTGCTTCAAAATTGTCAGTTAGTTGCATTTCCATGGTAGAGGTTATGATAGTTGGAACTGTTGAAAGTCCGTAAATAGAAAACAAAGTGGTGAAACTTGATTAGCAGGTTAGTGCTTAAGGGTTCTGTGAGATATTAATCCATTTTTAATCACTATAGATACACTTAAATAATATAAAACACTTATAAACTAACTGCACACTGAATTTGCGTGTTTATGTCACGACTACCCTCTTACCAACCATCTTTTATTGGTGGCGGTAAGTTCTGCATGGGAACACAATTTATCGCGGCCAGGAGGCAGTAAGGCAGTATCAATACTACAGTCTTTAAACTACAGAGTCAATCATATCTGCTAAATCTCGAGTTGAAATTGACAAAATGCCCAGGGATATGAGCGCTGTTACCCACAGATAATCATTGGATACCTCCCGGGGCCGATATATCCGGTACAGATCTTTTATTGCTCTGAGCCTCCCAGCATTCCACGACCAACAGAGTTATTGGATTGCACGATATATCACGATTTTTGCAGAAAATAGAAGTCCAACAACTTTGTTTTATGATTGGTGTGGACTTTTGTAGGATTCGGATTGGACGTAATCCTGCGAGTGTGTAATATAGACAGCCAAGTTTGAATTGTATTCAGTATCATGATATTCACAAGGATTCTCTTCCGTTTTATATTGTTAGCCTTTTTGGGGATGTCACCAGCATGCAGTACCACCTTTCCGCTGCTCCATGACCATTGTGACAAAGAGAGTTAGTATAGAGAGCAGTAGAGTAGTAGTAGAGAGCATCGTAGAGTCTACTTACCCTGAGGATGCCTTGTTTTGGGGCGAAACACGTGTTGGTGTGTCTATGTTGGTGTGTGTATTCATTTATCGCATGTGCATGTTTTCCTGCGTGGGAGGGAGGGAGGTGCTACGTGCATGAAAGTATACATACATCACCATACGTTTTTGTTCGCGGATTGTTGCAAAGTAGATTAATTCTTTGTTTGTAATAATATAATGGAGTTCCGCAAAGTAACGCCTGATACAATTAAAGAGAGTTAGACCAGTTATTGAAGTTTATTAGGATTTGGTTAGATCGTTTGTACGAAATCGAGTAGGTATACGAGTAGAAATGTCTTAATTAGTCCTAGTTGGCACTACAGATCCTGCTCCAATAGTTACTCAGTGATTAGTGAAGGAAATAATGCCGAAATTGGAACCACTGGGCTGTGATCGCTTTCCATTTGATTGTTTTACATTATAAGCCAGGCCCAGGCCATTAGGCCCAGGTCATTAGGCCCAGCTATATAACAGGCATAGGCGTCTAATAAATAGGCGATGAGCCGGTTTTCTGCCGGGCAAAAATAGAATACTCCAAGTGAATAGAAATAGAAATAGAAAAAAAAATTATTTGCCAAAGTACAAGTTTAAATACAATAACAGAACAGAGACAATCTATATAAGTACAAATTTGACGACCGCTGGTTTTCAGTACGACCAATAGGAATTTCAAGTTAGAAAAACCTAATAATAATTATCTCGACCGAGGATCGACTCGGGGATCGAACACAGGACCTTTAGCTTAGTTAAAAAAATCATAACATTTTTATTGCCAGGCAACTGAGGCCTACAGATAGTAATATACAAATACAATATAACATAAATGAATACTTACAGGAGATAATAGCAGATAATAGCAGCGTCCATAGCCCAATGGCGACGATTCAATGTGATCGAAAGTGTGGATCGGTGACCGCTAGTGGCAAAATTTCATGGACGCTACCGTGCTTCGGAGGGCACTTAAAGCCGTCGTTCCCGGGTGTTTTAAATGCTGGAAACAGTCGTTAAGCCTTGTCAAAGACCTTCAGGAGACACTGGGTTGGCCTCTAACCTCTCCACCAATCCGCATTGGAGCAGCGTGGTGGAGTAAGCTCTAGACCACCTGGTTTTTTTGAGGGTTAATAATTGTTGTACAATTGTAAACAATTAATAGGACCGATGGCTTGCAATGCTCTCCGAAGCAGTGGCGACCCATCCCAATGCCTAGCAGTGGGACGTCTATGGATGAGAAAGTAAAAATTTATTTAAAACTAGCCTCAGAAACGCCGGCGTACGACACCTCTCAGCTTAGCAGTCCCGTTTGCGATAGCGGTCGCAAGTACCAATGGGCAGTCATTATACAAGACAGTATAATGGACTAACTATTTTTTTGTGATGTAAGACATGTAACTGCTTACGTAAGGCGAATTTATAAGCTCAGTGTGCATTCAGTTTCACTCGATATAATCTTTTATTCAGTTACATGGCACGGTTGTTTTTTCGACCTCGTGCAGTATTCATGAGCCAAAGTACTGCGAAGCAGGGGCCGGCGGCATGTCAATATGAACAGAATGGTTCTATGATTTTGCCGGAAAAGTCACTCTATTTCTGTCGTAATCAATATGCTAGTATAGCACATAACTCGGGCGCTATTCATAACTTAGATAAGTTGGTGTTAAAGGTCATTGTGGGCGAGATTAAGGAATTTGGTGGGTATGTTCCTAGAAGTTCCTAGGAGGCCTGTGGCCAGCACAGGTTACTAAAGAATAAACTGCTTCATAACCAGTAGCTCTATATAAGTATGCTCCGTTTCCTCTGAACTGTTCAATTAAGTATTCAGTTTTATAGGATACTAGTGGACGCCCGCAGCTTCGCTCGCGTGGAATAAGACTTTGTTCCGCCTAAGAGGAAATAAATGAGCAGATTTTTTATTTTGTTTAGGATTAAAACCTTCCGTGGACCTTAAGGAACATACAAAAAATAAATTAGCCGAATTGGTCCAGCCATTCTTGAGTTATGCGCTTAACAACATTTTTATTTTTAAAGATACGTGACATATTTTCATACATTTTGCTATTTTTCGAGCACTGAATGCATAATAAATATGCTCTTTTATAATAAGCTAGCCCTTTATTAAGCAAGGCAAGGCGGAACTTTTCCAATTATCTAGCCAAATAAATTCCGTGCCCGCATGAAATGCGACACGGAGAAAACGTTAGCCTAGTATGAAAGTTGGTAATAGTCTGCGTACACGATACTGCTAGCTAATTGTGCATAGCATAGGTAACGATACGATTAAACGAAACAATAGTTTATTTCCGTTGTATAAAGATGAAATCTTAAGCAATATATTAATTTACTTATTTACTTATTTGTATATTTTTTGTGTTTTATAAATTCATTTGCTATACAGTGGTTTGCATACAAGCTTTTATAGATGTTACTTTTTAAGGAATTTCATATTTCTATATAGTGATTTGGTGATTTATTACTGCCGAAGTTGGTTGTACACGGTCTGCATTACTGTTAAACCAATAAAAATACTTGAAGATGGCAAAGTATGGAAGAAGGAGTTTCCACTATTAATTAATCTTAATTAATCTATTGATCACAATATCAATAGATTCCGGGTCGACGCAAAAAATACATCTCAGTAAATAACAGGTCACTTAAAATGTAAGCTAAGCTAAGCTGCAACCCATGGACTTCCCACTGCTGGGCACAGGTCTCCCGGCAGACAAATTTTCGGGAGGTCTAGACTAGAGCATACTCCACTACGCTGCTCCAATGCAGATTGGTGGAGGGGTTAGTGTTCGGTGTCATGTCGACCAGTGTCGAATGTTCTCAAGCCACCCGAAGGTCTTCGACAAGGCTTAACGAATGTTATCACCTACCGACCGTGCCCTTCGTTGCTCAACTCTGCCGATCACATAGAATCGACGCGAGCCATTGGACTATGAAAGCTACAGCTGTTTTATTTTATTTTTTATTGTTGACCGAAGTAACGTGAGCTCATAATTTTAATCGTTCTCATTCTATGCATATTGAAAAAATAAGTGGACCCAGAGTGCTCCCTTGAGGAACGCTTGCAGCAAGCGTATTTTGTTTATTATTTGCGTTGTTATTTCACATGGAAAGTACTTCGACCTCGTAAGTTGTACCTAGTCGTACCTACAACACTTTAAACTTATAAACAAATCGTTCTTTTAGTGTCTGGAAAATGTTTATTGCACTTAAAGCCAACATACATTTTTACTAACTTTCTAACAAAGGGTCTCTTAGCGATACTTCTTGTTCAACGCTGTGCAGCCACAAATAGCGTCTCATGTGATAGATACAACCAAACATTAAAGTTATAAATGTTACCTTCGTACATTTATAACTTAACTATACTAGTAAGTGTAGCGTCCATAGCCCAATAGCTCGCGTCGATTCAATGTGATCTAAAGAGTTAAACAACGAAGGGCGCGGTCGGTTTATGGATGGGTGACCGGACCGCTAGTGGCAAAATTTCATGGACGCTACCGTGCTTCGGAGGGCACGTAAAGGCGTCGGTCCCGGTTGTTTTCAATGCTGGAAACAGTCGTTAAGCCTTGTCGAAGACCTTCGGGTGGCTTGAGAACATACTAGCCTTGTCGAAGACCTTCGGGTGGCTTGAGAACATTCTAGCCTTGTCGAAGACTTAAGTTACAATTACGGCATTCACATACATACATATAATTCATTTCTCCAAACTGAAACACGACAAACGTAAAGCAACAAAAGTGAAGGCTGTATTTAACGTATAATGCGATATCTGCTCCCCAGTCGTTGATCCGAGCCAGAGGAACCACAAAGTTAAGTAACAAACTAAAGTTATTTCGTCCGAACGAGCATCTCAGACCGGTCACCGCACTATAACTTTTTCCTTCCCCAAAACTATTGAGGACAAACATTTTCCGCGCGATCACACTTATCACTCTCATAACCTTTTTTCTTATTAATGCTACATGCCAGCGCTGAACTTAATTATATTAATGAAATAATAAAGAATATTAAAAATCCGGCCAAGTGTGAGTTAGACTCGCGGACGAAGGGTTCCGTACCATTATCTATACAAACGGCAAAACAATTATCTGTGTTGTTTGGGAGCCCCCCTTAAATTTTTATTTTTTCTGTTTTTACATAACAGAAATACATCATCTGTGAAAATTTCAACTGTCTAACTATCACGGTTGATGAGATAAAGCCTGGTGACAGAGGGACAGACGGACAGACGGACAGCGAAGTCTTAGTAATAGGCTCCCGTTTTACCCTTAGGTAAGGAATCCTAAAAATGGAACGCAAGGAAACATAAAAATGTAATCGCGTATGTATCTGAGATTTGGTTGGAGAAGTGTTTGGCAAGGGCTTAACATTTCCACTTTTTACTTATCCTTCCCAATATTTAAACGGGCAAGAGTGTTTGTTTGTTGGTCTGTCCTTCTTCTCCGCTTCAACGGAATGATGGATCGACGTGATTTATTGCATATGTGATGTAGGTGGAAAGTGAAATATGCTACCTTTTAATTCCGGAATAATTCTCTTGGTCACATCCAATTCTAAACCCTATATTACGACCAAGAAACGGCCTAAGGAGCGTATCCACGGAGCGTGTAATCGGGAGTCCATTAGGAAAATGAATAAATGAAGACCACCCACATAGATTTATTGACGCGATCAACGTCACGCAACTGGTGGTGGCGTTCCGTGGGGAAGTAAATATAATAACATTCATCATATTATTATCGAGTGGCGTGTCAGTCTCAGGGCGGTAGAAATATTTATTTTTTAATTTTAATCAAATCAAAAGAATTTATTTCACACAAGTTACAATTATTTTATTACTGAACGATTCGTGAGTGTCTATATTCATAGTTGAAGTTACCGGCTTACTCACGTGTGATTTAAGTCGGAAATAGGCCGACTAGTTTCGAGCGTGCCCGCCGCGAGCGCGTTCACTCCTGAAGATGATCATCGTAATAGATCGAAACTAGTCGGCCTATTTCCGACTTAAGTCACACGTGAGTAAGCCGGTTACAATTATTGTTAAATACGCCTAACATAGGACGTATGCGCTCATGTAATTGTGCCAGTAGCGGTCATCATCATCATCATAATCAGCCTTTGGACACTGGCCTCTCCTAAACGGCGTCACTCCGACCCCGGTCCTGTGCCTTCTGAAACCAGCGGTTTCCCGCTGCCTTCTTCAGGTAGTCAGTCCACCTTGTCGAAGGTAGCAGTCACCCAGCCACAAACCGACCGCGGTCCAAAAATCAATCAAGGCAATCAATAAACCGCTTTATAAATTATTTATGGCATCCATAATCTATGAAAAGATTAACCAATCTCCAGTCTTCTTTATCTCTTCCCGTAGCTCCAAGCTAGAGAATCGCAAACCGAACGAAAATTGAATCAAATAAGAAAACCAAATTACATTTTCGAGATCCTTCAATCGGACCTTTCAATCCCTTCCTATCTCCAAGTAGATCTTGTGCGTTCGATGTCTGAGAAATGACCGGCCAGACATTAACATTCCCAACAGCCCTCCACCGTAGGAGTAAAATTTCAAGAAGGCAAAATTGCGACGTTATAAATCACCCCTCGAGCGACGTGCGACATAATAACAACGTGGTAGAACCTCTATTCTGTCATTTGCTGCCTCGCCACAACTCTGGCACAGCGTAGAAGTTGTTTGAAATATTATTTTGTGGCTCAATCGAAACAGGTTGCTACCTTTCTTTTGGCCAAAGCCCTTAATTTCTATGCTATAATATTATAGATATAAATATCTAGTTATCTTTATAAATACGAATATTATGTAACAGGAGACTTATTGGCACACAGTAAGAATTATTAAGTAAAGTAGCGCCCATAGCCCAATGGCTCGCGTCGATCGAGTTAAGCAACGACGGGTGCGGTCGGTTTGTGGATGGTTGACCGCTGGTGACAAAATTTCATGAACGCTACCGTGCTTCGGAGGGCACGTTAAGCTGTCGGTCCCGGTTGTTTCAATGCTGAAAACAGTCGTTAGTAGTCCGCGGCAGTAGTAGCCAACCAGCGAGGTCAATAACCGCTAAGCGTGCTCGATAACAATTCACACCTCTTAAAAATAACGAAATTACCACTTTAAACCGTCACCACTTGATCCATGTTCAAGATAAGGCCCTCAAGAAAATTACGATTTTTAACTGAAGGAGCCTTTCTATGCTTGCGTACCAACTGAAATTGTTATAAAAAAAAATCCTAACAGCCAATTCCGTAAGAACTCAGCTCCTAATAACCCTAACCAATCATCTATAAACTCTGTGACCGACAGCGAACGGTCCAATCAGCCACGAAATAATTCAACCCTTCACTTACTTCGCTTCGTTAAACGAAAGTTTTTGTTTAAGAAAGAAAGCAATCAACATCGAACGAATCACATATTCAAGCAGGTAGTCGAGTGTTAACATGCCTTTATACTATGATGCGTAAACTAATGCAGACTAACTGGACTAACCATCCCAGTAGGTAGAGTATTTTGATATGAGCCTTGTTTAAAGTATATGATGGTTTTGCACGCTCGTTTGCTATCATCCTTATAAGACTTATAAAGTTGAAGATTTTATTCATAGCTTGCCATGATTTGGGTGTATAAGTTTAGCTTAGTAAAGCTTACCACACACTATATTACCCCATAATAGATAGGTAGGTATTTCATTTCACTGATATGGCTCATCATTACTAAGCGTTTAGCCCTTCTATAAAACCATGTTATAAAAAGGCAGACTATAAAAGCATTTAAATGCAATTGCGCGGTAAATAAATCGCGCTCATTTATAACTCACCTCAACCTTAGACCCCGTGTACTTTAAAAGCGGTGAGAGTAATTGAAAAAGCCTGAAAAATTCGCGTAATTAATATTCAAGCACGGGATTACTTAACCCAAAAACAATTTGAAATAAAAAATGCAAACAAATGCTATTCGATTAAGTGTGTTTAAAATGTGCGTTGGTAATTATTTCTATATGTGTGTGTAGCTCTCTGCGCGTAATCTTTTGAAGCACGCAGCTATGCGTAACACAGGACTAATCGGACTAACGTTGTCAAACGAAGGTCTTTGTCCAACAGTAGAACTCCAAACTTCGGAGGGCACGTAAAGCCGTCGGTCCCGGTTGTTTTCAATGGTGGAAACAGTCGTTAAGCCTTGTCGAATGCCTTCGGGTGGCTTGAAACACATTCGACACTGGGTTGGCCACTAACCCCTCCACCAATCCGCATTGGAGCAGCGCGGTGGAGTATGCTCTAGACCTCCCGCAGCTGTGTCTGTGTGGGGGGACCCGTACCCAGCAGTGGGACGTCTATGGGTCGCAGCGAGCGAGAACTCCAAATGCTGATGCGTGGATACGTATAACCACGGCGGCATTTCCTTCAAAAGATACCGCAGCAGCCTGAGCGCTTTTCTTACAAAACAAAGTTAATCTAAATTGTATCAGAGCCCACGATAATCTGGGCCAAGGACGTGTCAATTCCACTAAGTTAAACAATTTCCTTGTCATATTTTAATCCCACGTCTTCTGCAGCACCGACTACGACGCTAATAAGATACGCCTCGGAATACGAAGTGGCACAGAAATGGTAATTGACGCTAAGTTTACTTCAAAACTTGATCGGAAACATTTACTGGACAACATTTACTTACAAACGGATTACTGGAACACAAGGCTAATGGAACGAGTCACCCTTTCATGGAGGCATTCGGATGGCTTTAAAACCGACGCAAAGAATAAATATTTTACTGACCTCTTAAAACCGAAAACCGAATCGTTTTTTATTATTTACGAGTATGTTTTGACGAGCGCTCGAAATTTAAAATTTGGAAATTAAGAACGCCCAATCTTTTTATTGCCCAGCAGTGGCCGCTAATGAACTCAAACCGTAAAAACCCACAGTTTGTCAGCCAGGATTACTGTCCGCGCATTGCGGAGATAATACTTGAAGAATATTCCTTGCAGAATTGAATAAAAGCTTTCTGTCACGGACAAAGAACGATGTAAAGGTACTCTTCCACTAGCACTCCTTTTTTTTTCTCACTCGTTTTGGTGATCTGGCTTGATATACTAATTTGTTTCTATTATTTTTATTGTATTTATACATTACATAACATTATTTTTTATCATGTTACTTGGAAGATCATTCTTGAATATGAAATAAAAAGTATTAAATATTACTAGTATTATCATTATTAATCCAACATTCAGTAGATTTGTTCTGTTAATAATAATTTTAGCAATTCACTCTCTAAATATTTTTTATATTTGAAATTATATTTATTGTAAATACATATTGTAATACGTAATCGTCGTAATGTTTTTGATTCACAAATGCCAAAGAGACATAGACAATCGGCAAAAACTAACATGCTAGATATATGCGGCGCGATTTCAATACTCGTTCGCCAGTGGAATACCACCCTAACCAGCGAATCTTGAAGCAGAGTACGCAGCAATACATCAATCAAGGCTTTTCTGATCAAGCGGATAACGCGCGGAGACAGATCAGTAGATTTACCGTGCGTGTCACGTTTGCAAAGGGACTTTAATTCGATTGCGACGAGTTTGTTTTTCAGGATTTTTTTTCTATAAATGGACTTAAGAGAGGAAGTTAACGAAAATTAAATAAGGTTCAATGAAAGCCAAGGACACGCATGGTTTTATATCTCACCAACCAGGAGAAGTAACATATTATAATTTTAATAATAACCGTATATTAAGAAGAAGACATAGGTTTAAGCCAAGCATAGCTAGTCAGTATTTAACTACATATAGGAATAACTAATTAATAAAAAAATATATTTGAAAAAAAAGCTTTTTATAACGTTTTTTTTTTAATTTTATTTTCGTGCATTGTCATCGGAACCTAGTATGTGTGCCAAATTTCAGCTCGATAGCTTCAGTGGAAGTGGGTGAAATATTGATTGCAAGATACCAGGACATACACATACATACATACATAGATACATACGAGTGAAGTTAAATAAAAGCTTTTAAAATGTACGAGTTAGTATGTCTTACTCGTATCACTTCATGGTTAGTTAGTGTCAGTATGAGCTGGTTCGCTCAAGTTAGCTTCAGTTCGATGAGCTGGCAGCCTTATGCGATTTCTTAAATATTACAGACTTGTGGACGCCCGCAGTTTCGCTCGCGTGGAATTAGACATAACAATACTTTCGTTTACACCTAGTAATATTATATTGCCTATGTCACTCAGTGAAGATTCAGCTTTCAAATGGTGAAAGAATTTTTGAAATCGGTTCAGTAGTTTTTGTGTGAAAACATTACAAACAAATCTTTTCTCTTTATAATATTAGTACTTATAGAAGATTCAAGTATCCTAAAAAGCACTCAAACAATTATCGTCAAAATGCGAGAAACAATAAAGTGCCTTGAGCGTTATGACGGCCAGCGCTCGCTGTCGCTGTGAACTCAGTGCACAGATTAAACATTTAATAGAGACAGCCCGGTGGCTTTCAACTCGCCTTTTACTTGAGGGTCTGGGCTTCAATCTAAGCGGCACGCAACAATGACTTATCTCTATCTAAATTATGTGCGATTTAAAAAAATTAACTTTTTAGCTGTACTTTTTAATTGAAAAAAAATGTTGAAAAGGGGGATGAAAGGTTTTATGACAGTATTGTCATTTTCAGAACTAGAAGCATAACATTTATATTTTAGACTGTTGAATAGATATAAAAAAAGTGGTATTCAAAGTTTGTAAAAATTTTACCCTTAAGGGTGTAAAATAAACATAAGGGATAACACATTTACGGATTCATTACAAATTTGTTGAGCTAAAGTTAACGCGAAGAATCTATTATTTTGTCTAATTCCACGCGAGCGAAGCTGCGGGCGTCCACTAGTTTACTATATAATATTCTCGAAGGTGCGCCTAGTCTGCGTACCAGCACTGGCGCAGCATGGGCGCGGCTGCTCACAACTCATAACAATTGCCACAATGCTGCTCCATTGCAATCAGGTACTAACTGACGATTATTTTCAATCTGTGCTAATAACCGCCCGCAGACTAATTCTGCGGTACATGGCGTAACGAGCAGAAAATCAGGTTAGTGCGCTATTCCACGACGCCCGGGGCGGTGTGACATGCAGCCGCGGGCGGCACTCACACCGGAGTTTAGTGTATTAGTGGATTAGTGCACTAATCTTTGTGTAATAGTTTTCCGATGAGATTACCTCGTAATCATGTGTAAAGGGAATTATTGAATCATGGATAAGCACCACGTATTTATTGAAACTCATTGTGTTTGCGTCCATAGCCCAATGGCTCGCGTGAATTCAATGTGATCGAGAGAGTTAAGCAACGACGGGTGCGGTCGGTTTGTGGATGGGTGACTGCTAGTGGCAAACTTTGGGCGCTACCGTGCTTCGGATGGCACTTTAAGCCGTCTATCCCGGTTGTTTGTTGTTGTGGCTTGAGAACATTCGACACTGTGTGTGAACCCGTGCTTAGAAGTGGGACATGTTTGGGTTGCAACTTAGCATTTTGTTTGATAGAAACCCTTTTTTGGCTTTTCTCAGAATTACCTTATAAAAAGCAGAGTTTAACTCATAGTCGTTCCTGTTGGGCACGGGTCTCCCACAGCCGGTAGGTCAACAGAATAATCCAGTAACCAAACAGGTGCCTAGTTCTCTCAAGCGGCCCAAAGGTCATACAAACCATTGTTTTAAAAATGAAAACAACCAGGACCGGCAGATGCAATCTCCTCTGAAGCGCGGAAACTCACGTGATGCCATACCGTCGTCGTCATACCGAACGCGCCCGACTTTGCCACCTCGGTCGATCACGCTCGATCGAGACTAGACTCGCGCAGAAGTCGAAAATTGAGGTATCGTAAGCGCTGATTGGTTCGCCAGCCGTATTATGTCCCCCGAACTGATACCCATGCGCGTCCATCGCCTCCGGATATCGTTTAGCGCAAAACTTTCGTGTCCGAAGCCACATTGTTTGAGAAGTGCTTGATACCTTGGGTGGCGAAGGTCCTTTGCCGAGCCAAATGTTTATAGGTTCTTCCACAAAATAAAAGTATGTATCAGTCGTAAACAAAGGCACTGTTATACACTGCAAAATTTCTAAAGTGGCAGTCAGCTCTTCGAGAGCCCCCGGCGTCAGCTGCACACAAACTTCGTGCTGCGAAGTTGGCGCGTGGATATAATGGAACAGCTAGGTATACGCCTACAGTTTAGTTGCCGATCATCGGTCCTTTGTTTTACGAGAGAAAATCCTTTTAAACGTACTCGGGGTATGTGTTCGTCACACGAATATTTGTCCTGAGTGGGATTCGAACCCACGACCCCTGGCACAACAGACAGGTTCACTACCGATTGCGCTAACGGGCCCGTCAAAGTATTGGATCGTTTATTCACGAAATATTTTGCAGGCTGGCCGGCAACTGAAACAGCTTATTTCATATCGATATGAATGTCGGCCCGACTTTAAAATATTACGTGAATATACGAACCAATTGAGATCCTCCTGTTTTTGAAGTCGGGCTGTAATAGGCAATTAGGGACCTTACCAAAAACAACCTATTAGCTGCCAGGTGGACGGGACAGTTGACTGTTACAAAAATTAACTTTATATTTTGCTAACGAATCTCTGTGAAAATCATTAATCTTTCCAATTTCAAATTGAAAATTCCTTTGCCAGTAAAAGGATCTGAAGTACGTAGTACCGAGTAGCAATGTCAAAGGATATTCATGTCTTCATCGGATATTCATCTTCTGTAGGTAAAGTAAGGAATGTTTAATAGAAGCAAGCGATTTCTAATGCAAAGGCTTTGGAAAGAAGTAAAGAAAACATATTATGTATATTATACTACATGTAATGTTTTGTGAAAACATTACCTATACTATATATCCATACTAATATTATAAATGCCAAAGTAACTCTGTCTGTCTGTCTCGCTTTCACGCCAAAACTACTGAACCGATTCAAATGAAATTTGGTACACAGATAGTCTGAGCCTACTATATATAGTATATATATAGGAGACCCGTGCCCAGCAGTGGGACGTGCATGGGTCGCAAGCTAAATAAAAAATTACGAAAGTGATTTTTGTCAACCATCAGTCACTAACTCCTTTTGAAGTGCGGACTTCTTATCTTATAATCTGTGAATGACTATTGTAAATTTAAAAGAAGAATGGCGGCAGCATAATTAACTTGGGTTTTGTTGCACCCTGGTTCTACCTATCAAGAACCGCAAAGCACTACTACGAAGCATTAGGTTGAAGAGGAATACAATAGTATTTCTGACAGGAAAACGATTTGAGCATCAACATGGAACTGAGCTATATATAGTCCGCGTTAACTGCCGTAGTTATAGTCGTGATTGCCAGTTCTAATGGATGTCAATCCTGCTGTTTCTGTCTCGTGGTTTAGTTATTAGCTACGTGTATTTTGTACGACAAATTAATCACTACTGACTACAAACTTACCTAGTGTTCAAGATCAAACAGATACCTGACAAGGCATTAATTTGCCTGCGACAGAACGGCGAAGTTATTCAATGCGATGATTACAGTGATATCTATATATATAAAAGGAGATGCTGACTGACTGACTGACTGACTGACTGACTGACTGACATATATCAACGCAGGGCCTAAACTATAAGGGTTAGAAACTTGAAATTTTGCACAGGGGTACACGTAAAAGTTGTTGATTATATCGTGCGAGAATTTCTAAGTTAAAATAATATCACAATGATGAAATAACTTGTTTCTAAATAAAATAGCATAACATCATGCCTGTATTTCCCCGCAGGGGTAGGCAGAGTTGTGTACAACCAGTTTTCACCAGTTAATTCACATATAGGTGGTGAACCTATTGCCATACACCGGGCAGAAATACAGACTCCAAGCTGCTACCGGGTATTTCAAATCAGAAAAACCCAACGGTTGCTGCCTGTACCGAGGCTCGAACCTAGGACCTATAGCTTTGCAGTTACGGTTACGATCACAGGACCAATAATAAGATAGTATTTTAGTTAATCGCACGGCTTAGTAATTTAGTAATGGGCAGTAGCGGAGGGCGGTATTGCATGCTCGTTTGCAATCTTATGTCGTTAAAAAAGAAATTATCAAGTAAGTCCTTACAATTATTTTCAATACGACGTTAATTAAAAAAGTTAGGAGACTAAGCGAATTGGCAGGTGTACTCGATGGAGGGCGAAAAAAATTTGAATCTCTTTATAAAGTAGGACGAGGATAGGTATTAAAGGAAAGAAGATTTATCAGCACTTATTAAATTAAGGTGGAAAGAAAAATGGTCGGTTTTAAAAGATTCTTGAACGAATTAGCGAATTCTCGTACGGAACAATTGTTCCGGTTCCAAGTATGCTTTCAATTGTTTATTTTATGTTGCCAGTCAAGTAGCTCATTGGTTTTTAAAAGCATTTTTATACCTAACTAGCTGACCCGACAAACGTTGTTTTGCCATATAATAATTGCCATATAATTCTTTGCTATAAACCTCACGGAGCCCGAGACCTTTCCAACGAATGCAAAACCGTGGAAATCGGTTCGTGCGTTCTGGAGTTATAGCGTCAGGAAGGAAAACCCGACTTATTTTTATATAGTAGATTCCGTACTTAGGTACGAGTTTTTGTTGGTATGAAATCGCCCACCTATTATTAATTCTGATTTGAAAAAGTTTTTTTTTGCCTTCTAAAGCTCTATTTTACTTACTTATATAGGAAAACTTCAAAGATAATTGACATATTCTTGGAATATAACGTTTTATGAGTAGATCTTTGTGAGTCTGGGGGTAAGGTATGCTTATGTGCCTATACTTACAATTATATCATTTGAAACACTAAATTGGCCTCAATAACCACTTTAGACAAAAACTTACATTGTAGAATTTATACAGGATTGATGTTAATGTTAATGAACTTATCATTTTAATATTAGCTATTTAAATATACGGTTCAATTTAGAAATACATCAGGAAAATACCAGTATTCCAAATTAAATCGCAAAGTTTAATGACCTTATATAACGGTATATCGATAGATTATAAAATATCATCACATTAACCGGTTAGCAAAATTAAATCGAATATGTAGCATAACATGTGTTCACAATGATTTTTCTAGACTTCGCCAAGGTAGTAAACATTGAGAATTATAGAGAACTAATTAGTTTTTTAAACATACATAATTCTATTCTTGTTTAAAAATACTAAACCACAAAGAAAAATGACAAAGCAGTCCTCCATAACTTTATGGTCAGACTAGCTTTTGCCCGCGGCTCCGCCCGCGTAGAATTAGACCCATTAACGACGTCTACCCGCCTAACGACTTCAAAAACGGCAAATTTTCATTCTAACTTTGCACCCCCGTTTTACACCCTTAGGGGGTGAATTTTCAAAAATCCTTTCTTAGTGCTCCCCTACGCTATAAAAGGAACCCCTGTGCAAAATTTCAAGTTTCTAGCCCTTATGGTTTAGGCCCTGCGTTGATATGTCAGTCAGTCAGTCAGTCAGTCAGTCAGTCACCTTCTCCTTTTATATATATAGATTGTTTTTATCACATTTATTTTTACTGCGATTTTATAACTTACTAGCTGACCGGGCAAACGTTGTTTTGCCAATCATAATTGAAGGATATTATTAAAAATAAAAATCGCGATGGGAAAATAGGGGTTGATCGTAGAGGGTTGAAAATTCCGAGTTGTATGTATTTTCTAATGCTATATCATAAAAAAATAAAAATAAAAAATTTCGTCTACAAATTAAAAAAAAAATTTTGGGGTGGACTACCCTTAACAATTAGGGGATGAAAAATAGATGTTAGTCGATTCTCAGACCTACTGAATACGCATATAAAATTTGGTAAAAGTCGGTAAAGCCGTTTCGGAGGAGTACTGCAACAAACATTGTGACACGGAAATTTTATATATTAGAAGATAGACCAGGGTAGAAGCCTTTAAAAATAATAAAAAGTGAAAAAAAAAAATTTGTAGAATATAACCTATTACAAAAGGAGAAGAGTCCTTTTTTCTAATGGGTTTCATCCTACTATTATTTTTTTTGGTTTTAAAAATTATCGAGACTGGTCTATAAGGATATGAATGAAAGTGCTCTAAAAATTATTTTGAAAACATTTATGTGTAAAGTCTGTAAGCTCACCTAACTCGCAGAATCGTTCACAATGCTTTGACGAAAGATTTAAATATTCAATTCAGAAGCATAACCAGACAATTGGAGTGATTCCTTTTTCTGTTCCACAAATTCCTAGAGCTCTATAACTCTAGGAGAGCTGTTTAACATTAACCATCTTTATTTCTTTTTTTCAATCCTGATTTTAGACTTATTACTATGCGGAAGAAAAAATAACTAAGTTAACTTACAACGAATCGTGCAGTAATATTGTTCTGATATTTTAAGTACTTTTTGAATATCTATCAGCAGTAGGTACGATAAACATATCACTCCAAACTGACATTCATAAACTAACATGTCTTCACACATTTCGTGCTGGTAATTGATGTCCACAGCGGTGACAGTCCAGTGGCTATCGAACTCGCCTCTCACTCGAGCTGTCCGGGTTCAAACCCCAGCGGCACGCACCAATGACTTTTCTGAGTTATTTGCGACTTAAGAAATTAAACGTCACTTGCTGTAACGGTGAAGGACACATCGTGAGGAAACTTGCATGCCTGGGAGATCTTCATTATGTTCCCGAAGGCATGTAAAGTCTGCCAATCCGCACTTTGCCAGCGTGGTGGACTAAGGCCTAATCTCTCCCGTTCTGAGAGGAAACCCGTGCTCAACAGTGGGACAAAGAAAGAGTTGTGATGATGATGATGAATTGATCCACCACAACCCTTTTGATGTCCCACTGTTGGGCACGTATTTTCTCTCAGAAAGGGAAAGATAACTTCCATAACTCAGATACTATAAGAACTAAGTATCATTACAATGATTTCCTTCACCGTCTCACATTATGTATATTGATTTTTTTAAATGCATAGAACCTACAGAAGAATTTAGTGCGTACCGCCGAATCGAACCTCTTGAATGAAGTCAAATTTCAGCCACTATAACCGCACCGCGCTGTCGTGATTGATTTATGGGAAATTGAACGCTATGGGCGGGCGTCGGATCGGACGAAGGCTAATTCCAGACCACACCATCAATCTCGCGTTTCATCACCCACCCACGCTGCTCCACGCCCCTACGTGGTAAGCCGAAGGATCTAAGCGAGCGTTGTTTACCTACTTATCGATTCTTCCGGGATATTGAGGGATAAAACGGAATGACTGTCCGACGATATCCCAAAATAGCCACTTAGCTTTGTTTTCATACGGAAAATAAATATGGTAAGAAGAACTGTTTTTTTACTGAACGATTCGTGAGTGTCTATATTCATAGTTGAATTTACCAGCTTACTTACTCACGTGTGATTTAAGTCGGAAATAGGCCGACTAGTACGCCGTGCCCGCCGTGAGCGCGTTCACTCCTGAAGATGATCATCGTAATAGATCTAAACTAGTCGGCCTATTTCCGACTTAAATCACACGTGAGTAAGCCGGTAACTTCAACTAAGAATATCTGTGTTGAACTTGCAGCCTGTAAGTCAGACAAATTATAACTTTTTGATTCTCATTTTATTTTTCTCAACGTACGTTACAAAAGCTGCCCATTGACAAAGGGGAAAAGGGCACCCTATTACTAAGGCTCCGCTGTCCGTCTGTCCGTCTGTCACCAGGCTGTATCTCATGAACCGTGATAGTTAGACAGTTGAAATTTTCACAGATGTAGTACCTATTTCTGTGACCGCTATAACAACAAATACAAAAAACAGAAAAAAAATATTTAAGGGGGACTATACTGCGTTTTGCGCGAGTCCGACTCGCACTTGGCTGGTTTTATTATTTGTTGTGATAGCGGATAAAATTGCCGGTGTTGTTACCTATTTCCGTTCAAGCTTTTACCTACTTTTATTTACCGAGCTTTACCGAGTGAGAGAGCATTGTTGCTCAGATGTAGAGTAGTGGGTATGAGGTGAGCTTTCTCCACGCAAATACAAAGGAATGGGTTTGGTGGTAGTTCCGTCGCGTCGGGATGGCCTCTACCTTCCAGTGAGCGCTTCCGCTGAATGTTTATCTGTGCGCTGACCCTAATAACGCCTCACCTTGTGCGATATAACCTTATTATCTTTGCCCCAACTTTTCTGTGTGTGGGTTATGTAAGGCGTCGCGTCACTTTGACATTTCATATGGGAGAACAACGTTTGTGGGGTCAGCTAGTATACTTTAATGAAATATGAATACTAAACATATGACAAAGCAAATTAGGACAGAACCCAAGTCAGAATTAAATCGTGACGCTGATTTTCAGAGCGGCCCTGTTCCGAGTTAGTTTATTATAATTTATGTGCTCAATTTTCAGCATAGTCATGAAACAGTAAATTAGCTACCGACGGTAGGCCAAAGTGTATACAATATACACATATAATATATAATTATAGTATTTAACTATCAAAACCTTTACATGTCTGTGCAAAACCATCGTCAATTTGTTCCTAACAAAACTACATTACTCGGAAATAACAGTAGACTACATAAAAGTGGGCACGACGGCACTGTCTGATGTCCAACGCGAAATACAGGTAAACGTGACCTCAATCCAGGGCTATTTGGACTTAAGCCACTTTCAGAGGTAAACTCGTTGTTGGACTTTTAAAATGCAAATATGTGGACGCAGCTAAGCGTACTGCCGACGACACTAACTGAATTTACTCTTTTGCCACAAAGCTTGAAAGTTAACGGACAGGTTAGCTGAGTACCTAATTGTAGGAATATTAGATAAGAGTTTCCGCAATGACGTAAACTGAGGTATAAATATCTTATATGTTAATTTTCAAAGACTGCATTTATATTGAACTTACTGGCTCATGTCCGCGGAAAAGTTAAATCATCTTAGCATCTTCAAAGCATCTTCGCCTGCGGAAAAGTTGAGTAAATGCTCGTAATCTTTCTGAAAGAAAATTTTCGTTCCGCTCACAGTGATAAAGTCGAAACAAGGCCGTACACCAAATTGCGTTGCATATTTGCTTATTTTTCAAACATGCAAATATCCAAACATACAAACTTTCACATTTATAATATTAGTAGGATTTGGAGATCAGTAATGCCTATATTTGAATCTCACTCGTTTGCAAAAAACTCGGTCTACACAATGCTGTCTTTATTTTTCAAATTGTAACAAGAGGTCCTTACCAATCGATTACTAAATTCGCCAGGAGATAGGTTTAGTGTCATACAATTTACAATGCCAACTACACTGCCTACAACTGTGGCCTTTAGTTAACTCGTTACTAAATTAGCAAACAAAAATGTTTCGTAAATGAGTACTTATTATTGAAATTCAAAAATCCTGCTCATCTACCAAGCCTTTCCGATATTTTAAGATATAAATTTCAAGATTTCCGCAAAAAAGGTCTTCGTAACATACGGATAGTAAAATAAGTAATGTGGATATAATAAGGGGCTTAATGGGTTCCGCTTGCTTGGCAACCCATGATATGAGCAAAGTCATGGTATTTATAACAAAGGCCTTTATATAACCCTGGTAATACATCTGTGGTAGGAAGCAGGCGAGAAACAACGAGTCCTACCTAACTAAACATATATGGGAGGATGTGATAAGCCACAGTTCGGCGATGACGAATTCTTAACTTGATAACACGCGGGCGAAGCTGCGGGCAGAAGCTAGTACTATATGTTGTTAGTTAGTGCAACTGGAGTATATTTAGTGCCTGTGTGTAGGACACCTATGTGGAAAGAATAAATTTGTTTTTTTTTACAGGTTTATTACAAGACAAACAAATTTCCCTACAATTACGGGCGGATTTGCGAACCCAAAGAGTTACGTTAAAACACAACAGTGACATACAAAATTGTACTCCCTATCTTGTTACCTCCAGGTAACAATCATTAAGTATGTAATACTAGACTGTCAATATTCTGTCAATCTAGCTAATTAAGCATTCATTAAGAAGACTGAAATAGCTTTAAATATAATTAACTAGAAATAATTTATTGTGATTGTTATTTTAAGCTCGAACCTTCTGAATTAAAAAGCGAATGTATGTACCCAAGTCACGTCCAACTTTAAAGTTAGTAACTTGAAACTTACACTTGGGAAATTAAGTTTGTATTCTCGTATAACCTGCACCTATAAAATAATTAGGTATAATGAGTTAAATTATGAAACAATTTTTTTATTTTAGTTTAGCGAATACATAATATACATATCCACCAGCTACTATAGGCCTATATAGGCCTATAATATTATAGATGTGAAAGTGTGTTTGTTTGTTTGTCCGGCTTTCACGTCGCAACGAAGCTATTATATGTGTGGAGATAGTGAGGAGGGTGGAGAGTGACGTAGGCTACTTTTTACCGCGGTAAAACATCCCCATGGGAAGATATCGATGATTTGTTATTTGCTAGATATTTAGTTCCGGATGTTGTTAAAGGATGGCGTTGTCATGTATGGCCCTTTGACCACGCGGGCGGAGCCGCGGGTAAAAGCTAGTAGGCCTATATTAGTGAAAGTGAAGTTAATAAATAAATTTCAAAAATATTCACATCCTTTTATACGAGGGATGAATTAAAAGACTGAATTTGTTTTACTATAGCCAAAGTCTTTCAGTATCTTTTCTCGCATTTTTGAAATCAACAGCTTTTAGAAGGCTTACAAAGTTTCGTGGAATGGTGCCGTTATTTACGGTTTAAGACCTCTGTTTACTTACGTAGTTATAGTCAAATTTAAAATTTTTTCAAACTTAAGGCTGAGGTATATAACAGAGAGCCAAATATCGTAATCTTGAATATCTTATTATTTTTATGCACTACCCATTATATGACGATAACTGATTACTGATTGCGAGTATTAATTATATAATAATATATGGTTCCTTGTATAACGTCTCAATTTTATTCCTTAGTCTGAGCTCAATAATGATTTCAATTTATCATGCAATAATATTTAGAATAATAATATTACTTTACGAGGTAGAAAAATCGTTTTATAAAATAAACACGAAAATTCTAATCTTGTATAATTAACTAAATCAAGTAAATTGGCCAAACTATGTCTAGGTATAACAACAGCAATCAATCCAGAGCACAACTAATGTCCATCAGTGAACACGAAAGGGTTATAGCCAGATCTATCTTCGCTGGTCATTTAACTCCAAATGGAAATTCATTGAATAAATCTCTCCAACACCGGCTCATGCCAAATGACATTATATCTACGGATGTCTCATCAGAACCAATCAGTAAAACCATTTATAAAATGACTTTGGTGCTGTGACTTTAGGCTGTTACAGGTCTCTCGAGAGTTGAGAGTAATGAGAGTCGAGGCTTCGTCCTATTGATTGTTTCATGAACTATCATTTAATCAAAATTGAAAGGCTTAACGTTCAAATCGACCAAATGTGGTAGGGTTAGAGAATAAAACCTTATTAACTCTAATTATTTTAGTCTGTAGCGTCCATGATCCAATGGGTAGCGTCGATTCAATGTGATCGAAAGAGTTAAACTAAGACGGGCGCGGTCGGTTCGTGGGTGGGTGACCGCTAGTGGCAAAATTTCATGGACGCTACCGTGCTTCGGAGGGCACGTAAAGCAGTCAGTCCCGGTTGTTTTCAATGTTGGAATCATTCGCTAAGCCTTGTCGAAGACCTTAGGGTGGCTTGAGAACATTCGACACTGGGTTGGCCACAAACCCCTCCACCAATCCGCATTGAAGCAGTTAGGTACGGTATGCTCAAGGACTTCTCAGTGGAGAGTAAAGACACCAATGGGACGCTAACTGTAACCAGACAAAGCCTAGATAAAACGAATGAACCCAATTTAAAGATAGCATATTATGTTGGTTAGGTTAAAGTTTGGCTATATTTTTTTAATATCGGCCGACAACCAATGACATCTCTGCAGTCGCTTCATCGCGATAACATTTAGGTAGGTACATAAAATCTATGAATGTACTTGGTACCGTTCTGTAACGTAATTATATTTTGGTTATCAGCATGAGCGATGTGATTTGTTCATGTTGACTCGTCACACACACGTGTCAGCGCCCGACCGCCGCGAGTAAACATTTCTACTAATAAATTGTTTGTCGAATGGCTGAACAAACATTGTTAGTAACTTGTTGTCGAAATCTAGTTGTACTAAGCCTATGTCTCGTATGTTGAAATTTCGACACGATTTTGAGAGTTAAATGAAGTGAAAACATACTTTACGAGTACGCACTGTCACCGCGACTCATGGACCACGCGTAAATGCCAGTCATAGAAGAAAACCAATATTATCTTCAAACGTACAATAGAAATACGAAAAAGCGACACTTAGGAACACTAGTAGATACTCCGAAAGTTACATTAGTAAACTGTTGTTGTTAATTGTAAAAATGTGTAGGTACAGAACCACGTGTCACGGTCAATTAATTTTATTTCAATTAAAATGTGACTAATTTGTTGGCACACACATTAAAGTGCAAATCATCAGATCAGAAAATATTGTTATTTTAAGATTTTCATTTGCTTATTCCAATAACGATTACAAAAGCGTTCGTCTGTCTATGAACCATCAAAAAGAAAAAATTAAAACAGATAAATTCATAACAGTTTTTTTTTTATTCAAACAAGCGGGCTTCGATATTGTTATGAATTATACAGCCTGTTTAAAAAAGAATTTGACCTTTTCCTTTCCAAATCTTTCACGTGTTGGTTCGATCTAGCAGCTTACAGATGGACTATTCCAAATACATGTAACTATCTGATAAAATTCTCTGTCAGTTAAAAGGGATGAAAAAGCGATAAATTATTGTAAGTTGGGCCACTCAAAGTGTTAAAGTAAAACGGTATGCCATTATGCAAAACTCAAGGGCTGAATACGTATTCGAAAGCTTATAAATATCAAAAAGCGTAGATTCAAATCCACGTCTCAGGAGATTTATGAGGGTAAACTATATTAGATAAATCATTACTAGGATTTACTGCGTCTACTTTTTTCACCTAAATCACATGAATGACGTCCAGGTTTATATTGGGGTAGAACTTTGTTAGTGGCTTAAACCTCTGACAGACAGCAAAGCTTTACCAATCTGAATTGGAACAGCGTGGTGGATTCCTCTCCAAGTGCGCAGAGTTCACCCTAGGAACATGCGGACCATGTAAACCGCGGCCCATGCTGGCCCACCTCGTTACATTCTTCCGCCGATTTCTCATAATTTTAGGGACGGAACGGTTAATAATTAATGAATTTTATGTTGAGAATAGAATTTTGTGATATGCACTAGAACATATTATAATCTGATAAACAAAAAAATTATACAGTCGGTACCAACCATATTATAGGTACCGGTATATTAAAAGTCAAGTAAGAAATTTAAAAAAAAATGTAAGCACAAATATTACATAAGTAAACTTTAATTTTTATATTTACAAAATATTTACCTAGCAACATGTATAACATTTAACAATCACATGTTACATACGTCACATCCAAAACCTTACTACTGCACCAATTTAAAATGATTACTCACTAATTAAAAATTAAATTAGGCATTCGTGGACAAGAAAAACTGGGAACACTAACAAGCAGCGGCCCAACAAGCATCTGAAGAGCTGCCGAAATTAGTAGCGACAGACGGCCCGGTTCATTACAATATCATGTTTATTTCGTAATAAAAACGTATAACTACAGGCGTTTCAGCGTACAATTATGTAAATTATAATGTGTGTATCATCTAATGGGCTGTCTTTGCGAGTGGAAAGGTAGAGGAATTGTGTCAAGTGTCTACAAAATCTTTACTTCTTTACTAATATATAAATGGGAAAGTGTGGTTGTTTGTTTGTTGGTTTGCTACTTTTTATCCCGGAAAAGTGCATGGTTCCCGTGGAAATTGACAAATATCTGTTATAATAATAATTCGATTTTAAATCGATTTTTTGGTGGTTTGTTGGTTTGTCCTTCTCCTTTTTGATGGAAAAACCGAATAATTGTTGCCCGAACCGGGGATCGAATTCAGGATTTTTAGAGCAGCGGCCACTACGCCAACGACAATATAATCGCATTTAAATTTACATATTATGTGTATAATGCCTGAAGTGTACTCCACAACGCTGCTCCGGTGCGAATTAGTAGAAATGTTGGAGTGGTTGTATTTTAACTGTAACTAACCAATGCTCCTAAGGTCAGTGGCCGCATCAGTAATGGGGAACTATGCACTCGATTCTGGCCTTAATCTCTCTAAAGCCTCATGCAACCTGTTCCATCTCAATACTGTCCACACTATAGCTCTTTCGCTATATTACCTATCTATAACTAATCCGACCTCCGTAGAATCGATTAAGTGAAGCCTATGTTCAGCTGGACTTCAAACGGCTGGTGGATGGATGGATGAATACGACCTCGTATAATGTAGTGTTTGGGTGTCCATTATAGTAAATAAAACACGCCTTTGATCACTCAATAGGTGAAGTAGGTAATGCGTCCAGCCCACGTCCGTACTGGCTCACCGCTAACGCGTGACTGACGCCGGCGCATACACTACATATAATAATAAAATTATTTATGAGAGAATATTATCCCCTTCTTTACTTATCCATCTTCTTATCTTATGCCACAGAGCACTTATCATTTCATGTGGTTCAGGCTATTAAGCCTTATTATTGAAGTATTTCTCCATAACACCGCGAAATAAATTGTTCAAATCAAAATTAAATCAAGTCATTACTGCATTATTTGCACGAGCATAGGTTGATACAGTTTGATTTATTAATAATAACCAGAACGTTATAATTGTGAACAAGTTGAACATAATATTCTCAAGCGTTCGCCTCGATATCAAGTCGGTTTATGTTAATTTGCGGCGTTATCTAGACTGCGTGGCTCGAACGTGTTTTGCAATTCAAAAGACGATATCTAATTAGAAGGCTACACCATCTTACCTTTTGCGCATCTTTGATCAGATATCGTAATCGAAAACAAATTACGTCGAGTCGTTTTAAAATTCTCCAATTACATGAATTTTTAGTGCTGATACTATGACTAGTAAAATTATCTTTGATTAGAGTAGGCTGAAGTCAATCAGTGAATTAGTTGGTAAATAAATGTGGACGTCTTTATGGTTCTCTATTAGTATTCTGAGCAGCTTATCAGATACCTCAGTAAACTTCTAACTAATAAAGTTAGTCTACTAACATTCTTCTTTGGCAAGGGCCACTTTTCTAGGGATATTATTATAAAGGTTTAGCGCAGCTCGCTAGCCAATCGAAGGTTGAGCGACTTTTCAAGCCTTTGATAACATCATTGATATCTAAATTTAATTGAATAGAGCATGCTCTCCTCAAGATATTTTACTTTTAACTTTTAATTATGTGTTATTAAAACTTCAAAACGGATTCTAAACGTAGCTAACTTAAAAAAATAAAAAGGAAGTCACTTGGCTTTGAACCCCGATGTTTCAAGATGCTGAATTCATGGCCGCCATATAACTGTCTTAACATAACATATCATCACGCTTGTTTTTTTCCCGATTGGGTAGGCAGAGATGGCATCTACTTTTAACCAGTTATGTTTAGGGGCCTAGAGAGTGGCAAAACACATTTGTAATCGATCGATTTTTATCAATCAATTAACCGATTGATCGATAAAATTATACTGATCAGATTCTTGTCGACGGAACTGCAGGCTTAAGCGGTAGGTTAAGAACTTAATGTAAATCAAGATTAGATAGATTTTAATGTCCAGTACATTGTGTAGTGTATGTAGCTTGCTATCGGAAAAGGCTATGCTTTTTACGTTTTAAACCATCCCATAATGGCATATAAAGCAGTTTTAAGTAAAGTAAGTTAAGATTTAAGTTTTAAGTAAAACACGTAGAGTTTCGCCCGGGCTGAGCCGCGGGTTAAACTAGTAGTCCGTAATGTTACAAGTTATCCAATACTTCGATTTCCCGGCGAGCCCACGATTCCCGGTTCCGGTGACGTCACGCAGAAATCATATTACGTCCCTAATTTCCTTCGGGACTTGGAAACGTCTTCCCTTCAAGAGTAGGATTTAAAAAGTTTTATTTAACAGTATTTAAGAACTAGATGTTTTATTATGAGATATGACAAAAGATATTTATAAACTTGTACTTTATTTTCATCTAGGTTTTTTTTTCAAAAAAACGAGATGATAAAACTTAATAGTTAAGCGCTTACCCTGTGTTGTTGCTGTATAATTATTTCACAATTTTTAAATAACCCTAGTACAAATCCGAACCCACATTTAGCAGCCAGGTTTACTCACCACCGCGTGAAAGGTCGGAGTCGTCAAAGGCATGCCATATAAATAATACGTGGAGCATACTGAACATTTCTGGAACTGGTTACTTAATATATTAATTTAATTAATTAATATATTAAGTTAACTTAATTAGTTGGTTACTTAATATATTAAGTTAATTTATAATCTTTTTTTTTTTAAAACAATTAAATCTTGGCAGGTGACGAAACCTCGGTGTACTGCTTTAAACCGGAAATAAAAAACTTTAAATGTGTAAATTTCTTGAATTTCTAAACGAAAATCTTCTAAGGATTTGCACTTTAGTTGGCCGGCAGCTTACAGTAAGTGCGCGAGTATTTGAGAAACCGCAACGCTTACGAGTACTTTCGCGTAAGCTTTGCGGGGTAACTTTTATACAGACTACAAAAATTTTGAATAAATTTGTATAATTTGGCTGGTGAAGAAATTTTTGTGAAACTAAAAGTTTGGTAATAAAAACACGATAAAAGTTAATGAGTATGCGACGTCTACAAAAACTTAACCGTAATTTTACGTTAGTCGTTTACTTCTTAACATTATTATCTTTAAGCACATTGGCGGACAGTGACCGCATTTAAACGTGATGACAGTAAAAATTCAATTGTACCTGGTATCGCTGCGACCCATGGACGTCCCACTGCTGGGCACGGGTCCTCCACAGACTATGCTGCGGGAGGTCTAGAGCATACTCCACCACGCTGCTCCAATGCGGATTAGTGGCCAACCCAGTGTCGAATGTTCTCAAGCCACCCAAAGGTCTTCGACAAGGCTTAACGACGTATCTGGTATAGTGCACGCCAATGCAGATATGGATCTAGTTAACTTAATTAAAAAGATTTTTATTAAATAAATAAAAACCGGTCAATTGCGAGTCGGACATGCACACGATGTTCCGTACTGCCGAGTGATTTTTGTTTTGATAACGGCGACAGTAACACGCGTACTGAAAATTTGAAGAGTATACCTATTTCCGTTCAAGAGACAGACAGAAAGACAGCTGAGGCGTATTACATAATAGAGTTCCGTTTGTCACCCTTTGGGTACAGAACACTAAAATCACTACGGGATTAAATCAGAAATAATCTAATATTGTAAAACAATAATACCACGTTTTATGGATTAAATCATGAATTCTATATATTATTATGTTATTTAATTCTTGGAACTAAACTATCGGAGACTCACTTTCTCTGACAAACTGATAAATATATTAAACTTTTTACAAACTTTTTAAAATACATAGACTCAGCTCTCATTTAATAGATTTTTATCTATGATTTTGCTCGCTATAAAGGAAAGATAACGGTTCTCTTTATCTAGGTTTCCTTATCTGAATTAAAAAAGTATTCAGGAGCTACATAGCAAAACATTTTTTTCATTTATGCGGTTATAATTTCCGTTCATCAGAGCACAAAGTAGATATCAGAGTATCAAAATCAATGTAAAATGGCAGCGTTAATAGCCAGCGAGGTAGGGGACGGCGAGCGTGATGGTATTATAAGGGCTCCGATCAAATTAGGCTGCGGCGCCGTTAACAGCCTTTACCACTTCAACGATCCGTATTAAAGCCTGGTTTTACCCTACGGCTGCCTACGGTACGATACGGGTATTACTTAAAGGCATACAGAAACTATTGAAAAAAGTCTTACTAAGTAAGGGTGAACAAAACCTAATCTAATTCAATGAATATTGAATATACACAATGTGTTGATTTCGGAGATTGTTTGAACATGCAACGCCCATCCGCTGCCAACCATGTCAACTGTGACTGAAAGACTCCCTTCTGTATACATATGTGAATATTGCAGTTCCATTTATATTAAAAACATAGATTCATTCGAATACATAAGTGTCGAAATAAAAACCTTTTGTGTAGGCTACAAATGAATATGCTTGAACACCGAATGACGGGTGAAATCAGTAGTCAGCAGTCTAAAATCAATCATTGAATGCTTCCCTGGTACCAGGCACCTTCCGAGTTCATAAACATAAGTCCACCGAACGAGCAACTCCCATACGGCGACTACTCGCGCCAAGGTCTCGTCCACAAGTTCGACGCAACTTTAACTCTGTCGCATTTATGACTAAAATATGGATCGAGTTTAACATTGACTTACTGAAATATAACTGACTAGTGAACGACCGCAGCTTCGCTCGCGTGGAATTAGACATAATAATAGATTATTCTTAACGCGTTTACTTTAGCTCCACAAATTTGTAATGAATCCGTATAATGTGTTATCCCCTATGCTTAAGGGTAACATTTTCACAAACTTTGAATGCCATATTTATTTATATCTAATCAACAGCCTAAAATATAAATTTTATGCTTCTAGTTCTGAAAATGACAATACTTTCATACAACCTTACATCCCACTTTTCAACCCTTTATAACACTTTTTACCAATTAAAAATATATCATATGTCCTTTCTCAGGCTCCAGACTATCTATGTACCAAATTTCATTTAAATCGGTTCTGTAGTTTTGGCGTGAAAGCGAAAAGACGGATACTAGTATATAACTGAACCAAAACGTAGTTTTTTTAATTGCATTTTCATCAGTCCTTGATATGTGTGCAAAGTTTCAAATTAATCCGACGTTTTAAAGAGAGCGAAAATCACGACAAAGATTCCGTTACATACATACCTACAGACGTACATGCCAAGCTAATATAAGCGTGTTAAAAATCTCCATCCACACACGTTGGAACACGCTTTTCATTTACGCCGCTCTTATCGTGATGGGTACATACCGCTCCACGAGTGAATTAACCCTTTATCTTCTATCGCACGGATTATTTTCATAAAAACATCACCGTTTAGTCCAGCAGCACAACCCTCTCTTAGTTCACTGGTCAAGCCATAGTCAGACTGAACATTACGGAAATCTCTCAGGCATGCAAGTATCCCCAAGATGTTTACACTCAACTTACAATAAGGGAAATTTAATTTCTTAAAACGTACAAAACCAGTCATTGGTGCATGCCACTTGGATCTGAACCCAGACCCGAGAGTGAAGCGTGTTGGATAGCCAGTAGGCTGTCACTGCATGCATTCAGTACGCTAAACCGAATGTACTTATAAAGTCATAACCATATTGTTAGAAGTTGACTAGGATTTCAACCCCGGACCGCCAGCACTGGGAACAAAGCTACTGGGCTGTTGTCGATTACAGTTTGAATTAACTATTTGTATGCCATTTTAATCCGTTGCTTTGTTGCTGTATAAAAACAAACAAGGCAAATGAATATAGAACAGGAGATAAAATAACTTTACATCGACTAACATTTGGCTCTGATTTATTTATCAGTTTTGCTTTACAGAGGATCTATTTATATAGTTAATCGACCCAAAAAGTTGCCACTGGCAACGGCCATCAGCACAAACTTAGTCTAAAATAAACATTATATTTGATTCTGAGGCTATCATTATTAAAAACTTGTAAGTAATAAGTTTCGTCTAGCGATCTAGTAAATAAAAGTCAAAGATGCTCTGTCTAAACTTCTAATGAATTAAAATTCTCGAAGCGCTAAAGCCTGAAAAAAAAACTTGAATTATAAATTTACTTACCGTTAGCGTCCAATTCTCCTAAACGGCAAATCGATGATAATTAACTAAAATCTTCCGCTTGTAAGTTACTCAAGCTGCTGACTATGATTTTAGTAACAGAAATATTTCCGACAAAATTTCGGCACAAAATAAGTTTAAGAGTCACTTAACTACGTAAAAAAATCGATTCGGTGTATCGGTACTCGGTTACGAAGCGATGTGCTACGAGCGCTCTACGTCCGCTACGCGCGCGCTTCGTAGAGATACTGACTCGTAGCGCGCTACGAGACGCCGATGTTTTGTGTATGATAACAGTAGTAGGTAAATGTGTGTGCAGTCCCGAGTGGGAGTCGTCATAGCTCGCTTGTCAATCGTAAATGTCAATTGATTGGTTGACCAAATTAAGCAAAAAGCTTGAGGGAAATTGGAGTACCGCAATCAATTTTATACGCATTACACACATTTAGGACTTACACATAAATTAATACGATGGACATTCTCACACACGGCCATCCGACCCCATAGTAGGCGCGAGCCTGTAATATGGGTGTCAGAGACTGATATACATGCATAGATATTTTTTAATACTGAAATAGATAATATTAACATACAGACAGAACAAATACAAGTGTTCGTCACACGAATATTTGTCCTGAGTGGGATTCGAACCCACGACCCCAGGCGCAACAGGCAGGGTCACTACCGATTGCACCGTCAATAACTATTTAAGTATGTATTTAAAAATATATATGTATGTATGTATATCAGTCTCTGAAACCTATATTACAGGCTCGTCTAATTTAGGGTCAGATGGCCGTGTGTGATAATGTCCATGATATTTATTTATTTATTTATATTATCACAGATGTGTAAAGTGTAACAAGACGCACTCCTCCCCCACCGGAAGGGACGAAGACACAACTTTCGAACGGCCAACACAAGGTATCCCCGAGTGATTGGTGGTTCTATAGTCATAACATCACACATATACACATAAACACATATACACAGCGTTGACCTAAGCCGAGGTCCGTGCCCAGGTACAGACCCTTCGCCCTTCGGATCAATCGCTTCCACACACTTGAAGTTAATCCTTTACCTTTTGGCTTGAGCTCTTTGAAGCTTACCACCCTATTCGGTGACGCTGTAAAGAACTGTATGGCCACACAGAAAATGTCCCTTCGAAAAAAAAAACACGCAACGCCAACTATTGCTGTTCTGTGGAGGTCTGCCCCGGGCGAACTCCTAATAGAATATATCTTTTATTTAAATTTCCATCATTGAATGAAATTATGCCAACTATTTAATTAGGTATTCATAGTATAGCCAGTTTAGCATAGTATAGCCGGCCCGCTGCCAAGGCCTGTGGTGTACTGCACCACGCTGCTCCATGGATTGGTGGAGGGTTTAGTAGCCAGCCTGACGATTGAATGTGATTTTTTATAATTTATAAATTTGAATCTGTATATCTCGACTTAGAACTACAATTTAACCACTGGGCTATCAGCGTACCAACGCAAGCTTGAGTCGGCTTTCAGTCAAGCGATCCATCTTGCAGACACCCCTCCCACGTAATCCGTTCAAAATTTAAATGATGTATAGAGATTCATTATTTTTGCGGGCGTGCAATCTTTTTAAGAGATTCTCTGCTCTGCAGATAAACATGTTGAGTCCTTCTTTTCTGAATTTTCATTAGCAATTCTTAGAATATTACTTTTAAAGGGCACATAAATTAGTGCCAATAAACATCTTACCTTACTAATAATCTCTAATGTAGTAACATATTGGTGTATAAAGTGTATTAGTGTACGTGTAATCCATCCATCCATCCAGTACGTCCGTCCTAGTCCCTCTTACAGTCTTGTTCAAAGTCAGTCAATGGTGTCATTTGGTGCAGCAGGCTCGATTGGTATCTTACATCCATAAAACAATACAATTAAGTTGTACCAGGTTGCACAGCGGTTGTTGCTGTAGCGTCCATAGCCCAATGGCTCGCGTCGATTCAATGTGATCGAAAGAGTTAAGCAATGACGGGCGCGGTCGGTTTCTGGATGGGTGACCGCTAGAGGCAAAATCTCATAGGGCGCTACCGAGCTTCGGAGGGCACGAAAAGCCGTCGGTTCTGGTTGTTTTCAATGCTGGAAACAGTCGTTAAGCCTTGTCGAAGACCTTCGGGTGGCTTGAGAACATTCGACACTGGGTTGGCCACTAACCCTTCACCAATCCGCAATTGGAGCAGCGTGGTGGAGCATGCTCCAGACCTCCCGCAGCTGTGTCTGTGGGGAAGACCCGTGCCCAGCAGTGGGACGTCTATGGGTCGCACCGAGGTTGTAAAATACCTACAGTGGGTTTCGCTTTATTGCAAATCGATCGGTCGTAACAATATTTTGTGCCCATTTTCATTTCTCATGAGGCTAATAAACGCGGACAGGCTAATCCCAAGTTAGGCTTCCCAAAGCTTAGTTTCAGCTTTATTTCGCGCCGTCAGAACTAACATTACATTTTATATTCCTTTTCATTTATATTCATTTGATTCAATTCCAAAATACTAATAACTATTGGATAAGACTACCTAAGCTTATTTCCCCTGAACTCGTCATTTCAGCGCATTGTGTCTCAGATTTAATAATTCACGTCAAGTCAAATTGAATAATAATGTGGCATTAAGCAGCTACTATTCGGCATTGATATACTTAAAAGCTAAAAGCTGCAACTCATAGACGTCCCACCGCTGGGCTGGCCACAGACAAATTTTCGGGAGGTCTAGAGGCTTAAAAATTGTTTTTACCATTGAAAACAACAGGGACGGCTATGGGCGCTACATTTATTTATTATTTCATACAC
Organism: Carterocephalus palaemon; assembly: GCA_944567765.1. NCBI lineage: Eukaryota > Metazoa > Arthropoda > Insecta > Lepidoptera > Hesperiidae > Carterocephalus > Carterocephalus palaemon. The sequence continues at coordinate 622,305 of OX155647.1, read as the reverse complement.
CTCCGTGCACGTAATATTCGTAAAAAGTACAAAGCTTTTGCTTCACTTATGATACGTATTATTAACATAATCACTTTGTAACTTTGAAGAAAATAACTTGAGGAAATATGAGTTCTGCATATTTTCTCGAAGGCATTGAAGACAGCCAATCTGTACCTACTTGTTAAAATATTTAAAACATAAAACAAGACAATCAAATAGGTTCTAACGAAGTGTATAATTGGCATTTTCCTTTCTTACAAATATAATATCTCATTCCAGCAAATAACGGGTTAAGTGAAATTGGAAGAAAATGGGCCGTCTCTTGTTCCGACTCAAATCGAGCGCCAGGAAGTACTGATGTATTCATGCCTTTGTTATTGTTGGTGGAGGGCTATTATAAGAGATTTTGATGCAAAGATTTTCTATATTCTAAGACCATTTTAAATATGTAACTTGTAGGTAACTTTATATTTTGAGAAATAAACTTCATTATTATTATTGGAAAACCGATCTTGTCACATAGCAAAATTTTTGTTGCTAACAAAAATTTTGCCAATGTGAATAATAAATAAAATAAATAAATAATGTGGTATAGATAGCCTATAAATTGAATGGCTTGATTTTATACTGGCGTGATATTTTAAGCTTGCAGTAGGTATAGGCATTTTAAGAAGATTATTATATCTAGAAATTTAATAACAACTTAAACCATACTACTTTACTCCATTGATGACCGACACACAATAATCAATAATTGCGTGAGGCATCATGACGCTTTTCGTTTAGTTGTAATGAGCTTTTAAGTGCCTCCCGATATTTTATAGAGGAGGCAATGCTTTCGATAATGAGGTTGAGAGCTTTTAGAATGGAGCTGTACATATTTATTTTGTCCTTTTAAATGATAATGTCATAATTAAGCTGAATAATGCTCAGTAATAAATGTAGATGGATCAATGATAGTACCTGTAATTAGGTCCAGCGGAGACCTACGGGCAGGTAATAATCATCATTATTATGTAGATAATTTAATTCTTTTTTTTTTCTAACTATAAGCGCCCTTACCCCCCACGGTAGGCCGAAGCCTGCGTAGGCGGACACACAGAAAAACAATATTTATCTGAGAAATAAATATCTGCTACGGCTGGGAATATAACCCGGACCTGCACTCACGGACTCGTGAAAAAATCGTTCATAAAAAAATTCAAATACATTTTCACGTTATGTTAATTAAATTGAGAGATGTATCTTATTTTATCTTTCGTTAGATCATCACTTAATTAATGAGATGATTAGCAGTGAATAGTGATAAGTATTAACAGCACCTTAAATGCAATTCACAGGCTTACTACCCAATCCGTAATTAGTTAGGCACGTCCTATAGGTACGTAGGTACCTACGTAATTCGCCATGAAGGCTCGTCAATCATCGTGAGGGACGTAAGACGTAAGCACTCCATTAGCGTCAAGCTAGCAAGTCCTAGTAGTCGAGTCCGACTGAACTAGTCAGGTAAGTTCTCGATCGATTCACGAGCACGACGTTACGTTCGTCGATGAACTCGCGAAGATGTTTATTGATTTATATTTGCATCGAATTTTGGAACATCACAATCTAATACCACCAACCTTATTCAACTATCGCACTATACGCCGAGGTCTGAAGTATCATCCACACCGAATCGACTTATGCCCTACTACCACCGTGCGCTCAAAGACGTAGACCAACACTACAACTTTGAAATTGGGTTTTGACTATTATTAAAGCCGAATCAGTGTTGTTGAAATATCGGAAAAAAATATCAACATATAGTGAGTACGCCGAAAATACGAGTACATTGATGCAAAATTTGCAATAGATAGATTACGGCATTCTAAAAACACTAGGTTTGCATTCTACCGCATGTACCATTGGGACTGCTGGTGCAGAGTGTCTTCAACTCCACATTAAGTTCAATAATAAATTTTGAAAAGATTAACCTCGGAGTTTCTTGCCGTATTCTTTTCAGTAGCATCAACTTTAAAATTACACAATTAACATTAATGAAAAATAAATGAATCTGAACCTAAGACCTCCTAAGACAATAAGTAGATCCCAAAAATACATCCAACAAATGTTACATGTTACCATTTGAAACACGACCCGGGACCGCATTTTCCAATTTACCGTCGAATCCTTTGCTTGAACACCGTTTTGCTTCAACGTAAAACATTTTCGCTCAATCGAAATTCGTAAAGCTATCGGTTTTCCACACCAAAGGCTCTCTGGAAACAATAAAGAATAGAAATGGAAATGGGAATTCAAAGGAACAAAGAAAAGTGTGAACTGTTGGAACGAAACAAGTGTATTTTGCTACGCGGGCGGTGTATGGCCGGATGGAATTGAGTGACGACACGGAAAGGATTTTGAAGTCATGTTAAACAATTAAATATAGCCAGCTAGAGCAGTATAAGAAAACCTGCATGCTTTCTCTCAAAAAAATACTTGAAGGGGTCTTTCTAAAGCAAGACTGCCAATCCGTACACAATCACAGGTGAATGATAATTTTACGTATAATTTGATAATGTTTGTTTTGGTTTAGCTTTGTAGTAGTTAAATTAATTACGACTTGATTTTTGGTACAACTTATCATAACATCACGCCTTTTTCCCCGAGAGGTTGGCAGAGGTACATAAGGCATGAGGCATATTTTATTTATTTATTTATTCAACTTTATTGATACGTTTAAATAGATATACAATGTGCGGACTTAATGCCTTATGGAATTTTCTACCAGTCAAACAATATAATTTCTACATTTCAATTTTACCAGCTATATTTAGATCCCTGCAATAATGTGAGCCTGCTGCCATACACTGGCCACAAATCCAGACTCCAGGGCATCGAACCCAAGACTAGCACAGCGATCACGCATGCCATAACAAGACTAACAAGGCTGTCAAAACGTTTAGATCACCACCACCACCACAACTCTTGCATTGTTTCCTGTTGTTGGGCGGGTCTCCTCTCAGAATGGGAGGGATTAGGCCATAGTCCACCACGCTGGCCAAGTGCGGATTGGCAGACTTCACATACCTTCGAGAACGTTATGATGAACTATCAGGCATGCAGGTTTCCTCACGATGTGTCCTTCACCGTTATAGCAAGTGACATTTAATTTCTTAAAACGCACATAACTTAGAAAAGTCATTGGTGCGTGCCACTGGGGTTTGAACCCGGACCGCTCGAGTGAGAGGCGAGTTCGATAGCCGCTGGGCTATCACGCTGTCAAGCTTAGACACCTACTTACAATTAAGTTGGTAACTTTTAGTTCATTCTCCTTCAGAACACTAACCTTAAACTTTTCGGAATTACTAAACTACACAGCCCTCCCAGTCCTTTTGTCGTACTCGACGTTTGTCACAGATGTCACTGGCGGTAACGAAAGCGAATAGGTAAAGCTGTTTTCGACAATAGGCTTGCCACATGTGCTGAAGGACAGACAACTGTTGGAGGCTGCGAATACGACCCACTAGGTGGCGCTACGATCTGCGCGAAGCGGCAGGGATCAAGTGGATGAGAAAAGCCGAAGATTTGACTCAGTGGCGAGTCTATGTCCAGCAGTGGACTTATTGTGTGCTGAAAAGGGAGAGATCGTTCAAATTATACTCTTATGCCCGGTTTCTGAAAGGCTGATCAAAATTCAAATCAACTAACAGCTCTGTTAACATAACAGCGCTGTCAAATCAATTTCGGTTTCTGAAACGTTGATCAGAGAAAAATTTACTAATCTATGATTAATTTGATTTGACATTCGGTTGACTTTTATCGCGTAACAAGCGTTTCAGAAACTCAAAATTGCGGTTGACATAGGATTCTGGCGCATGATTTGGCTGTCTTGTCAACTGACAATCCGATCAAATCAAATCTATGAATAAGCTTCTAGCAACCCAAATGTTCCTCAACAAGAGATTTGACAGCCGATTAGTTAATTTTTCTGTTGATCAGCCTTTCAGAAACCGGTTGTTAATCTATTCAGTCATAACACTCGTAAATGCTCTTTTCAGTGAAAAAATACTTATTTCAAAATCTTTATAGTAGGTGAACGGATCAAATTATTTATTGCCTTCAATTTAGACTACCTACATAAAACCCGGGATAAATGTAGTTGTAGGTTAACCCGAAATGACCCGAATACGTAGAGAACGGACCGGACCGGTTTTATAGCTCGTTTTACAGAGGGGCGTAACTGCAGGTATTTAGGTAAGTAGGTAGCTACCTATAGTTAGATATTGCAGTCGTAAACCTCCACAGTTACTTACCAGCTATTTACTGGCAATCGTATAGCGTATAAACTATTATTACGATGTTAACGTAGTTCTGGTAATTATTTATATAGCTTCAAATTCAATTTGGGCGGCAATAGGTAAGTACTTTCTCCGTTGCAGTGCTGCAATGCGGTAAGTCTTTGGTTCTCTTTATATTATTATGATGGAGAAAAAATATAACTTTTTGGTTTTGCGCAATGAACTTTTTTAAGTATTTCAAAAAATGCGTCTCGAAATTTGTGAGCGTCGGAAAAACTGAAAACAACGTAGACAACTAACGTTGCTTACGGGTGAAGCTAGATATTGATAAGTGTTAATCTTTGGTGTAGCTTGCCAGTGATAATTTGCTGCGACCCATAGACGCCCACTGCTAGGCACGGGTCTCCCCCACAGACACTGCTGCGGGAGGTCTAGAGCATACTCCACCACGCTGCTCTACTGCGGATTGCTGGAGGGGTTAGTGGCCAACCCAGTGTAAAATGTTCTCAAGCCACCCGAAAGTCTTCGACATGGCTTAACGACTGTTTCCACCATTGAAAACAACCGAGACCGACGGCTTTACGTGCCCTCCGAAGCACGGTAGCGTCCATGAAATTTTGCCACCCATCCACAAACCGACCGCGCGCTTCGTTGCTTAACTCTTTATTGTCGTTGGATTTGAACCCAGAAAACCCCCTCGACTTAGAATGCAATAGCCACTAGGCTATTAAAGCTCATAATTAATTTCAGGTGACATTGAAAGGCCTAAAACAGATGCATGTAGTTAGGAAGAGCTAGTAGTTAGCTGGCGATTGAAACCCCCTCGAAATAAAAGTGAAATTGATCGTGTTAAAAATATAGATTTGACGGGCTTTTTAGGCAAAAAAAAACACACGTAATGATAACATGAAAATTTATTGGAAGTATATAGTATTTAGGTACAACCCACAAAATTCCCACTGATGGGCACGGGTCTCCCCCACAGACGCAGCTGCATAGATGACCACGCTGCTCCAATGCGGATTGGTGTAGTATTTACTATGATATTTACTAAACCTATGATATTTACATTACCACTAAGTAAATACTTTATTCCTACTAAGTAAATGACAGGCTTTCCGGTATACATAATTGCTTATTCCTTGTCAAAACAACTTGTAAATGGAAGTCTCATTTTATTTCATCGTTTCATGTATAAAAATATTCAGTTCTAGTTTATAAACTTTACTTGATCTAAACTAATTATAAGTCACATAGCATTACAATTATCTCGGGGTAACATAAATTACAACTTGATCACGATGGATATTCACATTATTCACTGATCGAGAATGTTCTAGAAGTCACTGTTTGTGTCACTCGAGTTGCACTCAGTCTGAATCTATCTCGCTGGCGACCTGTTGCCATTTAGCGACCATGCTTGAAACAGACTTGTGCTTCATTCCGATTGACGACGATATTTTAACCTGCAAATTAATACCGAATTAGTAAATCACATTATAAGATTTTGAATAACCTTAATCTTATTAAATATATTTCTTGTGTACGTGTGTATGACACTGAACTCCTCTTAAACGGCTGGATGGATGTTAATGAAATTTTTGTATGTGTTTCGAGGGGATTCGAGAATGGTTCAGATTCATAATTTGGTCCACTGGAAAATGTTCTTTAAACACGATTTCAGTATTTTTGTATGAACAATGTCCAAATATTTTCACTGACGTGAAGTCATTCACATGAAGTGTCGCGTCACTTTGACATTTCATATGGCAGAACAACGTTTGCGGGGTCAGCTAGTGATATGATATTATTATTAATAAAAAACCTAAAAAACTAATTCACCCCATTTATTATTTTTTTATTTATTCGTGGAGTTGGGGCTTGGAGCTTTACGGCTCCAAGGCACGTCGACCATAACTGTTCGTTTGTGCCCAGCCCATTAAAGTTCGCCATCCAGTCCAATGGCTTTGAAGTAAGCTAGGACTTTTTGGATGGCGATGTCCTTAAATTCATCCGGATGCAATATATACATTTTTAATAATAATAAATATCTTGGACATTCTCACACACGGCCACCTAACCCCGAAGTAGGCGCGAGCCTGTAATATGTGTGTCAAAGTCTGATATACATACGAGTACATAGATATTTTTAAATACATACTTAGATAATATTACCATCCAGACACAGAACAAATACAAGTGTTCGTCACACGAATACTTGTCCTGAGTGGGATTCGAACCCACGACCCCTGGCGCAACACGTGGTCACTACCGATTTCGCCAACGGGCCTGTCACCTCTTCCACCTAAAAAACTAACTCCCCCCATACCTTGGACTTCTTCTTCCCTCTCTCCCTCTCCTTGTCCTTCTCCTTCTCCCTCCCTCTATCCCTGTCCCGCTCGCGCGCATTCCCCCCATACCTTGGACTTCTTCTTCCCTCTCCCCCTCTCCTTGTCCTTCTCCCTCCCTCTGTCCCTGTCCCGCTCGCGCGCCTTGTCAGTGATGACGGGCGGCGGCGGCGGCGGCGGCGGCTCGGGCGACGCGGGCGGCGTGCCCGTTTGCTTCTCCAGCTCCGCTATATCGTTGTAGAAGGACAGGAGCTCGTCGCCGATCTCCTTTTTGGATGGCGATGTCCTTAAATTCATCCGGATGCAATATATACATTCCCCCCATACCTTGGACTTCTTCTTCCCTCTCTCCCTCTCCTTGTCCTTCTCCTTCTCCCTCCCCCTATCCCTGTCCCGCTCGCGCGCCTTGTCGGTGATGACGGGCGGCGGCGGCGGCGGCGGCGGCTCGGGCGACGCGGGCGGCGTGCCCGTTCGCTTCTCCAGCTCCGCTATATCGTTGTAGAAGGACAGGAGCTCGTCGCCGATCTCCTTCTTGGATGGCGATGTCCTTAAATTCATCCGGATGCAATATATACATTCCCCCCATACCTTGGACTTCTTCTTCCCTCTCTCCCTCTCCTTGTCCTTCTCCCTCTCCCTCCCCCTATCCCTGTCCCGCTCGCGCGCCTTGTCGGTGATGACGGGCGGCGGCGGCGGCGGCGGCGGCTCGGGCGACGCGGGCGGCGTGCCCGTTTGCTTCTCCAGCTCCGCTATATCGTTGTAGAAGGACAGGAGCTCGTCGCCGATCTCCTTCTTGGGCTCCTGAAAATTGAGGTTAAAATCTTATATCATCATCACAGCCCTTCCTTTGTCCCACTGTTGGGCATAGGTCTCCTCTCAGAATGGGAGGGGTCGAATAAATAAATGATAATAAACTTCTTGGACATTCTCACACACGGCCATCTGACCCCAAAGTAGGCGCGGTAATATAGGTGCCAGAGACTGATATAAATACATAGGTATTTTTTAAATACATACTTAAATAGATAATTACATCCAGACACAGAACAATTACAAGTGTTCGTCCTGAGTCCTGAGTGGGATTCAAATCCACGACCACTAGCGCAACAGGCAGACTTACCGATTGCGCCAACGGGTCCGTGGAATGGAAGCAATCTTATATCACAGAGTTATAAAAGGCCGAGGCGTATAAGTCGGTGTTCAATAAATAATTATAGACACCTATTCTAACATTAACAACACAGCGGTGACAGCGCAGTGGCTATATCGCGGCATGCGCCAATGAATTTTTTAAGTTATGTGCGATTTAAGAAATTAAATGTCACATGTTGTAACGGTAAAGGACACATCGTGAAGAAACCTGCATGCCTGAGAGTTCTTCTAATGTTCATAGTTGAAGTTACCGACTTACTCACGTCTGATTTAAGTCGAAAATAGTCCGACTAGTTTCGATCTATTCGATGATCATCTTCAGGAGTGAACGTGCTCGCGGCGGGCACGGCGTTCACTGTAATGTTCTCGAATGTCTTCTAATGTTCTCGAAGGCATGTGAAGTCTGCCAATCCGCACTTGGCTAGCGTGGCGGACTAAGGCCTAATCCCTCCTGCTCTGAGAGGGGACCCGAGCCCAACAGTGGGACAAAGAAAGGGTTGTGATGATGATTCTAACATTTAAGAGCGCATCAGTCGACCGTCACTTCGACACTTTTTCCATACAAACGTAGTCCCCTGTTTCCTCCTAGGATTAAGAAGTTACAGAATAAAAAAAATACCATACGATTTATACGTACCTCTGCCATGCCTGTACGTTTTGTTTTTTTTTTCATAATTTGCTTAATAGAAGAGAAAAAAAATCTTTTAAAATCAAAAAAATCGACTTTTTTTACATACATTTTCAAACATCAAGCAAACTGGTAATTACTAACATATCCCAAAAAAGCAAAACGTACGGGCATAGCTTAGACCCTGTTCTACATTTTAACTAAAAGAAATATTGAAATCGGTCTAGATTTCGAGGAGGAAACAGGGGATTACGAAAGGACGATTTTCTTAATTTTACGTAGGTAAAATCAGTTCGAGACTGCACTTCTCTCTATCGCACGCTAAGGGGTAAGGTTGGGGCTCAGCGCGACGGCAATATTTTTGGTAAAAACCTATTCTTCAAAAGTGACGGTCGACTGGTGTCCTCTTAAGGTGGGCCATTGTCTAAAAAGGTTGGGAAACACTGGTTTAGAATCAAATGAGTTACCGGCGGCGCGGGCGTTACGGGCGTCGCGGGGAGCGGCGGCGGCGCGGGCTCGTCGATGCCCGGCGGCGGGGGGTCGGTGCCCGGCGGCGGCGGGTCGGGCCACGCGGGCGGCGGGGGCGTGGGCGCGCGCTGCCGCGCCGGCGGGGGCGGCGGCGGCGGCGGCGGCTCCGCTGGCGGCGGCGGGGGCTCCTCCTGCACATCACAAACATTTAACATGCACTTAATTTTAATTATTTTAAAACTGATACACTTATATAATTAAAAAAAAAAATAATATAGCCTTTTATTCAGATCAAAATACATATTTCAAAATATGTTACATAAACAATTTAGTACTCAAACTTTTTTATTTTTTTGAAGATCTGTTTACCAGTCGGCAAAGGCCTCCTCTAACCTTTTTTCCATTCATGTCTGTCTTGAGCCACTCTGTTCCATGACAGATCTGCCACTTGTCTGATATCGACATCCCACTTTTTTTGTGGTTACACTTTTATAGAAAAGAAGAAGAAAAATAAAAGTTCAAGGCCGGAGTGGAGTTGGAGTTCGGGAATATTCATCATCATTCATTCACTCACTCGTTAATTTGCTTCGAGTCCAATTCAATGTGTCCAATGTGGCCTTACCGCGAGTTTAACTTGATCAAACGAATCCGACGTGTAAACGCTAATTTGTATGGTATTGAAACAGCGCCATCTAGTGACCTAGGTCAACTCTAACATTTGCGTATGGTAGTTAACAAAGTTAACATTCACGCGATCAAGTACTCTCGGCGATTTACTATCGAACACGTGTTGTAATATTACAACCCCAACTCAACAGCAAGGGGACAGCGACCCCTTAAGAATTTCCCGGGGCCCAGGGACCCCTGAAACCCCAATTCCCGGGCCAGCCAATGCGGTGCCACTGTTACCTTATGTTCGAGGCCAGGATGGGGCGGCGTGGTACTGATGTCCATGTCGGTGTTGGTGACGGCGGGGTACTCCCACTGCTCGAGCCCGTCCGCCTCGCGCCGGTACCGGTAGCGCCCTTCCGACCTGCACCACAAATAGACGTGTACAGGTAGCCGCTTTGACGTATTGTTAGGAGGCCCGGCACTTTTACAACACGTGCTCCTCTTAAGACTGACTATTATGCAGGTACTCGTTACTGTATCCTATAGTTTTATTTATTTATTATTAATATGATATATTTGTATATACATACACACATTTTACAAGAATTATGTGCAAAAGAACTGCTTATTTCCATTAAAAAATTTCTTCCAAAAGCCCTGAGAATGGAGACGTACTAGTAAATTGCAGAAGTATTTTATTTTTATTAACTCGTATCTAATAATAAATCGACGTACAAAACTTACAACGCATAGTGCAACGAATTTTTTGTACAACACTCTTCGCAGAAGTGAAGTTGTACCTTTTACGTCGAAAACTATACTTAATCGTATGTTGAAAATATCAAATTCATTTTAAACTATTTGGTACATACATTTAATTTATATCATCTTACACTGATTTTCGTATAGTCCTTTAACAACAGTTTTGTGATATCAATTAGTACTAGACTATAGCATTTGGAACAAAAACATCTTAAGAGGAACCAAAGCCGTTCTAAAAGTCTGGGGCCGGCTTAAAACACTAACTCTTCCCGTGTAAACGCACATTCTCTACATTGAGAAGATCAGCCATCTGGCCCTGCCAGAACAGCATCCATTTACTTCAACAGTAGTTAATGGTACAGTAGTAAATATGCGTTTAGAATAGTTACTATGATAATAGGTGCATACTTAAACCCATATGGAAATCCATTATTGTGTCTGGCCAGTGTTTACGTTCTTAATTCAAAAGTTTTAATCATAAACTACTCTAGGATTTGATTTCTTTTTCTCAGTTTGAAACTACTCAAAATTCGAACTTTCAGTGGGAATTTCAAATCAAGAACGTAAATTATTTTTAAATATACACAGACACAATATTCGGTTGGCGTACGCGACGCATCTGCACGTTGGTCGTGACGGCCTTCTGGAAAAGACCAATGAGCATTATCTTGAAGTGGCAAGGACCTTACAAACGAATTCTCTCACCGAGATCCCCGGCGCGAAGGTTTCTCTCTTCTGTTCTTCGTCTCTCTTCTCTCTCTCTCTCTTCTACTGCAGCTACAGTCTTCATCTTTCTTGTGCTTCCGTCGTATTTCATCGTTTCATGTTTTAGTTATATCTCATTTAATGAAATATTACATTCTCAATTTGAACATTCGACAAACCACGATTAGCATATTATTATGTGAGGTAATGATTAATTTAATTAAATATTTTGAGAACTTGCTACTATTAGTGTAGGTAATAAGAATGAATATGCTAGTCAAGGTTATATTAAAGAATCTTTATTTAGTGTATATTACTTAATTATTATACTGATGTATTTTTCTTAAATTATATCAGGTCCAGAATCTATAGGTGAGCAAAAAGTAAAACAAAAGACAAGAAGTTGACTATCACTTTTTATTTCTTATCTTACATATTATATCAAGTCATTCTTAAAATATCACAGCTTGGTAACCATCTCAGTCTTTGTACAAACATTTAATGTTTGAGAATTGTATTAAATACTTAAAAAATAATAATTTTATATTACTTGATGCTAGAATATTTAATTTAAAAAAATATATAAATCAAATCTAAATATTTTACCTTGAAATCGAGCCAAAATATAACGTATAATTCTTTAAATAATTTCTAATAATATAACGTATTATGTATTTACTAAGGGTGATGCATTAAAACAACACTACATTTTGAGCTTTTGCTAAAAGTTCATTGAATGCAAATAATTATTTTCTCTAGAAAGTAACTTTTTCATGGTGTTTATACACAAAATTGTTTTTAAAACTTTTATGGACTTAATGGATGGCATGAGCTCTAATATATAATAGTTATAACGTTTATTTAGTAACCGAACTGAAAGTTTATTTAACCACAGATTCAGACTAAAACTCTGACTGTTCTTATTTCACTCTTTTTAGTAACATTATTTTTGCATGAAGTCAAGCTAAAAGGGTATTTTATTTATGCATTTAATTGATTCAACGAACTCAGACTGAATTTTTTTATGCAAGTTCAATAACATAGTTGGTATTATAGTGCCATCCATATGTACGGGCGTGCCATTGGCAAGCGTGCCAGTCGAATGGCATTTTATGCTGCACAGCACTGTATAAACCCCATCACTGTAATCACATAATTTGAGTGTATTTAATTTTTTATATAATTGAGTGTATTTTTTTAAATTTAATTTGAGAGTGCCAGTTGATTGGAATTTTACGCGGATCTAGAAATGTTTATGTGTGGCATTCTTTATTATCTTTACCCTAAAACACAATACTAACTACATAAATAAGTAGTTTGTAGTTACCTAGACATTCGTTAAGCGAAATAAATTATTTGAATTTGAATATTTAAACACAAATTCCGAGCAAGTTTATGCGGACGTGGTAACAGTTTGAACGCGGGTGCCACTATACGGTACAGGCGTGCCAGTTTATTGGCATTTTAGGCTAAATTGCTTGTAACTTTCCATGAATGTTTTGAGTATTGAGTACTCTTAACGCTACACAGTAATCACATAACACGTGTTCCGTACAAGTAGACTCGGGCGGGGGTCGCGGGGGCGGGTAGCGTACCTCAGGAAGGCCACGGTCCAGCCGGGCGGCGCGGCGGAGGCCTCGTGCGCGCGGAGCGTGCGCGCGCCCGCCGCGGCCCAGCGCCGCCAGTAGGGCGCGGACAGCGCGCCCGCGCGGAACGCTGCCACCAGCGTCTGTGCGAAACAATCCATACTTCCATACTAATATTATAAATGTGAAAGTGTGTTTGTTTGTTTGTCCGGCTTTCACGTCGCAACGAAGCTATTATATGGTATGGTTTTTGTGTGTGGAGATAGTGAGGAGGGTGGAGAGTGACGTAGGCTACTTTTTACCGCGGTAAAACATCCCCAAGGGAAGATATCGATGTTTTGTTATTTGCTAGATATTTAGTTCCGGATGTTGTTAATAGATGGCATTGTTAATTCCCCTTTCCCACGCGGGCGGAGCCGCGGGTAAAACCTAGTTAAAATTAATTTTCTTCCTGTGTTATACATTGTACCAATTTCCTAACTAAAGTGTGTACATAAATTATTAAATAAATAAAAAAAAAAAATATTCTTTGTTCCCCAGCTGGGCACGGGTCTCCCCTCTGAAAGGCAGGGGATTGGCCTTTGTCCACGCTCTCCAGGTGTGGACTTCACATGCCTAATAAAACATTATGGAGAACTCTCAAGCGTGCAGGTTTCCACACAATGTTTTTTTTTCTGTTACAGCAGGTGACATTTAATTTCTTAAAATGCACATAACTTATAAAAGTCATTGGTGCATGCCGCTTGTACTTGAACACGGAATGGTCGAGTGATTTTATAACACATTTTGCGGAATTTCGTGCGTTCGCAAGTACTACGGAATAAACTATCGGAATTAACGACCGTTATTCTTATTAAAAACAAGTAGTAAGCATTTTTTTTTAAATTTGATTGTCCTTACCTGTAACTGTATGAGCATCTCCTGAACAGGAGTCACCATGCACGGCTGCATCTGGTTCAAATACTTCAGTTTAGCCTCCACAAGTTCTGCCAAGTCATCCAAATCCTCGTCCTTCTTATTCTCATTCAGAACTTCTCCTTTAGTAAACGTCAAGCCGTTGCCATAACTTATTGTGTTCTTTGGATTAGTCTCATCCGATTCCTCCTTTGTGAACCCCAATCCAACTCTCTCTCCGGAGAATCCTTCCATGCACTGTGCATACTTCGTTGTGTATGCGGTTGCATCAAATTTAATCTTCTCTCGTTCAGGTAAAACTGAGTTGGATATTCTTAGTTTTTTCTTAATTGGCTCAACTGGCTCCGTATTGTTTAAGTAAATGTTATTTGTCTTATTCGGTGCAATTTCTGTCGGTTGCAGTATTGGTACACCTTCTTTCTTTGGTTCTATATTGACTGCGCTCGGGAAGAGAGCAGTTGGTTCTTCTGTGATAGCTTTACTGCTTGGGAATAAGGCTTTTATTTCTTCTAACGGTGGTGTCTTGTCTCCGGGTCCCAGTGGTGAGTTTGTCACACTGCTGCTGTTTGACATTTGAGATTTGCTCTCTCTGCTTTTCGATTTCATTTTTGGAAGCTCCTTCTTTTCAATTTCTTCTAGCAAGTCATCTATGTCAAGATTGTGTTGGATCCTGCTCTCCTGTGATTTGGGTGACATGCTTCTAGAATTATCTTCTCCTTCAATAATCTTCTGTAGCTCCGATGGCAGTTCGCCTCCGAGTTTTTCGAGCAGTTTGGCTTTGTCTTTTAATCTTTGGAACAACGTATTTTCGTCCTGACTATCTTCATTTTCGTTTATCTTGGATATTGATACTTTTTTGGCCTGTTAGAAAATTTAATGTGATTTAATTTGAAATTTAAATTAACATGACTCTTGTAATATTTAATTTATTTTATTGCTTTTGATGACCTCAGATTGAAAACTTTGAACCATCACATTGCTTAGTAACATATTCAATTGCACTGAGAAATCCGTAAGATATTTCTACCGCTTGTGAAGTATTTTGTTTTAGTAAAATACCTCAGAAGCTTATAGGGAATACCCAATCGAGGAAACTTAACATTTGATGGTGTTAATGTTACTGCTCCATTTGATTTCCAGAACACTTGAATTGTTACTGTGCAGCATTTTCAGGCGCTTTCCTCATCATTGTCATGGAAAATATTATCAAAATATAGGTAGTACAATTACATAATTAGAAGTGTTTGTACAGTTGATAAATCCGAAAAAAAAAAATTACATTGGTAATAATCTTTCAGTAAGAAAAGCAGTTAATACAACATTTGGCCTCCTGAGAAACCTTATCAAGCCCATGAAAAAACGTGAATGCCTCAGTGAATGAATCTCACCACCTATTACACCACCTATTTTGCAAACTAAACATACATGGTGAAAAGTGGGTGTATACACACCTGTGACTACCCTTTCGGGGTAATCCATGCGCGATGTTATGTAAATAGTTTGAAATTTTAACAAATGTGAACAAGATTGTAGCTGCATTGTTAACAAGAGTATTTAAAAAATCCATACCTCTTCCACCGTTGGCACAGTGATTTCACCTTCTTTCTCAGGTGTCTTGACCAGTTCTTCTGGTGGCATTTCCGGACCTATTGGCACTGTGTACTCTTGGTTCGGAGGTAGTGGAGGACCGTACTCGACTGGCTTTGTCTTCTGTTTCTTATGGGGGTTCTTGGGCAGTCTCGGTGGTGTCGTCGACTGTGGTGGGGTCGGCGCTTTCACTGGTGTCTCTGCCTCGTCATTTGACTCGGAGTCAGAGTTATGGTAGGAAGTTATCAGTTCTATTTTCCTGGAAATTAAATG
The DNA here is from genome assembly GCA_944567765.1 of Carterocephalus palaemon. Taxonomy (NCBI): domain Eukaryota; kingdom Metazoa; phylum Arthropoda; class Insecta; order Lepidoptera; family Hesperiidae; genus Carterocephalus; species Carterocephalus palaemon. Next base: position 607,007 of record OX155647.1, on the reverse strand, counting down.
ATTTGCTGGTTAAATATTATGTTCTGTTTAATGTAGAACGAACACACCCCAAAATTATAGCTTATTGCAGCTATCCGAGATGCTTATGCTAGATAGCCTACTATTTATGATCTTGGCAAATACAGAACGAATTTTATAAATCAGCATGGTTTTTTTCCACAAAAACCGTCACTTAATAATATCTAACTAATGTACCTATTATCTACTATAGTGTATTAATAAGTGATGATAAAACATCACTTGTTTAAAATAATTTGTGGAAAGAGATAAGTGAAACTCAACATTGTTTATTTGGGGACAAGTGCAGAAACATAGGAATATTATGACTGCAAGTTAGTATTGATATCTGTCACACATACTCACTCTTCATCGTCATTAGATCTCTTCTTACCAGTGCGACGGGACTTAGCACTGGATGTGTTGACATGGCTGCTATTCTTCAGTATAGGAGGGGCTGCGGCCTTCAAGGGTGCCTTGCTCTGTTTCTCCAACAGCGCTTGCTGATACAACTGCCATTCTTTTGCCGACACTTCTGCACTACCTAAAATAATAAAAGGGCATTTAAATAACAACCAAGAAACTTCTCTCAGTAAACTAAAACTAACTAACTAACAAACTAATTAATAAATTAATAAATCTGCCTCATATCATCCAGATAACCGGTGAACAGCTTAACTTGACTTTTTATGATTCTATTTCTATGTTTCATATTTCTATCAACCACAATGCATGAAGAAAGAATGCTAACTTGATAATCCAGAACTATCATCAAGCAGGTTATTATTCATTCTGCAGTTTAAAAAAAAAACTGATGCAACTGCATAAACAGAAAAAATACTATCAAAAATAACAAAATGTAAATAAATAAAATAAAAAAATAAACAAACAAATGTATGTGTGATAGGCTAATATTCAAATCGAGTTAACACAACATTATCAAGCTGAAATCAACACCAGTATGTTACCTGTGGTATGCAATTGCTGCTGTGCCAACTTCAAAGCCAATAGATACTCAGGGGGGGCTTCCCATGTGACAGCGTTGGTCAAGTGATTCCAGTAGTATGTGAAGCCACTGCTTTCATCATAGCATGCTGACCAAGCTGAAAGGGTGATTGCAAGATTTTCCTGTTAATTATGTGTTATTGTAAATTAAAATAAACCCTCCACCAATCCGCATTGGAGCAGCGTGGTGGAGTATGCTCTAGACCTCCCGCAGCATAGTCTGTGGGGGAGACCCATGCCCAGCAGTGGGACGTCTATGGGTCACAGCACAAGTGAATGAATGCTAAATTTTGCATTCTGCTACAATAACGTGACATGCCTTCTGATGAACCTTAACTTCTTCAAAGCCATTAGTTAAAACATATACCTATTTCGTTAAGTAGTTAAAACCAGTAGTTAAAACTTAACGAGTTATGTGCATCTCGACTCATCTCAACTCATTATTCAAATTTTAGGCACGGGTATCCCCCACAGACACAGCTGAGGTAGGTTTAGTTAGAACATACTTCACCATGCTACTCCAATGCAGATTGGTGAATAGGTTGGTGGCCAACCCTGTGTTAAATGTTCTCAAACAACTCAAAGGTCATTGACAAGGATTAACTATTGTTTTTACCATTGAAAACAACCTGAACCAATAGCTTAACCTGCCCTCCGAAGTACAGCAGAGCCCACGAAATTTTGCCACCAGTGATCACTCATTCACAAACTGACCACACCTGTCGTTAACCATTAGTCAGTTATTTAGCATGAGGACTATATCTAATCTAATCCAGTTACAATTAGTAACTATGACAAGTTCTATAAGAAAGAACTTGTTGAAGACAACTAAGAAAAGTCACACAAAAACCTTGAGGACTCGGAAGCCTCTATTATTATTAGCCAGAAACTATTATCGCACGGTAGAAATAGATGTGAAAGAAGCACTAATGCGGTATACGTCCCAAATTTTAAGAAAACATTTGTGTTCCAACTTACGGCAATGCGGAATAGGCGCGGGATGAATGGCGCCTTGCGGCTGGTGCATCGCCACCTGCACCGAAGCGCCCACGTCAAGCGCCGGGGGCATCGCTACGCCGGGTATCGGGGGCGCCACCACATGCCTGGCGTCAGTTCCGTCGGATTCCTCCTCAGAATCACCATAATTCGCCACTAATCCCGCTAAGGGGTTCGCTTTATTCATCGTAAACACGTCTGTCACTTCAAAACTATACTTACACGTGCAAATCCATTGATCTAATTTATAGATCAATGAAATTAGTACCACTTATTTGTTGTGTTGTTATTTGTGGAATTGTTTTGCGAAAATGTTAAGAAAAATTAAATGCAAATTTGCTCTATGTCGCACACGTTACGTTTTACGAGTTACCTACGCCATGTTTTTTTACTCATTCACTACGGCCACAGACAGACTACGTGCGTGACAGTGAGCACAGCACTGAGCACAGGCTTCTTAAGAATGTTGCCATTTTAATCATAACAGTTGAAATGGCCGAACCTGATAGAGGAAAGGGGGTACATAAGATAGGTACATTAGGGTTTTTTAGAGGGGATGAAATATGTAGAATCCTTTCTCAAGTTATCGATATAGATCGCTATCGGGTATCTAAGATCTCGGACAAATTGAAAGCCAATAATAAGTAGGTACCTAACCTTATTGCGTACATTCTTACGGATTTTATAATCAGATAAAAAACTAGGTCAGAATTTGAATTTTTGTCTCATATCTGAACTTCACGTACCTACCATTCCTGAATACTTCACCACGCTATCATAGATTAGATCACGGTCACAATAACTGCGCTCTTGGCGTCGATGAAAGTCATGTTGGCGGTACGGTGTGCAAAACAAGTATTACTAAGTATTTTAACAATAATTACTCCTTTTTGTTGTGTAATTTAATAATAATAATAACTTTAATTCAATGCCTTGCATGATTATTTTTTATAAAATGCATTCCAGCGTGGTGCAGAGTTATTGCGATCGGGCTATACTTACATAGTTATTACTCTCTCTGTACAGAGCTCTGTGTACTGAAGTGCTACGGAAAGTTGAATTGAAACTAATAGCGTGTGTGTGTATTTGGACTGGACTGATGCTTTTGGCCCTACTGGCCTTAACAGCGCTACCAAACAGAGTGGTTAAGAAGGTTAAACTGCTCTATCAGAATCTTCGATCAATAATCAGAATGCTTATTACATCCTTGGCAATTACCATTTGGTATGTATGTATGTGCTATTTAGCACTACAGCTATCACAAGCGCGCACAATGAACTGATTGTGTGAATAAGGATCAATCATCCATACCTAAAACTCCAAATACGTATCTATTAATTATGCAAATTCGAAGGTGAATAAATAATACAAATGAAAAAAAACTTCAAATATTTATTGAATAGGTACATTAACAGATAGTTAACCTATGCACATTAAAATTATTAAGGTAGGCACGTAAAAATAATGTACAAAAGTTGACTTACAAAAATATAAATACTTAAGTTTTTACGGCTACGAAATGAAGAAGCAACACTAATTACATAGGTAGACAGAGACAGTACCTATAATTAATTATTATATTAACTACATAAGTTATTTCAATGGATAGGTTCTATACAAGTTGTGACTACTGTTCGTCATAATAAGCTATTTTTCAGTAACAAAGAAATCACTAAGTATTTTACAAAGAACAATAAGAATATTAAACAAGTGGGACAGATAATAAAATAAATAGCAAGATTATTATTAAATCAGTAGATCATTCAAAATAGTAGATCACTATCTACTAGATAATGAACAAAAAGTTATAACTCATTATTTTTTCTTTTCATTATTTTTATTTTTAAACGGTTTTATTTAGCTTGCCCTGTTTGTTAATTTCTTTATTTGTTATACTTGAGTCCGAAAAAGCCAAACTGGAGTATCAAATGAAACCATTATGATTTTGAGTCTAAGAGCAATATACCTAATATATTTCTTATTGAGTACCAAGCCGTGTTCAGATAACAAAAAAAATAATTTTATAAAAATAAATAAAAAGTTATCACTGGCAAGTAAGGGCGCTTTGAGGAATAACTTAATAAATGTATGTGACTGAGGTATTGACGGTACCGTTGGTACCTAACTAAAAACAATCTTTGATAACCCTTATTTAGAGTTCCGTTGGGAATATGGTTGGGACATACATACAAAGCCTCCGCTATCCGCCGTCTGTCTGTCCGCTGGCTGTTACTCATGTACCGTAATATTTTTATTTATTTGTTTCCAAAATTACAACTAACATTACAGGGTTATCCCTACGATCAAGGGATATATCAATAATTTTAGGTACAGAGTTTTTAATCTTACCATGATGATACGGGACCCTTCGTAGGGACCTATTCAAGTTCCAATCGCAGATACTGTGTTTTTTTTCACATCCTTGATTGTCCTTTCCTTTTTCAGTATCAGATCAAGTTTAGTAATCCTAAGCAATTTATTATTACCTGAACAATCGATCATTTTTAGATAAATTCACCTAACTGTTTTTCCGGTCTTTGCACCCGACTGATAACTTTAACTAATATTTTACGTAAGCACTTAAATTAAATTTGTACATGAACAAGACTCCTCTAGATTTTGGGTTACCGCTTAACAATACAGGGTTCGCAAGACCCCGGCTTCAGGTAGGCGGGGTGACACTGAGGGCAAGCCGGGTTTTCTCCATAGCTAGCTCTCCCGGGTCTTGAGACTTCAACCTGGAAGGAGGTCTGAGCATCATCATCGCTGTATCCCGGATGAGGCCCATCTAGAGGGAAAACATAGTCAGGAACGAAGTAGGAACTAATGTTGTATTCCGTATTGCTAGGAGACGGTGTCGCCATCTTTGGGGTGGAACGAGGAACGACGCTGAAAGGTCTTTTTCCCGACGGCTTTACTTTTGGAGTTTCAGTGTCATTACTCGGACTGCCTTCTTTAGGGGGCAGGAGATCGAACGCGGGGACGGCCCACTTCCATTCGTAGTATATCGGAGGCCCCATAGTGGTGGTCACAATCGGAGTAATATCAGTTTTTGGTGGTAACAAGTTACGGTCAGGAACCGGTACTTGGTCAGTGGATGGAACGCTGTCTCTGGTGGGGTTAACAGGCTTTAGGTTAACGGTATCAAATCTGGATTCGTCCGAAACTCCTTTTTTCTTCTCGGTTTCAACTGCATTGAAAGTTCCTTTACTTCCAAAGTTCTTACTCTTGCGCGGGGCTCTTTCATCTTCTGAGCTAACCTGGCCTTCTGGAAGATGCTTGTTTATGTTCAAGATTTCCGTTTTCGTCATGGATGTTTTAATTGAATCCGGCGAGTTTGGGTCGAAACGTTTGATGAAGTTGAAGACTGGGTCATTGGGCTTCACTCTGATATCAATATCGTATTCTTCTGAACTTTTTTCGGTCGTAGGAACTGGTGTGAAAGGGGGGCTGAATTCCCGTGATGGTGGACTTACGTTTCGTGGTCGTTCTCTGATCGTTGTTGGTCTATAAGTAGGTCCGGGGCCTTGGGAAGCGGCTCCCGCTATGTCGTTCGTTGCACCGGCGTTCGTGTCGACAGAGGTCTTCGTAGGTTTCCTCTGAGGCTGCTGACCGATGCCAGTAGACCATGAGGTGGGCGGCCTATAGTTCTGTTTGCCGCTGTCCAGACCGTTGTTGTCTGAGCCCGATATGGAGTCGGCGATTCCAACAATGCTGTTTCCGGGATGAATTGCGTACTGAAATGAGATAAAAAAGGTTAATGCCTCAACATGAATTTAGCCTGCTTAACAGAACATAATATTAGCGCTCTATCTAGCAGTCTTATTAGAAACTGGACTATTACGAACACCAAATAACAGAACAGGATTAAAATAAATTATCATTAACCTATAGTAGGTAGGTACTTAAAACAATCTCCCTTTTAAGGTTCCGTACCGAAAGGGTAAGACGGGACCCTATTGCTAAGACTTCGCTCTCCATCTGTCCGTCTGTCCGTCCATCTGTCCGTCTGTCACCAGACTGTATCTCATGAACAACGGTGTTGTAGGTTGTATTACATTTCACTCACCACTTGAGACTTCATCTTGACTAGATACCTTTTTTACACTTGATATATCGATGGCTGTTATAACGTCACTTACGTTGGACTCAGCTTCCCTCAAGCCATCGTAGTAGTTGTTGTTTGGCGGCACTGAGAGGATATCGGGGCGCGGCGTGCGCAGGCGCATGTCGGCTTCGGACACGAACGGCTTGTCTCGCTGACCTGGAAAAAGGAAAACACATTTATACCTCGCTGCGACCCATAGACGTCCCACTGCTGCACGGGTCTCCCCCACAGACACTGCTGCGGGAGGTCTAGAGCATACTCCACCACGCTGCTCCAATGCGGATTGGTGGAGGGGTTAGTGGCCAACCCAGTGTCAAATGTTCTCAAGCCACCCGAAGGACTTCGACAAGGCTTAACGACTGTTTCCACCATTGAAAAATGTTATACCTATGTTGAGCTATTTTAGTAAGTGATAAGCATTCTTTATTATTACGAACTGTCACAACTAACGTAACGCGGCTTTCGATAGGAATTACAGGTATTGTGGTAATCATCGTCACTCGATAAAGCGTTTTGTACCCCTCCAAACGATTTTTTTCTCCTATTTTAGTAAGTGACGAGCTTTCTTTATTACTACGACCTGTTACAACTAAGTTGTGTAACGCAGATTTCGTTAGGAATTACAGGTAGTGTGATAAAAAGGTAAGGATAAAGCGTTTTGTGCCCCTTCAAACGATTTTTCTCTCTCTCCGTCCCTTCTATCATATAAGACGTGTGTGCGTGCTAGTATCGAGATTGTAACAGGAGAGCACGATTGTGCGCGGCTGGTTGAGTAACTCAATCCCACTGAATTTGCTATTGCTAGCTTGCAACAGGGCCGTACTGAAAATCAGGGCCATATTTCCTATCCGAAGGATTACAGCATAAGCTGAGTGCGGTCCTATTTCACTTTGTAATAAGT